>VZTZ01041437.1:302174-468301 GCA_013400955.1 Drymodes brunneopygia
ATATTTAATAAATATTGTGTTATACATTGATTTATCATATAGATGCACCTTAATATATAAATAGATTAAATAGATAATAAATATTTATATACCTAATACATATATTTAAAACAAAATCTATTTTTTTATTTGTTCCTGCACTTGTTGGCATCAACAGGATTGCCTGGGCTCAGCTGGTCTTATGTTGGCATCTATTAAAATGTACCTTTTAAAGAAAGGTGATTGAATAGCTTTATAAATAAAATGCTGGGCTGGCATTGAAATATGATATGTGAACAAGAAAAGTACACNTTATTCAATAGCAACAGTGGTGCTAACAAAAGGAAGCTCCTCTGCATGTGTTTCATGAGGCTAGAAAAGAGTGTAAAATGCTCTGCAGAGACCTGCACATTTTTGTTAGCCCAGAATACAGCCCAGGAAATCTGGCCTCATGGAATAAAGACAAGTTGGATGAGAAGAGCTCCTGAGCCACACACACAGTGTTTTTCAAGGACCTTGAAAGGCCGATGAGTAAACAAAAAATACGATGAACAGCAGTGGCTCTTTCACCTTCGTGTTAGACTTGACTGAAAGAGAAGAAAAAGCTCTAATGTAGGAAGGTGTCTCAGAACTCATCCCCATGGTATCTGTTGAATTTTGCCAGGATAATTGTGCTTGTGCAGCATCTCCTGCAGCAGGCAGGTGCCTGCACACAGACCTTGCACAAGAGACAGGGAACCAAAGCAGTGCTGCTAACAGGCTTCAGCGAGGGACAACCGAGGAGTTATCGGCAGAATCACAGAATGGTTTGGGTTGGAAGGCACCTTGAAGATCAACCAGTTCCAGCACCCCTGCCATGGGCAGAGACACCTTCCACTAGGCCAGACTGCTCCAAGCCTCACCCAGCCTGGTCTTGACCACCTCCAGGGACGGGACATCCACAACTGCTCTGGGAATGCTCTGCTTCACTGAATACAGAGTAAAGAATTTATTCATAATATATAATCTAAACCTCTCCTCCTCTAGTTAAAAACCATTCCCCCTTTCCTATCACATTCTGCCCATGTACAAAGATGGGAATTCTTGGAAGTACTGGAAGGTGTTCTAAGGTCTCCCTGGAGCCTTCTCTTCTCCAGACTGAACAAGCCCATCTCTTTCAGGTAGGACCAGAAACAAATTTCACTAGTCCTTTATTTTCATTTTAAGACTGTGTATTCTTTCTCCTTGCACAGATGCTACACTTTTATACGGTGTTTAATCACATCAATGGCTAAAGANGGATCAAATAACAGACAGCATATTGTCTCTGTTTTCAAGTGTTTTGAAAAGGACAAACCAACCAGGATGCTGGGATAAGGCTTTGATCCTCTCTTTGTAACAGTGTTATGCTTTTAAGTCTTTTTTTGAGTGGCAAATCACTCATGAGTTAAGAAAACAGCACGGTGCAGTCCAGCATGGAAAAAACCCCACACCCCACAACAAGATATAAATAATTCACTGTTGCAGAGAAAGGCTGTGGTATTACAGGGTAAAGTTGATGGGAGAGTGATATAGATATATAGAAATATAAAAACACACACACATATATATATATATATATATNGGTTGGAAGGCACCTTGAAGATCAACCAGTTCCAGCACCCCTGCCATGGGCAGAGACACCTTCCACTAGGCCAGACTGCTCCAAGCCTCACCCAGCCTGGTCTTGACCACCTCCAGGGACGGGACATCCACAACTGCTCTGGGAATGCTCTGCTTCACTGAATACAGAGTAAAGAATTTATTCATAATATATAATCTAAACCTCTCCTCCTCTAGTTAAAAACCATTCCCCCTTTCCTATCACATTCTGCCCATGTACAAAGATGGGAATTCTTGGAAGTACTGGAAGGTGTTCTAAGGTCTCCCTGGAGCCTTCTCTTCTCCAGACTGAACAAGCCCATCTCTTTCAGGTAGGACCAGAAACAAATTTCACTAGTCCTTTATTTTCATTTTAAGACTGTGTATTCTTTCTCCTTGCACAGATGCTACACTTTTATACGGTGTTTAATCACATCAATGGCTAAAGACAAACAAAAAACCCCACCCTAAAACCAGCAGCTAGACTGAGGTGAGCTTCATGGGTCTTTAACACTAAATGACCTGGATTGATCTTCACTGTTCCCAGAAGTACTGTGAGCAGGAGTATCAGGAAAGGCAGAATCCTTACTTGCCACAGCATTTTTAATGATATGGGAATTTTTGGAACTTTATCTCTGTGGTGCAATAAATTAGGCGCTTCTCTGTCAGCCCAGCAATGTACTGGATGCAAACCTTTTAATCAGCAGAAGTGAATCATGGCTAATTGACGTGATGAACAGGAATAAAAGAATCTTGCTACTTTTTGGTTTGTTTAATGATATTTCCTTGGAAACCTGGATTGTGTAACTAGAGAGCAAACTCTCTGGGCTGTGGACTGTGGACTGCCCTTCCTAACCATGTGTATCAGACTCAGCACAGCAGGATCCTGATAATTGCTTGAGGGCCTGAGGTGTTACCGAAGGAAAAGCCATCACTGAAGTGCCAAACACAACAATTAACATTTGAATTATTTACCGACTACAGGTGGGCAATCCATATGCGTCCATCCATATACTCATAATCTGCTTGGTATAACATTCTGAAACAGAGTTCTTTGTAGAGTAGAAATGCTGCATCCATGGAATAGCTTCCCATGTCAGCTGAAATTGGGATTAAAATTTGAAATTGAATTAATGCAAAAGGAAATTAGGGATTGGCATTTAGAGTCCCATCACCACTGTTAGGACAGAAAATTATACACTTTCTCCCTGCAATGAGAGTGGAGAGGATCTCTGTATCCCACAGGCTGAAAACATTGAACTAGCATCTCTGTATCCAGCCTCTGACTTTTGAACAAGGAGACAAAACTGCAACTGAAAGAGCAAAAGGAAGAATGTAAGGAAGGTCCAACAAATTTGTAATTAGTGTGTTGGCATTTCTAAACCACTACTAAAGAAGTAGAGTGGAAAAACCCCAACAGCAGTTCAGGGTAACTGTGCAGTGAATAGCATTTAGTTATTTACATTTCAAGGGCTGTTGATCTAGGGGAGCAGCACAAGAGGAAATCTCACCCTAATTGATAGTCTAGTGATATCAAAATCTTCTGAGCACTGAAAGCATGGAAGCAAGGTCTACATATCTGTGTTTGCAACACACGTCCACCATCCACCTGTGGTTTTATCAGGCACCAATTACCATAGTAACCCCGCAAATTCCCTAACATTTCCTTGGATCCATCAAGATCTGCATAAATAAAAAAAACTAAGAGCAAAATGATCACTTCCCAGCCCAGCTCAAAGAGCTCTGAATCATTAACAATCAGGTAATGACCAAGTCGTAACTGCTTCATTCCCCTGAAGTATGGGAAGGTTGTTTCAAACAGCTAAATACAGCGCTTGGAAACAACAGCCTCACTGAAATGGCCTGTTAATGAATGATTTATTAGGCAGCAGCTTTCTCTGGGATCATTTCTTAACTAACAGACACTAACTAGTTCATGTCTTAAAAAAAAAAAGCCTTAATATGTTGATTTTAATTTTTTTTCTGAGACTTTAGAAGTCTGTTGATCTACCAGTTCTCCTTTCATACTGGAGCCATCCCAACATCAATTGCCCTGAACAATGTGAGACGTGATCTGTGTTGTTTTCTCCTTCCACATTTTCATGGAGGCAAAGTACTCCTAAAAGGCTCAGTGCTCAATCCCTCCACTGCTCTTCTGCTATCCTTCTGCCATAGTTCTCCACAAGGACCTGCCTTGCACACCTATCACCCAGCCTGCCTTGCTGTGTGTGAGCACAAAGAAAACTAGGTTATTTATTTTCTCTCCTCTGAATTGCATTTTACCCCCGCTTTTTTTTTCCTCTGAAAATTACTGATCAAAGAGCCAGAACAGGGAAATAGCCCTGTGCAGGGAACACTAACAGCCACATCAATTTGCATGGGCAAGCCCATTTTAAAGCATTTTGGTGTTCGCATGTGGCTTCTTGTACTAACCCTGCAGAGATGCACAGGTAGGTATCTGCTGCAAAAGGAGAAATTTAAGAGTTTATTTTGCTTTAGTCCTCTCCTTTTTCTATTGCCATGTGGGTCATGTCTGGTGGGAGGAGCTCTGCAGCCCCTCATCCACACTGTGTGCAGCTTTAGTGCATCTAGATCTGGATGCAAGTGATTTTTACAGGGTCATGCCATGATACATGAGTAAAGCAAGGAAACAACTGAGAATTCCTGATATGCCTTTCATGACTTAGCTAGCTATAAATCCCCTTTCTTCCTGGGAAAGGGCAAAAGAGGATCTAAATTCCTCTTTGTGCATAGGGAGAAGGAAAGCTGCTGCACGAGAAGTGCTGTTGAACAGTGGGGTAATGCGGAACAACAGGACTAAAGCCTTGCAATCCTCTCGAAGGAAGCGAAAGGGTTTTGGAGCTGGGACAGCAACGTAGGATTTCCCTACCTGAAGGGCAGCCAGGCTTAATGTAGGCTGGGGAAACTGGAACTGGAGCAAAGTGTGTCCTGAGGCAAGGAGGGAGGTTTGGATGTGTGTGAGCCTGGGTTTTCAGAGGTGACTCAGCTCTGCAGCATCAGCAAAGAGCTAGGAACAAACGGTGTGTTTCTGCTCTCCTTCAGACACAACCTCAATATGCTCAGCAGAAAACACTGATCTTGCTGTAACTGTGACATTTTTTTACTTAAAATAATGCTTCTTTTCTTTTCTTGTCTTGGGGTGTGAAACCAACTTCAGTTCTTGCCTGGACCTTGCTCCAGCACAACTGAAAAATGCCTGGCAGACTTACCACTTTACATGTGCTAATATGATGAATTTTCAATATGCTCTAGATGAGACAAGTTTTGTAATAAAAAAAAGTCTATTTTCAATGACATAGGAAAATCACTTTCCTCTGTAATAATGAAAAAAGGCCATAAATAAATTCTCCTCCACTGTTCTTATCTGTCATGTTGCATAGAGTTATGCAAATGCCAGGACATTCGAAGCACAGCATTTACTAACTCTGTGAGAGCAGTACAGACCTGAAGGTATTTTTTCTCTGTATTTCTTCATCATCCTCAGAATAGTATTTGGATGGGGAGGGGTGTGAGTTTCTTGGCCATGTCAAATAACTTAGAAAATGTAATTCTTAATAGTTTTGGAAGTGCCTTAAACTTTTCGAAGCCTCAGATGTTAGACAACTTCACAGTGAGTGCTTTCATCAAGCTTCAACTTACTCTGGCAATGAGATAATGAACAATTTAAACAAAATGGATGAGAAAATTAAAATTAACAGTCCAGAAAACTCCAAATAATGAGGGAAGAGCCTCTGATGAGTTAGAAATATTCAAGCTTTTTTGAAGGATTTTGAGTATTTGCCTGTATGTGTGTGTATAAAAATTCATAACCTTGTTCATGATAACCATTATTGCTCGATGATCTTGAGAGTTAGACAGACCCTATGCCACATACTGACAATAATGTCTCTTCTGTTTAAGGTTGCTCACTGGAATAACATTCATGCAGACACAGCAAAATTATTTGCATTAATTGAATGAATCCAACAATCTTTTCTGTCTTTTACAGAAGCAAATTCTTTACATTCCTTGTCATTTACTGACTTGTGCTGGAGTCTGAGCAGGTTGAAGGCAGGGTCATTAAATGCCTTCACATACAATTGAATGCTCTGAAAGACCCTCTTGAAAGTGACATAGGAGTGTCTAAGAGACAAATCCTTACCTATGCAGCTACTTCTGGAGTTGGACAGAGTGTCTAGAAAAAGCCGTGCTCAAGATTAGAATAAAAAGTCAAGAACAATGTGTGTTTGGTGGAAATAAAGAAACACTGAAATGACGCAGGGAAATGTCATCTCCATTCTCACTTAGCTTATTTCATCTATTGTCATCTGGACTTTACTGCAGAACACAAGAAATATCCAGCATTGTTTGTTCACGAGTTGTCTCCAGGAATGTCAGATGCAGAGGATAGCAGAATTTGGATATAATAAGCCTGGTTTACAGCTCCCCTATCAACTTAACAACATTATGAACCAGGATGGTGTCCAAGGCTCAAACACTCCTTGCAATTAAGCAATGAGAGATACCAGCTCCTATAGACAGTGCCATGGCTTGAATCCTATTGTTCTGAAGCTTTTAAAATAGATTTCTGGCTCTAAAAACCTCACGCACACCAAAACACCCAAGAAAAGGTGATTATCAGACAAACCTAGCAGATGTTTGTGAAAATGTTTAGTTGCAACCCCAGCACTCTGATGGGGCTTGCCAACAATTGCTCAGAGGTTTAAGAATGCAGACGGAATCTGGACTAAGTCAGTGTCTATGGCTATGGAGGCAAATAATTCAAATGGGTGTTTTCATCTTATTTCAACAAAAGGAAGTTTAAGCTCATGGAAGCTGAATGACTGCAGATCTGATACATGATTTTTCATTCCATACCACGACGCTGGGTCCGCAAAACAAGTCTGAGTTTATGAATCCTCCCTTTTCTCCCCCATAATCTGTGCTACTTGAGCCAGATCCTCAACTAATTTAGCATGACATGAAGTATCCCAAGAGCTGTTGACTTAAAAATAAAAAACATTCAGACTCAATTCTCTGCTTTTTTGCAAAATGAGAAATCATTTATACTGGTGAAAAGTGAGCTAAAATTGTAAAAGGAT
This sequence comes from Drymodes brunneopygia, assembly GCA_013400955.1. NCBI lineage: Eukaryota > Metazoa > Chordata > Aves > Passeriformes > Petroicidae > Drymodes > Drymodes brunneopygia. Next base: position 308,876 of record VZTZ01041437.1, read on the forward strand.
GCTCCTATATCACACTGAACCTTTTATACCAGCTCTGAACCTGATTTTTATTAATATACGGCTTGTTAAAATACAGGGTAATGAAAAGTTTGCTCCTGTATGTTTTTTTTTTTAGGTTCCAGTTGATAGCACCAGAAGAATCCTTCAGAAACAAGGCTGCTTCCTATTCAATGTTAACTTCACACAAGGGAAGCCTGATCATGTGCCATTAAAGTCAATAGGATTTTTATCACTGACTGTAATGAGCCAACCATCAGCCTATATGCTTTCTTCTCTCCCCTCCACTCGGTTCCTAAGTTTCTTATTATCTGTATTCAAATGACTTTTCCCTGATTTTCTGTACTTCCTTTCCCTTCAGGTTTTGTGCCATCAATGTCCCACATGCAAAACCAGTGGTTCAATAGCAACCATTGTGATTTTGTCCTTTAAAAATGCAGCTAAAATATTATTTTGCCACGTTTACAGACAGAACTGGAGCTCTCAGCAGAGGCTCCCTTTGGAGGCTTGGTTTCCATTCAAATCAAATTGAACGGGGCATGAACGTGAGTGAACTAAAAGCAAGCAAACTCAATATAACACAGCTGGAGAGGCCAGCTTGGCAAAATACGAAATATCCTATGCTCTTGATGATTAAATGAACCATAAAGGTTTTTGGCACCTTTTAGCATCATGCTTTGAGGTCCTGATCTTGCAGAGAGCTTCAGCTATGCTTAATTTTAAGCTCTTGCTTATATCGAATGACATCAACAGGTTTTTGTTCCAGATTCATGCCACCTAACTAGAGACACTCCACTGAAGCAGAGATGAGCAGTGATCCTCAGCCTCACTGGAGAAGCACGGGCAGCTCCTGGATGTTTGCTCTGTTTTGCATTAAAACTGTTGAAGTGCTTTACATGGTGTGAATATTTCTAAAAAATGGTGACAGTAAAAGGACAAATCCAGATGATCTCAAACAATGTCTCAGGATTCTTAAACAGAACTGTCCTCCCTCTGCTGCTGTACAAGCATCACATCCCAAAGCACATAACAGACACCAATATATCAAGAACTGAGAAAGTTGCATCAGCTTTACAGAATGAAACACTGCAGTGTCAGGTAGCTACATACAAAGAGATTGTATAAATCTGGCATAAACACTGTCAAAATTCTTTGTAATTAAGGAAAAGAAATATTTTGGCACAGAAACAGAAAAACCAGAAACCCAAGCATGCATGCAATCTCATTTTCTGGCAGGTTGTTCGTATCAGTGGAAGGAAATGATCTAATTAGTTTATGGACAGTGTTTGTCCCTGAAGACCACAGCCTGGAACTTGGGGAAAAAAGTCTATCTGAAGCAGCTCATGTTTTCCATACACTAAGTGAGCTCAGGTATCAGGGAATGAGTTATGCAAAGTAAAAATAATGCTTACCAAGGCTGATAGGCACCCAAAACCTAGCTACAGCAGAGGAAATGAGGACAATCAGTTCCAAAGACTCTAAAAATAGGTTTTTTTCCAGGTTTGCATAGTGACTTGTATCGATGAAAAAGCAACCAGTTCCCTAAAGCCCTTTTCTCTTTGTAAGTTCAGCGAATGATAAGACATACCTCTTTTTGGATATGTATTTTTGGGGGGGCACTCAGAAACTCAGTTCTGCACTTTTAAACAGCTTCCATGTGCTCAAAAAGGGCAGCCAGAGGCCACATTTTTCTAGTGTTGTTGGCAAAAAGAGACTTGAAGTTTGACAAGAACATGAGAATCGAGCATAACGGATGGACTAGTCTTTGGCTGCTTCTTCTTCTTGCTCTCTTTCAAATTTCCCAATAGATTTATCTTTATCACTCAATTAATGTATCTAAATCCTCATTTCCTTATTTTTGCTCATCAGGGCTTCCAACAGTTCTAGGAATGGCGATGACTGATGAAGTGACAACCATGGTGTCGCATTCTCTCTTAGCCTTGAAGGATAAGGTAACAGAATAATTTTCAAAGGACTGGAAGAACATCAGAATGTTTTTCTTTCTGGAGTTTTCTTTTTGATTGCTCTAACTGCAATTGCATTGCAGTGCAATTTGTGGACTGTCATGAATCATGGGTGATTCTTGTTCTGATTTTGGCTTTCTAGGATGCTCTGGAAGCTTGCGCTGTCTTAGGAACTGGTGCATATCCCTTTTTTGTGCTTTCTGCTCTAGTGTTCTGCCTGCACCCTGACCCATCATTTTAGCAGAGAAATCAGTATTTCTTGGGTATGGAGGGCATGGGATTGTGTTAAACAGCTTTAGACTGTAGGGTCAAAGCTGGCACTATGGAAATTACTATGGAAATTTCACTGAACTCTCAAAGAACTGAAATCAAAGATATCTATGCTTTCCTTGATAAAAATAAGGAGCTGATCTCTGACCTCTCTATATGACAGGAACTTCCTTTAGTCCATTTTCACTTGTGTTAGCATTTACAGAGTCTGACTTCAACAAAATACCTTCTTCATTTTCCAGCTCTTTCTTTGTATTTATAATGACTTCTTTCATCCTACCTTTCAAAGCCTTGACAAACACTTGCATATTTAGCTTCTCATCGATTCTTTGGGTATTATTAGACTGAATTTAACACTGAATAAAATAAAATGAACTCCAGAACATCTAGTAAGTCAGCTTCCCAGCTTGGATGAGACGGCAGGAGTCCTGACTCCTCGGCTGTTATTCTAACCACTGAACCACATTCCCTTCTCTTGCCTTATGTCTTCTGGGAATCATCCATCAAATAACTTTCCTGCATTTCCTTTTATTGCTTCCCAGGTAATGTTTATTGCTTTGAAAGTAACTAATCATTGGTTGGGCTGTGCTTAGATGCAATTAAAAGAATATTCCACACTCCCCTCTTAAAATGCAGAGCATCTCTGAGATTCCTAATCATCTGAGTTTTATAACTCTGTTTTATTACTTTCCAAATATACAATCCTCATAAAAAAGGTAATTGGATCTTTACAATAATGCCATTTCCTAATCTTCACCAATGAAGGAAAATTATCATCATGTAGCAGAATATCATGTTTCAATTGTTTTGCTCTCTTATCCCATGTCAAAAGTTTTGAGGGCAAATGCAAGGTATAAATACTAAGCCATCACTGCAGAACAAAATGGTCATTAGGGGTAATGATAATTCTGTTAAACAGGGAGCATCAAGGATGAAGGGATAAGGCAAAAATTTAGAGACTGGATAGCTTGAAATAATGAAGAAAAAATATGCAATAGCAAGTGTTTAGTTTAAATTCTTATTAAATAGGAAAACTAAGAGCCATGTTTTTGCCTCAGTTCTTAAAGTACATAAAATCACAGAATTATTATTTAGGTTGAAAAAGACCTCTAGGATCATCAAATCCAACCATTAACGCAGCACTGCCAAGCCCACCACTAGACCACATCTTTAAGCACCATGCTTCCATGTCTTCTAAACACTTCCAGAGACAGTGACTCCACCACTTCCCTGGGCAGTCTGTTCCAATGTTTAACAATCCTTTTCTGGGAAGAAATGTCGCCTAATATCTAATCTCAATCTCCTGTGGCACAAATTGATGTCATTTCCTCCAGTCCTATCACTGGGAGAAGAGACCAACCTCCATCTCACTACAGCCTCCTTTTGGATAGTTGTCCATGGCCAGACAGCTCTGCCTCAAGGAGTCACACTGGAACCCTTTACTTGCCTCAGTACTGGAGTAGGTTGAAAGTGGTTTCAACAGCCACCAAATACAGTAAGAAACACACAACATCAGGGGTGGTAGTTTGGTCCAAGAGTTAAAATGTGTAAGAAGCAGAACAACGATGTGTTTACTGAAAAAAAAAAACCAAAACCAACAGCAGTTCTAGTGTCAGGCTTCATCCTCAATTGCTCTTATTTTCAGAGGAGCTGAAAGTAAGCTCGAGCCTGTAGGGGCTCAAGCTGAGGCCATTTTTAGAAATATAAAGCCCTAATGAAGCCCCTGTTGCATTTCCCTATGTGTGAGGAGGGGACAATAACCTCTTTCTCTGGCAAGTGTTGTAATTCCTTTAGGATGAGGATTGCTCCTTAATGGGAAATGAGCAGCACTCTGCCCAGCAGGGCTCTGACTTTTCACTGAATGGCTTGAATTTGCAACAAGGCAAAAATACACAAACTGAAAGGATAACAGTACTTGGGTAGGTTAATTTCAAGCTACTTTCAAATTTTCCTTATCCCTGTATTCCTGTGGTGAATGCAGAGATATTGTTCCTGTCTGGGATAGTTTGCAATTTTAAAAGCCCTCTTTTCTCCTGCATGGGAAGCAATTCTTCATATATGGCTTGTTGGTGATCCATTCCCATTGCCAGGCTCTCAGCCCTGGGAACTGGCAGTGCATTAAAACAGGGGCTACTGGTACTTAAAAGTGACCTGCCTGACACAGCTCTCTCTGCCACGTTATACAGGACATTGCAGGCATTGGATGACACAGAAATGAAAGACAAATGTGGGATTCAGAGGGATGTCCAAGGTCACCAACACTACCCCTCAAATATAAGAGGCATCATCCCATGCAAGCCTGCTCAGGACTGTGTAAAAAATAGTTATTTTCTTGTCTAATCTAATCTGGAAGGAATTCCAGAACTCATTCTCTAAACAGTTAGAAAATCTCTAGTTTCCTGTCTAGATTTATTTTTGGCATATTTCTAGTCATCTGTTCTTGTGCCAACATCATCTTTCAGCTTAAAGACCTCTGCTCCCTCCCTGGTATTTACCTGGCTGATATATTTAGAGCCTGCAATTGTATCATTTCCCTGCCCTTCTCCTCCAGCCCTTCCTGTGAGAAATGAAACTCAGATTGGCTTTGCAGTAACCCCAAGGCTTTCTGCACCGTAGCCATCCAAATTGCTATTTTTTTTGGTTGCAGTTTAAAATCTTCTTTTTTGAACATGTTCAACAGAATATGGGTGGGAGGAGGGAGGAGGGGGGAAAAGTGTTATTATCAGTGTTGCTGTGAAGAAAATGAAAGTCCAGAGAGAAAAAGAGATTTGAATAAGTTGGCACAAGAAGTGACTAAAGCAAGGGGAGATTTTGAGTCTTCTGATGCCAAGCCCACTTACCTTCAAACACTTTTATTCATGGCATACCTCCATCATAGCAAAGGGTTATTAAGGTGTGAGACACTTGGTTCTCAAACCTAGCATTTCACCCTGTGATCTTCTAAGTCTCATCCAATTTGTTCACGAAATGAAAATCTATCAGGAAGAGTCTGCTGTGTCTGCATATTAATATCAGCTAAAACTAGAGCTTTCATTATCATCTCCTTTGCTTTTCTCTTTTGCCAAAAAGGCAGTGTGAAGGTTACACTTAAGGTCAGCTGCCGTCCACATTTATTGGTTTATTCCCAGATTTTGTGTTATTGATATTGAGCTTGTCCAGGCAATCAGGGCAATGCAACATAAGGCTCATTGATAGCCTGCTGCTCTTTATGCATTTTAAAAAGATAACCTTACGGAGTAAAATAAATTTTTAAAAGAGAACTTCAATGTCTTCCCACTGCCAATTCAAAGCTTTGCAAATCCTTAGGCAGCTGTTTTATTTTATTTTTACACTGTCTTTCCCCTAAAGCTGTCTTTAATGGTCAAAGCAGGTTTCATTCTTTCTTCTTCTTTTTTTTTTTTTTTTCATTTCTCCTGAAGACAAAACAAATGCCCATTGCACAGACATTCAGATAATTGACCCACTTGGATGTGTTCCCTGCATATTGCTAGACTGTCTTTTAGCTTGCTGGGCCCCAGGAATGAAAACAGCATCATGGGCTTGTGGTATCAGCAGGGCTGTGACCTCTGAATGCTGCTTCCCTCAACCATCTCACTGGTGGTCTCTGTTTCTTGCCCTTTCCTTAAAATTCACTCCAGGGACACAAGTATGTCCCTATACTTTGTTTTTCAGAACACCCACAAAGTCACCAATGCTTTGCTTTTCATGCTCCTGCCTGATCATTTTGCCTCCTGCATGTGTGTTTGGTTGCTGTGCAGCTCCCCTCCTTTCCCTGCCCTAATGCTGTTACAGGATATTGCTGTTTGCTAAGAAATGTAAGATGATATTTAAAAGGATGCTAGTACTAGGTTGACTGCTGTTGAATTTCAGAGTCACTGGTACAAATACTGAATTGTATTACTTTCATAGTAACGCTCTCCCCAAAGGATTCTCCTCTTGCCTCATATGCTCAGTCCCTGGTCAGCTCAGATCTGATTGCTCATCTGTTAGATGTAATAATAGCATCGTGCTGTAGCTCTACAATGCCTTTCATCTGATGTGTTTTGCAGAGTCTGGGCAGCTGTTGTAGAGAAACAGGTGGAAAGCTGAGTGCTGAAGCTCTTTCTAAAGTGATTTCAGTTGACATATATTTAGTGAACTCATCCTACTGATAAAGAGGTACAGTGTGTATTATATAAGTGTATATATACACACAGCTAATTAAAATGACAGCACTGGCACCAGTGGCCAGCTGGGACAGATCTCTTTCCACAGCACCTTTCTTTGTCAGCCCCCCACCTTCCCAGGCTGGTCACCAGTCCCTAAAACACCATTGCTGCTGTTTTAGAATATGATTTTTGTAGTCTCATGATGATTGAGGGCATCTGTCTGCACACAACTTGGGAATTTGGCTGTGTTTTATGAAGTTGCCACTTCCCTATCTGCTCTGATGTATTTTCAGCAAACCAAGCGCAAGTCATAAGAGGAAGGATCCTGTTCACCCAGAAATAATTTCAAATGTGGCAACTGCAATAGCCATATTATTGGAAGTGTAAAAGAAGATGGAAACCAGAGCAAAAGGGATGTGATTTTGGAGGGTAAAATGGTAACTCAGAGAAGTAGCTAGAAGCTCTGAATGTATCTGCTTTGCTTAGCACAGCTGAACTTGGGACACCTCTGGGAACTGGTCCAAAACACACATACACATGATATAGCACAGTGTCCTATCTATTATCTGAGATCTTTAAAGCAAAACTAACTGGTCTGGGCACTACTTGTGTCTGTTCTGCTGAGTGGCTCTGGTGACACCAGAGTAAGCTCATAGGCACTGGGTTAAACAGCTCCCTAGCCCAGGACTAAAGCCCCAAGCAGATCTTTGATTTTCTCAAATTCAAGAAAGCAAGCTGTTGTGCTAGGAGAGAGATCCTGAAGCCTGATGAGCAAGAAGGGTAATTCAGGTGAGACTATGACAACAGTGAGCAACTGCATGAGGAAAAAGGTTGGCTTTTTTCAGTGCTGAGGCTGAGCAGTCCCCAATATAGACACAGTGGTCTCCATGGTCTGTAATTTCCTCTTCCAGTAGAGGAATTGGCTATATTGGACTGGTTTATGGTCCTTTAGTAGGAACTGAATCTTGGAGAGCCATTGCCTGTTAGCATCCTGCACTTGTGGGTGCAAGTGGCTGAGATGTGCAGGTCAGAGGGAAAGAGCAAGAGAAAGTGAGAATGGTGCTGACTTTGCCACATGCTGAATGGGCAAATGCATGTTTTCTAAAAATAGTAACTTGCCTTTGTCTCAACACCAACCTGCACTGCAGTTTCAGATTTGCTTGCAAATCTCCTGGTCACGCACCAAACCTCCGGATTCCAACATGGCAATGCAATAAATTTGAAGTGATCTGCTCAGAAGTATATATAGGATGAAACCCAGAGCAGCATTACAGACCAAATTCTGACATTGTTCATTTGTGCCTCTCAAGTAATGCCTGTCATCCCACACCTTCCCTCAATTCCCTCTGTATCCCCAGAAATAACAGACATTTCTTTTATCATTTCCTTAAGAATTTAGGGTAAAGATCAGTCCTATGGCGGTGATAAAACCCATAAGATTTTCCCCTAGTATAAGCTGTGCATACATGATGACCATGGCAGCGCGGGCATCGGGATCCGAGGCATTTTGCAGTAGTACTACTCATACTCCAGCTCAGCTACTTCCAGTTGAAATGCAGTTCTTCAGTGAAGACAGATGCCAGGAGCGAAAGACCCTTCTGTTGTGTGTGGGGGGGTGACCAGTGTGACTACATATTCATGGAAACAGATGGAACAGTTTATACTACAGTACTCATGCATATTTGGTTTGTATTTGAATGAAGACTAACAGATGCAATGTGCTATTTTATTTTTTAGGAAATATATGATTAGATATGGTTAATTTGCAGAGGGTAATGAGCTACATGCCCTTATTAAAAAGTCGTGTATTTATGTACACTTCTAGCAGAAACATCTTTCTCTTGAAAAAGGAAGCTGTCTGTCAAAACCAGAAAAGTTGACCTTTTCAAATTGGTACCTGAGTTGTGTACCTGCTCCTTCTTTACAGCTCTGTACAGATGTTTATTAAGAAATTGAAAGAGAAGGATACTGATGACTGAATTGTAATCCTCCAGAAATTTGTTCTCTGCAGCTGGTTAGATTGTTTTCATATGTATATAACTCACATATTGCTCTCTCAGCTGCCTGAAAGGAGGTTGTAGTTCTTCCAGGCAGCAAGAAACAGGACAACAGGGAATGGCCTCCAGTGGCACCGAGGGGTTTAGATTGGATATTAGGAAAAGGTTCTTGACCAACAGGGTTGACAGGCATTGGAACGGGCTGCCCAGGGCTGTCAGTGGTGGAGTCACCATCCCAGGAGTGATTTAAAAGACATGTAGATGTGGCACTTGGGGACATGGTGGGCTTGGCAGTGCTCAATTAATGATTGGACTCAAAGATCTTAGAGAGCTTGTCCAACCCAAACTATTTTATGATTCTATACCTAAATAATTTTATTTGGTTTTGAGCACATCTCCAGGTAAACTCCATTTCATTTTCACCATGTTGACAAGGTCTTCAACATCTTAAAGTTGACTGACCGACCTTGGTATTTTAATCATTATATAATGAGACATTAAGTGAAATATTACTAGGTGGGCTGTGGCTTACTTGGGCATTAAGCAATTAATAGCCACTCTGGAGTACTTTTTCTTTTAGCCTTTGTGAAAAAGACAATTGATACACAGATACTTTACGTTTGAATTTAATAAATAATACCATGTCCTAAGGCCAGAAACCTCTTTTTCAGTCCCATAAATTCAGTGGACTGACCATCCTAGAGGTGGATACCATAATTTCTTGAGTGTTTCAGAGGGCTGGAGTCAGTAGAGGCAGATCAATTCCTATTCCCTGAAGATCTCAGTAACATTTTCGGTGGACTCAGGAGAATAAGTGTCAGAGTCCTGGAATCTAGTCCCAGTCTTGCCAACGGCAGAGAATGCAACATCAAGCAGACATAAGTATGGAAATACATCCCACGGAACCATCTTGCCTTGTACCTGCCCATGCACACACACACTTTGCAGGCTTGCACATCATCAATTTGCAGATTTGCACATTGCCATTTTACAGCATTGTCATGAGGTTTACTTCTTTTAACTTTTAGCAGCAGGGAGTTATTAGTCTAGGATGTGGATGCCTGTAGTGTTGAGGACGGTAGCCAGTTGTTTCAGCGCTAACTATACAAAATGCTGATGAGAAAGACACCTTAGCACAAAAACCTGGGTCACCCTTTCCATTAAAGCACTCTGAAATTTTTAACATCCCTGCAGAGCAGATGAAATCAAAGTATCCTTCAAAGCAATGACCCACAGTGCCACATAGCTGTGTTTTCCTGTCCTAGTGTGATAAAAAGCCAAGCAGACTCGGCTTGATGAGTTCAGTCCAGTGGGAGTGTGAGTTTCCCAACATCTGGTCCAGGCTTTACTGATGTTGCTCAGCCACAGAAACGGCACTTTATTAAGCGGAAGCAACGTGGCTTTTTTCATGTTGTGTATTATCAGATCAGGTCTATCTCAAATAAATCATATCAGCCCACGCTGTCATCTCCTTCCACCCACTTTTTGTATAAAACTTCCATCAGCCAAGCTTACATGCACTGAATTTTCACAATGGGTAGTTTGCCAAAAAAAAAAAAAAAGGACAAGACTGGGCCTTTATTTGAGAGATAGCTTCCTTTGTAGGATTGGGAAAGGAGGAACGATTGTGATAAACATCATTACTAGCAAGTAATTTTTCCTTTTCTGATGCAGCTCTGCAGTAAGTTTGTTATCTGCCTGCATGAAAGATCTTTTCAAGATGTTTCTAGTCCCCAAGGAAGTGAGAGACTAACAGAGTCTTCCAAATGATAATAAAAGAGGGATGTCAGGGGGGAGAAGATGTCTCTCTTGTTCCTCTAACACTTGACAAAGCACTTTGCCCCCCTTCCCAGCACTACTTTCCTAAGCAGTTTGGGAGGGAAATGGGCTTGCTTGCAGATATTTTTGTTCTTTAGCTAAAGAAACAAATGCATTCACTGAATATAGCTCTGCCAAGAAAATAAGAACATGGGCAGGACTTTGAATGGAGTCACTGATGGGAATGAAGGAGAGAAACAGTTTGCTGTTTGAATTGCTCATCAGGAAGAAATAAAGGTGAAGAAAGGGAGGGAGGAAACGGAGTTGTTTGAGTGAGGATGCTGAATGCAAAATCTGAGTGGAAGAAATAGTAAATGCTGAGAATAAGCTGGATGAGTCTGAGTCATGCAACAGATTTTTTTTCCCCTGAAGCTGTGTAAAACAGACGCTGCAACAACCCACCTCAGAAACCTTTCATGCAATCGTTATAGGAAAAATGACCCTGGGGTAAGGTCATGTCTTCAACAGATGGACAAAACCAGCTCTTCTGTTCTTCTCTCTCTTTTCCATGTGGGCTGGGATCACAATGGTTTTGAGCGGCATCTCGGAGATTTTATGGCACATCATGATAAAGGGAATTACTGCCTGACTCTTAACTCCCTAACTGCAGGGATGCATAAAACCTAAAAAAATCCTAATTCTTGTTCTTCTCATACCAACTTTCCTAGCACAGTGATATTTTCTAAATACTCCCTGCTAGTGACCTTCTGAATTCCCTGTAATTTATAACACTTTTATTTTAAAATATTAGAAACTAGAGTCATCAACCATTTTTCAGACAGCATTTTTGCAAGGGAAGGTATGTCTGCATATTTCCAAAAACATGTGAGAAAAGAATCTGATAATTTTTTTTCATCCTAGTCTGGAATGCTATTCATAGGCTTATCTAGACTTGAAAATGTATTAATATAATTATTCTTGGAAAATGATTTGGAATTATTCATTTCAAAGTAACTCTCTATGTGGAATCAGAATGATCATATTCTTGTGCCAAAAGAAACAATGCTGAAATAATTATTTCATAAAAGTCATATTAGTATATTTCCAATTGGAGAGAAGCTGGTATAAACAGGAAGGAAGCAAACCCTATTGTCTCCCTCCTTCCTTACTGCCTTGTTTTACAGCCCAATAGGCAATAATGAGGCTGTAGATCTATGTCGTCTTCTTAGAATCCAAAAGGCTTTACAGAGTCTGTTGGATGAATTTCAACACCCTGTTCAAGTCCAAGGAGGAAATAAGCTCTTCCAGAAATTCACCAATCTTCCTTTCTCTTCTTTGAGTCTGGCTGTATCTCAAAGGAACCTTATGGACCATCTGTCCCTCCTATCCTCTCAACCCCCACATGCCACCATTGATAAGACATCAATCTGTGAAGCAGCTCTGGGAGAGATTTTTTTAGTAGTTTCTCCAGGAAAGCATCTGAGTGATTCCTCTGCAGAATCTATCTGCTCTCTGTGCCTGCTGGGGAAAAGGGGTATTGACCTCTCCCCATCTCTAATCTGGTCTGGACATTCTTCTCCTGAAAGACGCAACTATATTGGCAGGAACTTTAGACAAAGCCAAGAATGAATTAACCAAATCAAATTCAGGGAGGACATTGATAAACAGTGCATGGCTCAGGAGAGCATAAAGGTTTGGAAAACATTACTTACAGTGAGAAACTCCAGAAGAAAAGAACTAAGAGAAGGTTAAGGACTAAGTTCATCACTGTCTATGGGGAAATGAATCTACTGGAGTTCTGTTCAGGGCCAATAATGGATGTTTGGATCTAGGGTGTCTTTGGGAACCCTTCCTGAATATCTTCTCTCACTTTTTGTGCTTATGTGGGACTAACTATAATCTCATGCAGACGATGCAAAACCCTGGTGCCAATGACTGAGATAAAAATGATTGGGGGCTGCATTTGCTTCAGAGTTCAGACTGTGGCTCTTTCTAAAGGTCTTCAAAAAAATCTTCTGTTGTAAGGTGATAAAGTATCTCCCTAGGAAAAAGCACTGTTACCTTCTAAAATATTCCTTTGGGAACTGATCTCCTCCTTAGTCATGCAGCTTACAGAGAGAAGTTGTCTGAACTCCTTCTGTTCAAGTTTGCCTCTAAATATCCCCTAAAATGCTGAGAAGTATTGTACTGAGTTCCAGAACTTACAGCCTCAATATTTACCCTTTTAGTCCCAGAAGCTCTCTATCCAACAATCCAACAATTAACATGGCAATATCTTTTTTTTTTCTGTCAAAACTTTGATAATTTTTGATAAAATAACGAGTGGGTTTATCCATTTGCACTGAAGGGATAAGACTGTGCACTGATGTTTCTCCAGGTTTCTACTTCAATTCACACAAATCACAAGGTCTAACAGCTCACACACACGACCCCCATTGAAGGGAGCTATGAAAGTATTCCATTCAGCCTTAGGACCCATGTAGCTTTTGTGAGTTGATCTCTGCTTTCTGCTTGCTCCATTCACAGAAGGAAAATGAAAAAATGAAGCAAATTTGTTCTGATTTGAGAGCAGCCAGCATACCAGTTAAAGGGGTCCTGTGCAGATGGAATGGCAAGGACTCCCCTCAGGGGGAATCACACTTGGTGGACAGTCAACAGCCAAAAATATTCAGGTGGGGTTGAGGGACACTGTGGCCTGACAGAGGACAAGGAGAGCACATTCCCTCTGCTGCTGTTTGTCACAGCAAGTCTGGTTCAGGCATATAATTTACAAAGACATACATCTATATTCTATTTGCATAAATGTTTAAGTGAACCTTTACCAACCAAACCATCTTTAGAAACCAAATTTCTAACACACTTCTCTACAGCTCCATCAGGTGGCATTCCTCTAAGCCCTTTTCCTTATTCTGCTCTGTAGGAGAATGATCCCATGCCAAAATTTCTACTTTCCTGACACCAGGAGTAAACATCTGTAATACCCAAAGTCATTACCTTTCTTTTCCTGAGAACTGAGCCAGGATTAACACTTATTCAAACTTCTGCAAACACAGCACTCATTTCATGGCAGTCCCCCAGATATGATGGGTCAAATCACCAGTCTGGGTACCAGGCTTCTTTAAGGACATCTGAAGAATGCATCCAGCAAATTACACATGTTCCAGAGGGAACACCTTGTATTAAATGCCAAGGAGGAGTAGAACCAGCTACAGGTAAAGTTTGCTTTGTTGAGCACTAATAAAACTAATGGGGTATGTTTATGTCGCACCTTTCATTCCAAATGATCAAGTGCTTTGCAAGCCTTAATCATTTCACCCATCACTGAACTGCAGACTCCTCTGGGGTGGAACATTAACAGCTGCTTGGTAGAGCACAGCAGCAAGCCAGAGCAATTAATGAAGGAGAAACATCCCATCCAACTACAGGAGCAAAGGGAATTTTGTTAAGTTGAATGTAATTATCCAAAGCAGAGAGAGGGAGACATTTCCCTTCACACTCTAATCTGGGGTTACAGCTGCTTTTTCAATTCCTGTGTTACTGGGGAGTCAGCACCCTAGCCTAGACTTTGAGGTTGCAGTGGAGTCTCATTTTAATTTCTATTCTAAGAAAGAAGCAAAACTGTAAAAGGAAAAGCATTTTGAATTTTTTTGTGGGATACCAGATTCCCATTTGCCTCCTTCAAACACCTAAACCAAACTAGAACCGAACTAAGAAAATGAGAGATGAAGGCTGGAGATGAAGGCTCAGGTACATAAATACTCCATACAAGCAACATGACTCTTTCTCAGCTATAAAATCTGCCCATTATATAAGTGGGAGAAATCATTGTCCCTAAACTATTTGTGGCAGGGTGGCTTGATTTAAATTATAATCATGGTTTAAACCAGGAAGCAGAGAATCTTGATTTAAATAATCAGGTTTAATCTTGTTTTGCATGTGTGCTTTTCAGTTATTTTCTTTTAAAACTGGTTGATTCTCACTGATTGGTATAATTTGCTGCTTCTTTATGCTAAATCAAAAAGTATCCTATATCTATACATATTTATTTCAGCAATTATATAGTTTAGCATGCATTTATTCAGATTCCTACTTTTTTACATTTTTTACGAAGAGAAAATGGTGAACAACAGATTTCTTATTCAGTTGATGATTACTGGCTTTTTCAGTATTATTTGTTGCCTTACATTTATTTGAAATTCACGTCAAAACTGCATTTAAATGGAAACTGGAATATGGTCTTAATTTCACCCCCTCCTCCCAAACTAAGGGTAATAAAAGTACTTCACCATGCTGGAGATCGAGAAGAAAATAAGTTTTTCACAGAAAATGCATTGGTGAGAACAAAGGTATTGACCATTGTTGCTGGGGAGCTGGAGCAGGGGTGCATTTCCAAGAGAGCTTGGCAATGCTCCTTCCTTGCTGGCAGTGCTGGTTTCAACAGCCCCCAGGTGTTTTTGTTATGCCACCCTCAGTCACTGGCCCTTATTTGACCCAAATCACAAGAATTTTCTGTTGGGTGGGATTTCTGCTGCTCTACCCTGCATCAAACTGATCTCTGTGGCACTCAAACTGATCTCTCTCTGAGCTGAGTGGAAACTGTGAAATCAGAGCTCTGTGTGCTGGCGCCCTTGAGGAAAGGCTTTAAAACACATGGTTTTGGGGGATAAGTCAGAGCTGGACTCCATGAGCAGTTGCACTATTATGACCATGGGGATGGAGAACCCCTGAAAGGGCATGGGGATGGGTACCCAGGGTGGCAACCTCTAAACAAGCTGTTCCCTCAGATGTAATTATAGAATCACAGAATGATTTCAGTTGGAAGGGACCTTACAGATCATTGAGTTCCAGTTCCCTTTCTACTTTCTTCTAGAGTTCCAGCTCTACACTTTCTACTAGACCAAGTTTTTCAGAACCCCATCTAACCTTGTCTTGAACACTTCCTGGGATGGGTCATCCAGAACTTCCCTGGGCAACCTGTAGCAGTGCCTCAGCAGTCCCACAGTAAAGAATTTCTTTATATCATCTAATCTGTATCTCTTGTCTGTCAGTTTAAAACCATTCCCCCTTGTCCTGTATAAAAAGATGTGAATTATTGTGTTCTTTTTATATACATGATTCAGTAAGATCTTTGTTGCAGTGGAGAAAACTAAACAACAACCTGCCCTAGAGCATATAATTTAAGTTTTTAGGGGCAGTCCAAAGAAACACTGAAAACTTTGCAGAATTAGGCCAGTAATGCATTTTCAATCACTGCCCTTGATTGAATAAAGTTGCTAAAAGTTAATCAAAATCCTCTGAGAAATAAAACAATAAGATTTTAATGAATAAATTCTCATGGCAGAAGCTACACTTTCCTTTATTTGGAGCTCAGTGTGCACCTCTGGGCATGGGTAAACCGAAAATAACATGCTCTTTCTTCTCACTTTGTTCTGCTTATAGGTGGAGACACATCTTTACTGCAAGAAACAAAGCCAGATACCTCAAGGGGCATTGTAGGAGATTGAACCAGATGTGGACTAACACTCTGTGCTGAACTCAGAAGCAGATCCAGTGGGAAGCAGGCCCAAGTGGGAATTCAGAGATATAGACATGAGCATCTGGAAATGTCCAATTGGGAAGAAAAGGGAAGAGGGAATAGTGGGTATAGAAAGCCAGGTGCACCAGGCTTTCTTCCCAATTTCTTCTATTCTTCAGGGAATAGTGCTCTGTGTCTTTGAAAGGCTGGAATGGTGAATGGGCATGTGCTGCCCACTGAAGCTTGACCTGACCCCTAGACATCCAGGATGAAGGAAAAAAATGGAGCAAAGGCAAATTGGAAGCAAGCTTTGGCTCCCTGTTCGGTGTGTAACCAGCTGGTTAACTATGGAGGCAGGAGTCTGTGGCCCACACAGGTATCCAACCATTTTGAGCTCTCAACCATCAACCCCTCCTTGCTGATAGGACATTTACTGTCTCCTCCTCCACTTTTCTCCATGTTGCTTCTCTTTCATCTGTCCCAGGAGGGACCAATCGTTTGCCTAGAATAGAGTTTATGTCTGGCCCTAAAAATAAAAGCCTGCTCCAAATGGTCATTGAGCTGCAGGTTCACCCTAACTCCAGTACTGATGTCCAGTGGCATGCCAGCTCTGATGGCCCTCAATGTCCTGGCCAGAATCCTCAGTCCGTGGCAGTAGCCATTCCTGATTGGCAATGACGCACAAATCCCACCCCAAAATCAGGCTGGAAGCAAAGTGCTGCTATCAAAAGAGTAATAGGTTTCATGCTGCTGAACATAGGTTTATTCCCCTTGGGGTGTATCACACCAAAAGAAATTATTTATGGCATTCGGAAACAGTGTAAAAAATGCACAGATTTGCTTCCAGAATACTTGGCAGCTTGCCTGCAATATTAATAAATGCAATTATTTTCCTTAAAAAAATCACCATGACAAGGCAGTTTAAAGTGGCAAAGGGAATGACAGAAATTAATGGCATAATTGCAAAGAACAGTAAATTCTTACCTGTTAATGTTGTTTCTACATGCCCTCTCCCCCAATTTCAGGCTAATAATGAGTTTTTAGAATTTTAAGCTTTTTTCCCTGCCTCATGGCTTCACCATCATCACAATAATAATAACAATGTGAAACCTACACACTAACCTATATTGAACTGCAGTTCATTACAGCAAAATAACATTGTGAAGGATTTTAATGTCAGCATCCTTTCAGATGCAGATTACAGTAATGCAGAAAGGTACATTCTCTGTGGGACACACCATACAGGAATAAAAATAGCAAAAAAAAGAAACACTTTTTTTCCTCTAGGGATAAAGAGGCCAGCAATGAGATAAATTAGCCCTAGAAATCAGTGGGAATTCCTTCGCTGTGAAACAAAATCAAGATACTAACCACTAAAGCTGCACTTGAAGTACTAAACTCAGATTAATCTCAGGTACCTTCACCTCTGAAATGGGGAGCAAAGATGCTGCTGGCTTCCTTTGGGTGCAACCAAAGGGACAATCAGCTCTGAAGTGTGTTGAATTCTGTCTGAGAGGCAGTGAGTTCCTCATTTTGAAATGCTGTTTTATACCCAGTGGGCAGGGAGTTGGTTGAATGTCGAGGGAGATAAGGGTCTGTTGTCCTAAACCCCATCAATTCACCGTCCCATCCAGGTAAAACTTTCTCTGAGACTCCTGTGAAGAAGTGAGGTGGTGACTCACCTATTTACTTTCAAGAAGTATCTCAGGACTAATATCTAAAAAGGACAAAAAAGATAAGAGGACAGAAAATATGAGGAATCCATCATCAAGAATGTCAGTGATTAGAAAGTTGGATCACAAGTAAAGAAGAGGTAACAGCCTTCAAGGGAGCCATTTCTCAGTGGAAAATGTAGCATTTGATGGTCATACAGTTAAAAAGTCTCCTTTTTAGGACTAACATTCTTCATAGGAATATTAGTATCTTTATGGTTGGAGAGCCTGAAGGCACATTTCTTCCCCTGACCTTCACAATCCAAGTGATCACCAAATCTCTGAATATCTCTGTAAGGTGGCTTCAGTAAATTGCCATATCCCAACAATATCCACACACCATTAAAAAATAGGGTTTTTTTTTCAAATCCCACCTGGAAAGGGGCAGTGTGAGAGTTTTGAGAAGCTGAAATAAGGAAGGGTATTAGGGAAAATTTCCTTCTGGAAGCGCTACTACTTTATGTAGTTCTTCACTAATGTCTGCAATTGATGATTGATCTTTGGTGGTAAGGGGTCTGGCTAATTTTTATTTCAGGCTGAAACATCTTGTTAATATTAAGGTTACAACTGATGGGAGACAAGTGAAAGATGACAGCCAGCAGATGTCTGATCTTGTCTGGGTCGTTCTAATTTATTCTGGTCTTCCCTCACTAAAAAGTCATACGGGAAACTTAATAAAGTATGTAACTCATAGTACATTCTTTTTAAATTAATTTTTATTCTGAAAAATGTTTTGTTTTTTAAAAAAAATTCCTTTCTGAATTCTCCAGGATCTGAGTACCACATTTTTGCCTACATGGTTCGCAGAAGAAGTATGTCTGAAGCACACACTCATTTACTGGAACTACTTTATAATGCACTGTTTAATTCAAAGGAGAAAAGAAAGAGATGATGTTGCTGCAACCACAGTAACAATATTAACAATGGAGTGGATGAAGCCTGAAAGGAAATTACTCAGCAAAACACAGTAATAAAAAGAAAAGTCGCCATGGATTATCAACTGGGTATTAAGAAATAATTTGTAATGCAGAAATTACACAGTAATTCTGGCACTGCTAATTGCACTGATATATTGAACTGTACTTGGGGCCAGTGATTTGGGTCAACATGATTTGGGAAACAGGAAGGTGAATGTAAAGAAAACTGAGTAGAAATCCTTCCTCTGCACAGAGTCAGAGCTATTTAGGAGAACCTTGCAAGGCACCTGGTAGCAAGTAGAGACAACATTAGGAGAAGAGCTCTCAGCAACCAAAGGGAACAAGGGAAACACGCAGAAATAATTACTGTTTGTCTAAAGCTCTCTTAGCTGTTGTAAAACAGCTCTGAGGAGAAAATATTTTGCAAAAGCTGATGAAATGTGGCTTGATCATTGGGCTAGCTTTCTGATTTAATAAGAAGACAAAATGGATATCAGAAAACTAGCACTGAATAGCATACTGTGGTATATTTAACCGAAAGTATTGGGATTTTTACTACTCGAGCATGCTGTTTTCAAAAAACAGACTATTGCCACCATGCACCTAGGACCTGGTGTAACACTGCTGATGACAACAGGAGCCTTCAAAGGCTTTGCTGAGTTCTGTATCAGTCACCACTGAATAAATGAAAGCATCAGTTATATTTCTTAACTACCTTGGAGAAATAAAATCATGTAATTTCTTTGGTGTTCCTTGTTTGAAATGCTAGTCTTTAATTATTTCCTGCTTTAATGTGCCTCTGTGTTTCTAATATGTTCTGTAAGCGTTCAGTTCTATTGAGTCCTAAAACCCTATGCAGTTTCTTAAGCACTCTTTCAAGCAACAGCAATGGCTTAAGCAGTGGAAGCAGAGAATGTGGTGGTTACTGCAAGAAATGCTCCATAAGTCGTGTATTATGTCAATTCAAATGGCTAAGAGTTGAGTCTGGGATGGTAGAGCAGGCAGAGCTTCCATGTGAGCTTTAAAGCTCCTGACTGCCACTATGCCTCAGTTTTACAAAAGCCTGTGAGAATTTTCCAGAAAGGCAATTTATTTGATGAGAAAGCTAAAGTTAACTGGAACATATCCACTACCTTTCTATTTAAGTTGGTAAGGCTTGGAGAGCATGTTTGGATATTGAGCTGGTTGTTTGCTTGACAGTTTTAAAATTCATTTAAATGCTTTCCAGAACAGTAGCGACCAAAGGAAAAAAATCACAGAATGGTTTGGGTTGGAAGGAACCTTAAAGGCCATCTAGCTCTAACCCTTGGGCTGTCCTGGGAAGGCAGGGACACATTCTACCAGACTAGGTTGCTCACAGCAGCATCCAGGCTGGCCATGAACAATTCCAGGGATGGAACAGAAGGGGAAATTATTCCCCTTCGTAGGATGTGGCTCCAAAATGAATTGGTGCTCTTAATCTTTTCAACAGTAAGTGTCTGTATTTCTATGGTCACCATATCACTTTTGGCACTGACTGGTGCTTTCAGTGGTGAAACTAAAGATAAATGAACCCTGAGATGAAATTGTTCTTCCTAAACAGAGATGATCAACAGATGTGTGGTGGAAGTGTGGGGGTGATCAAACCTTCATCCAATTCATCATTAAAAGGGTGATTTGAGTCCAGTAGTAAACCCTTTCGCAAACACAGAAGGCATGCAGAAGTTTTTGCAGAAGATCTCCTACATGGCTTTGAATTGTAAAGATGGAAAGAAGTTGCACAGAGCAATTTGACAGAAAAGGTCCTGCAGCTTGAATTTTGGCTTCCAGGGTGGTTAGATCTGGAATTTTAGTTCATTTCTACTAATCTCTCAGTGTGTAAAGTCACACTTCAGCAACACTTCTATTGCAAGAATTTCTTTACATGATAGATCACAGTTGAGCATCTTCAACTCAGTTGAACTGTCTTGAGCCATCTGATGTTGATCATCCTGTCTGTGAGATCCTTCTGGCCATGTGATACTGCCCACATTCTTCCAAGGAAGAGATGATGACAGAGAGAAACATCACTCCACTCCTCACAGCATTAATCACTGCTGACTTGTCCTGCTAATGAAAAAAACTGCTTCCTCTCTCTCTTGTTCCTTATAGTATTTAACCAACTACTTGCCTTGGTGGATATGAACACTGAGCCCAGACTACAATTAAAGTAAATCCTTAGTTTGTCTCTTTGGAATAGTTGGAAGTTAAGCTTTACTGCTTGTTTGTTTGTTTGTTCGTTTTTAAAGGGCTGCAGCTCCACTTTCACAAAGACAAATTTAAAAAATCCTGTTGACCCAGGTCTACAGTAACCCTGTAATGATTGTACTAAGTTAAACAGTAAGCTCATTATCACACTGAAGATAGAGGGAAAAGCGGTTTGGTTTTGTTGTTGGTGGTGGGGGTTTGGTTGTTTGGTTTTGTTTTGCTTTTTTTGTTTAATTTGTGGACAGGGATTTTGTATTGGAATATCTACCAATTTTCTGCCTATCTCTCAAATTCAAATTTGTCCAGGGATTACCAGCATGATTCATAACACTTGGATCTGGGTTAAGATCTCCATTACAGACCCAAAGGAAATGGTGACAGCCCATTTCATTGGTGCTCATACACAAACACTGTCCATGTCCACATGTTAGTAGTCCCCTAGGCAGTACAAAAGCCCAGCCTGAACAGTCCTGCTCAGCCCCAGAGGAAGAAGGCACAGCAATGCTGCAAGCATTGAAACTGGAGAAAGAGGGATGCTTGAGAAAGCCACTCTGATCAAGCCAGCATCTAGTCTAGACCTTTCTCAGCAGCTCTTTGTCCAGCTTAGACTTAAAAGCTTTTAGCAAACTCCTCTGATCTCCTCCAGTGCTAAACTGCCTTCAAACTATTTATGAGGAGAGGAGACTCTACACATTTCTTTTAACTCTTTTCATTATGGGTGATGTTCAGAAGATGCTCAGTGGGAGCAATGAACATGAATTGCAGTGGAAATCCATATCAGCTCTTAAGAGAAGAGTTGTTCACAGCAAGTGTGGTCAGCTGCAGAACCAGGATATAGAGGCTCCATTCTGACAGATACCCAAAGTGTAACTGAAAAAAGCCCTGAGTGACCCAATCTGACCTCCAAATTAGCCCTGCTTTAAGCAGGAGAGGGACCAGAGACTTTCAGCAATGCCTTTCAGCATAAACTATCCCGTGGTACTGTATTTTTATGTTGATGTTCTTATGATTAGAAGTTCTTTTGGTTAGTATTTTTTTTGTATGTGACTAAATTGCTGCAAAGTAAGCCAATTTCTGGATGACTATTACCTTGTTCTTCTTCAATGTGCTCTTCTCTAAGGTAGCAATTGCTGACTCAGTACAAATCCTGTTCAGGGTTAGCTAAGGTACCGCCCGGAAACTCCAGGCTTCAGTCCAAATGACCACTTCAGGAACTTCTTTGGCTTGAGTCAGTCTTGCTGAGAAATAGTGCTATCTCTACTATAGGAAAGAAGTTCTCCTAACATCATTGCTAGACTTCCAGGAACCAGAGTCCCTCTGTGCTTGGTTCTGAACTGTTAATGGGAGTTCACAGTTCCAGTTCAGATTGTGATCACACCGCAGAAAACCTCTTGAGCTATATAAAGTACCTGCTACATCAGCAATACAGAATGATGGCATTGTCTCCAGACAAGGTGCAGCAACTTGAGCTATGCCTCTGTCCCCTGACTGTGCAAAGTGACTATCCAGGTCAAGTGAAATGCACTGTCCACTTCAGGGGAAACCATCGTGGCTGTTTGAGTGTGCAGGATCTGAGCTCAGGGCAATGCCAGAGTTATACTCTTTGGTGAAAACAAACCCTTAACTTAGTAAAAGCATTTGGCCTCCTGGAAGCGTTCAACCTTCTAATGAAGGTGCCCCTGCTCAGGACAGGGGCTTGGAACTAGAGGTTTTTTAAGGTTCTTTCCAACCCACACCCTTCTGGGATTCTACGAAAGCCTTTAGAAACAGTTTAGATAAAGCTATGCATGGCTTTCCATGCCAGATACCTGTGCAAGTGAACTATAGACTGCAATATGCCATGAAACATGAGCACTTCAGGGTTTTCCTTAATGACAGGGGTGGATTGTGCACTTTCTGAGCAGTCTTGGAGCAGTCTGCTCCTTCAAGGCATCACCGTTCCTGAAATAAAAACAAATCTGCTTTTCAAGGGAGTCACACCTCTCCTTTTCTAGGAACACAATAAATGTTTTGGCAGAATCATGCTTGGACAACTTTAGATCTACAAACATCAGAAGTAAATTCTGATTATTTATTTTGGATAAATTATGAACAGCATAAAAACTGCTGACTTTGACCTTCATTGGAAAAGTTGGTTTAATGGGCCCCATAAACTCTTCTATTGATGGCAGGTTCATAAAGTCTGTATTGACTTCAGCTAAAGGCCATAACTTTTATCAATACTGTCAACAGTTAATATTGGCTCGTAAAGGTATCCTGTAAACTGAGTCATAGCATTATGTTACTTTACATTGCCATTAGCAAAATTTCAAGTCTTCTTGAAAATGTTTCTCGTATAAGTCTGGGATTTCTCAAAATAGCCTGTGTGATAGCTAGCAGTCCAGAGAAACACTCCCTACGTGGAGTGAGGAGGGAGGAAACACCTTTGTGTTTGGCAAAGCTTCTGAGAGGATCTCAGGCTTCATTTGCTCCTACAGCAGGTCTCAGGCTGTGAGGAGTTTGTGCACAAAAGTTTCTCACACCTTTATCTGTACCAAGCAATTACAAAAGGAAATGCTCAAATTCTGCGTACACATAAGAGTTTTTCCTAACCTTCTTTTCTTCCTACCTTGCAACATTTGTTTGGAAATGCTTATACCACCAATTCAACCACAGTCCCTATAAGAAACCTTTCTCTCAGTTCTGGATCAGTTCTTCTGACCTGAACTTGCCCAATGTCTGTGACACCTTCCCAGGGAAGTCTAAGCATCAGATGAAGCTCATCACCACCAGTTTGGATCTTAGCATTTTCTTTCAAGTTCCAGCACCTCATTTTTGTCAGTACGGACAATACTATTACATACTGGACACCACAGCAATCTGTGTTTTATTTGTGCTATTGTGTGTTTTCAGTATGCTACAGCCTTTCTCATTCAAAACACCCAGCATCTAGGACTGCAAATGCCTAGGCCCCAGGGAAACTCCTACATTTATACAGCACTGTATGTTCTCCACGTCTCGTTTCCATTTTCTAGTTGCTATGAAGTGATGGTTCAATGAATGATTAGTGTGTCATCAGCCTTAAGGAAAGAGGACTTGAAGGTTGTCTCCAGCCTGTCATGATGCCTATTGCCTCTGTGATTACTTTCAGTAAAGCCTTTTAAGGTATATGAAGTTGCTAATGTGCTGGTTCTAATATAATTTCATTTGTAAGAGATTGGTAGGTACAAAAATGCATTTGCAGGTGTAGAGAGGGCATTACTCTCTACAAAAAGAAGGGGAAAATACTCCAGCAGATAATGCAATTCTTCTCCGTTAAGACCAAAGAAAATAAAAATTAATAAAATACTGTATTTTGCTTTTCTTTTTAGGCATGGAAAGAAAAAATGTATGGGATAGGATCACAGTTGCTCACACATCACATGGAAAGCACAAAAGAAAGCCTGGACAGAGGAGAATGGGGTGGAAGCGCAAGGTTTACTTTTGGCTGTTTTCTAGCAATTTCTTGTGAGTGTGCAGAACTTTAGTTGACCCTGATGATCCCTCTGATTTTTCACCAAAACACAAGGATCAGAAGGAAAACAATATAACCTGGCACTGTGTGTCTACTTATAAGACACTACACTAAGAATCTTAAAAAATTATGGTAAAGATAATTTAAAAGGATTCTTCTGTACATCATTTGAACAGAAGGCCATTTATCTTTGAACTCTGCCTAATATATCATTATCTCCGAGCAGAAACTTAATAAGCTTCAACTTTAATTTTGTTGGAGTTAAACATAAAATCATGTGGGTGGTGTATGTCTCACTATGTCATGGCTTCCAGAGGAAAACTTATCATCATTTGTCACTATAATACTGTGGCAAAAATCATGAAAAGAGCAAGTGATACAGTCACTTCACATGAGCTTTCTGCACCAAGCACAAGTGCCCAATGACTTGCACTCAGCAGCTATATTAAGAAGCAGGCTGTGCTATAATTGAATTAAAGGTGCAAAGGCATATAGTACTGGATGAACTTCTGGGTCAAGTTGCAATTGAATCAAAATCCCCTCTCCTTCTCCTACACTGCTTGGCAGAACTGCTGACCAAAAGGTTCGCAGACCTACAAAAGGCATGCAGGAATCCCCGCAGCTGGGGACACAAAGTTACAGAGATAAAAAAATCTGTGACCTTCAGCTTTTATTTTGCACAAAGAAAAAAGGCTTCTAAAAATATTTCACCATCGTTTTCCTTCAGAGAGCAGTCAGCCAATTTACATAAATGAAACGGCCCCTGTCAAGGAACCAGCAAGGAAGAGAAGAAAATTATCTGCCCAGAAAATCTGAGCAAAGATAAGAGTAGCATCGGCCAGAGGAGGGGAGATTTAAATGCCTTCCTTCTGAAAGGTTGCTGCAAAAAGCAGGGAGAGTATTACAGCTATTTAATGATCTCTGTCGCAGTGATAAATAAGTAGGAGCTTCTCCAGCAGTTCATTAACAAACACTCTGTAGGACAGTACAAAAGGCCACGGCATGGGGCTGTTAGAAGAGTGTTTTCACAGAGTCCGATAAAAAAGCCCAACACAAAACCTAAGGAAGATTAAGGTAGTAGAAGAGACATTCCTGGTAGTGCTCGAGGCTGACACTGCATGCGCTGTCACCACTTACCGGTTTCAGTATTCTCATGCTCCGTGTCGGTGAGGGTGAGGTTGGAGTTGGCCCGGCTCGACAAGCAGGAGCTGCGTCCGGACTTGGTGTTGCGTCCCCAGAGCCTCACTGGGTGCTCGGGCGACATGACCACGTCTGCTTCCGTGTCAGCATCCGAGCCAGCGCTGATGGAGTAGCCGCAGTGAGGCAGCCCGATGTCGGTGCGGTACAAAGTCCCGTGTGTGGGTGTCACATCTTCAAGTCCCAGCTCTCGCAAAGAGAAGTTGGCTCCTGTGGGAAAACACATCGGCCTGGTTATTCTTTAATAGGGCATGGTGCCATCCAGAACAAGTCAAGAGCAGAAGTGCTCATCCTCTACCTTCATATGGGGCACAGCAGGATCACAGTAACACACAGTATCATCATCCCAAAGATACACCTCTTCTGTGGTTTTGCTCAGTGTGAGACCAGGAGAGCACAGATTCATAGAATCATTAAGGTTTTAACACTATCATGTCCAACCATTACTCAGCATTTCTAAATCCATCACAAGACAATGTCCCTAAGCACCTCATCTACACTTCTTTTTAATACAGTTCCAGAGATGGTGATTCCTCCACTTCTGCAGGCAGCCTGTACCAATCCTTGACCACTATTTCAGTGAAGACATTCTTCCTAATATCCAATCCCAACCTCCCCTAGTGTCACTTGAGGCCATTTCCAGTTGTCGTATTGTTTCTTACTTGGGAGAAAACATCAGTCCCCACTTCATGACAACCTCTTTTCAAATATGCCAAGACTAAAAAGCAGCTGAATTCCTGCTTCTGGAACCTGACAAAAACTCAGGGCATGTTCAGTGAAATCATCAAGTTTGAAAGCAAAAATGGATGTAGAAATGGTGCAATTCTTTAGGAGAGGCAAAAAGTAATCTTCTTGTGAGAAAAGCAAAATGAGGCGTGCAATGATCAAAAGTCCTACCATACACCTGACAACTTCCCTACAATAGGCAATTTGAGTGAGTTCTGCTCATTGAAATCCCTGAAATTACATACTGGGGATTTAAATTTCCTTTGGCAATTTCACTTTCCCCTTGCTGACCACTCACACCTTGACTCAGTTTAGCTACTCATTCTGATAGAGTCACAGCAGAGGTTATTTGGCTGCAAATAGATGCAATTGTTTAGCTGTCTAAAAATACGACCTGAAAAGTGACTCTTGACTCCATGTCTAGTTATCTGCAGAGCTTCAAACTCAGACTGAATTGATGTGAGTAAGGCTTCAAATATTAGAACACTTTGTTTGGAAAGTTCCACAAAGATGCTAGGGAGAGCAATTTTAATCCACATTTATTTATTAATGCATGCATTTATTTTTCAACCCTGAATATCTTGAAAAGATTTTGGCCACCCATGAGTGCCTTTAGCTGCACAGTGCACTTATACAGCTCAATGCACCCCTGCTCCTGTTATGCTATGCCTTGGATGGATTAAGGAACTGAGCAGTGTTTGCAGCTCAGGCATATTTCAACAAGATAAATCTGAATGCATGATCCCCAGGAAATTTCTGGCACAAATCTTCTCTTGAACACTAAAGTTCATATCTATTCATTATTGAAACCTGTTCATTAAGTTTGGATCTCAAGTTTGCATCCAAAGCTGAATTTTCTCCTTTCTCAAGACCCCACAATCGTGTGGTTTTTCTCACATTTCTATTTGTTGATGTCAAATATCATATGGTGGAAAATGTGTATCCAATAGAAATAGTCAGATTTCCAGAGTATGATATCACACTTGTGGAAACACCCTAGCTTATCCTTGAACCCTGCTGCTTGGGGAAGGTGTCTTGAATAAGAGCACACGTGCATCAGATGACAGCTGGCCAAAAGTAGATGCCCTTTTACTACATTTTTTTCATTCCGTTAACTTTACAGCTCATAGTGAACAGAGAGGAGGCATTTGAAAGCAAGATGAGTAACGGGACTGGACAACATTTTCACGTGTAGCTCAGAGAAGGAGCTGTTTGATGGCTGGAGAAAATAACTCTGGTTCAGCCGGTTATGGATCTGCAGCTGACAACACTCGAACTACATAAAGGATTCATGAACCTCACACCTTTTCAATTGACCAAACAAGATTAAAGCTTTCAGACAGAGTGGACAGAAAAGGTTGCTTGGGGCTCACACCTCTGTCCAACTCTAGGGCCTTGCTTGGGATGCACAATGCAAGCTTGTGGCAAAGTAATCATTTAACATGACTGCAAAGTGGTTTGAGAGACTGTCCTCTACAGTCTCATAACATGAGGAAGCAAATAAATTTGACCTAAGTTATAAATGCTAGGAAGCAGTATTTCCCCAGAGACCTTGCTCTTCTCTCCTAGTTTCAACTTACGCGTAAGGCCATGGTTTTTTAAACCATCCCTTGTTGAGTACTGAAAAAAATACTTTGGTTTTCCTTGTGTCTGAGTCACTTGTCTTTCCTTGTGTTTGAGTCACTGATGGTGAGTTCCACCTTCCCCTGGAACAAGCCACACTCAGCATCATCAGGCACATCAATGTGCAGCATGACCGATGTTCTTCAGTAACAGCAGCTCATAAATTATGAAAAATGACTGCTACAATTAACTGAAAATCAAATTTATTTGCAATAAACAGCAGCAGATGCATTGATTTTCATATTCTATGCTCACTGTTGCCTTTTAAGCTGGAAGAACTCAAGTCAATAAAAGGAAGATAATAAATATCCAAGACTTTTTAATTCAGATCTGGTCTATTTTCTCCAGTGCTGACTTGCACATTGCTGACACTCACTCTAGCTAAAACCATTTAAATGCTGACTTGTTTATTTACTGAATTTATTTGGTCAATTTGAAATGTTTCCCTCCTCTGCTTTCCAAACCAATGCAGGAGAGAAATTCACTTTGCCTTGTTGATGTCAAGCAGGCTAATAAGGCTTGGTTTCAATTGGCCTGAAGCCAAGCAGCATCACAAAGTGAGGTCCATTCATGGCTTACTGCCAGTGGAAAATGTGGCACAGAAAGTCTGGTATTATTGTTAACACTCTTCAGGCCAGTTTTGGGACCCTCAGGATAAACTGGAGAAAGCTTTAAACTGAGCCATCTGTGAGGGTTATATCAGAAGCAGAACTGGTGCTCTGACATGGTTAATCTGAATTTCTCAATAATTTCAGCTACTTAGACCAGTGATTTTTACTAGTTCTCAGTACACTCCAAAATTTTGCTAGGGAAGTATGAACTTTTGTATAGAAAATTTACACTCCCTGTCAACAGACTGGGTTTTCAAGAAAAGTAATCTTTTGTGGGCTTCTTAGGAGAAGTCCTTGGACCTGCATGGCCTCATGGACTTCCAAGTTGAAAATCACTGACCTGGACTAATGCACATCTACCCTGCATGGTGAATATATTGTATGAAGTAAGCAAATGCAATGACCTAAAAAGTTTCCTTTTCTTTATAATGTCATATATTCCTTAGAAGGGATGAAGTACTTCGGAGTTGCTAAGAGGGAAACTGCTTTTATGATGTCACGGTGTTACTTACAACAGCTACTGGCCCTTTTGTTGATTATTGCCTGTTGCAGCTATCCTGAAACTCAAACACCAAAGCCACATGCATGAAGATATTTC
Organism: Drymodes brunneopygia; assembly: GCA_013400955.1. NCBI lineage: Eukaryota > Metazoa > Chordata > Aves > Passeriformes > Petroicidae > Drymodes > Drymodes brunneopygia. Next base: position 337,628 of record VZTZ01041437.1, read on the forward strand.
TGCAAATCATTTTGCTTATGTGTGTATCATTTTGCTTAAAGATGAGTCTTGCATCAAAACCACAAGTGCATGATTTTTGAGGAGTGAAATTTAGCAGCCCCCAAGTTTAATGAGTGCAATTATATGCATTCCTTTTGGGGAATCAGCTTCCCTAAATTGCAGAGGATGTGCTCAGAGTACTTTGGGTTGGCTAGTTTATGTTCATTTTCTGGAATGCGCCTACTCTATTTGACTCACTTTGCCATTTTATACTTTTCTTGATGGACTTCTAAAAACAATTTATGTGAAGTCCTGGTTGGAATCTGAACTACATCTCTACAGAAAAATGAAGATGAGTCCTAGAGCAGAGGCCAGAAATCTACCTCATGTAGGCAACAACAGCAGTGAAAATGTAACTGCACTGACTTCAGGGTAGCAATAAAAAAGAGAATATCTGGAATTTCTGTTAGAACTGTGGTGTCTGTGGTGATGCCTGAGGTTTCATATCTTCCCAGAAATGGTGACTCAGATTCACTAAATGTGTTCCTATAAGTCCTGAAGAGATTCCTTACTCCTCCAGTATTGGAGCATGTCCCCAAGGCAAACCTAAAGCCTGCAGGCCATGTACAATGCCAAGAGGGTTCCTCCCATCCGGAGCTCAGTTGCCTCCTTTCTTCCAGGGTTCTTGGATTTTGCTGTAGACCAGATGGCCAGTCTGGACAGTGACACTCTCCCCTCATTGCCTTCTGCCTCAGCATCCTCACTGACTTCCTTCATGACAGAGCAGACACATGACACAGTGAAAGGTTTCCTGAGCAGAAAGGAACCTTCCGTGACATGTCAGTACCATACAGCATGTGCACAGGGGGTCTAGTCTCATAGTGGGAAGTGGCAAAGTGCTGCTGGAGACAGAAAGACTAAGACAAAGAAAATGTTTCTTAGTAAGTGCTAACGAACATGGGGTATGGGTATGCCACTTAAGGACACTGGGCTGCACAGTGTCTGTGCAATACAATGAAGATGATCTCTGCTGCTCTCTTTATGTCTCTCTCTTACATCTTGCTTTTGGCCTCAGAGTCTTTCAAAGGTAGCCTCCCACTCAGCTCCAGCTCTCAGCTGATTCCCTCATGCTGGTTACAGCTGCATCTGCTGAGAAGTACCCACCTGCTCGGCAGAATTCATCTGCCTCCTGGTGCACCATGTCTTTGACCCGATTGCTGTAGGTCAGCCTGGAGTCTTGATCATAAGCCTTCAGGGTCTCGCTAGAGCTGTAGGATTTCTGGGGTGCCTTGCTGTCCTCACTCTCGGCTGAAGAGCTGGTGTAGCGGCGCTCAGCGTCGCGGCGCCGAGTCAGAGATCGATACGGTTTCCTTTCTTTTACATCCATGGCACCCTTGTTTGAGTATTCAACATTAAAATAATGATGTCTGTGTGATGGTCAGATTGGAATAACCTGAAAGAGAGGATAAAAAAAATTCATGCCTTTGGGCATTCAATGGCGAATTTGCCTTCTTTATACATTCCTGCACTGAAGAAAAGGGATGTTGCTTAATGGATTGCAGAAAAACCCTCTTAGAACAATTACCAATAAAAAGAAAGTCTCAGTTATGTGTGACTCATTTAATAATTGCCATTGCTAACAGGATACATACATGCAGCAACCTGCATCTGTCTGAACTGAGCATGCACTCAGGAATTTGAAACTGATTGAGATATTGTGTGTCTTCTTTCCATGGGAAGTGATTCAGACACCTCGAGGAGGCATGTATTCATCAGTCACCTAATCTCTGGGAAATCAGGTAATGCTTATTTGGGCAACCGGAGGACTTCAGAAAAATGCTGTCCTGTGGTTTTGAAAGTGTTTCCACAGATCATGAGGTTAGAACGTATGAACAAAAGACTGAGATGGCATAAGGAGGCAAGTGGGAAGGCAGAGGGAGAAAGGAAGAATGAAGGAGTGAGATATGGATGGAAATTGCATAAAAATGTCTTGCTTTTCAGAGGGCTCATCTTTACTCAGCTGGAAATATATTAGAACTTAAGCGGAGCTGAGAAAGTGTAAATAAACCATAGTGTTCTGCTTCATGTAACAACATGGCCTGGGATTTATTTCTGTGGAAAAACCAATGTATGTATGCACTGCAATGCAAGCATACATATCTGCACACAGAGAAAACAGATATCAGAAATGAAACGTATCAAAAGTATTTTCATCAAAAAGAATTCATTAATGGTATTTTTACTTCAAGTTCATGACATGACAGAAGTCAAAGAGAAAAAAAGGCAATGACTTGCATCAAGAGGGTAAACCATGTTTTTTAATATCTAAACTGGTTTATGAGGAAAAATAATGATAAAATCAACAAACCAAACATGGAAAACCTGCAATTATGGGCTGAGTTTCTCAGAAACGCAGTCCTCCTGACTTCTAAAGAACAGAAGTGCAGTCTTTAAATACCACCTCAGGATGCTGTTGTTTACCAGGAGCATATAAAAACAGAAAGCAAAAGGTTCAGAAAGCACTCACCAGTTCTTGGTCTTTTTCATAGCAAATACATATGGAAATGTATGGCAAGGACTTAATCACATTCTGTTGGCATTTCCTTCTTGAAAGGCTAAACCCTGAATGTATTAATGAAATCTTACTCCTCCATGACATAGACCCTAGCCTGGCTTCAGATGCTGTCCCATGGATTTCAGGGAATCACAGAATCCTAGAATGGTCTGGGTTAAAAGGGACCAACCCCCTGCTATGGGCAGGGACACCTTCGACTAGACCAGGTTGCTCAAAGCCCCATCCAGTGGGGCCTTGAACACTTCCAGGGATGGGGTATCCATGGCTGCTCTGGGCAACCTGTGCCAGTGCCTCACCACCCTCACAGAAAAGAATTTCTTCCTAATACCAAATCTACACCTGCCCTCACTCAACTATGGTGCAGTAGTTGAGGACGGATGTGCTGTGAGCTTTGTAGGTCAGTTTAAAGGGATGTGGTGTAATGTAGCATTTGTGGGTTTAAAACTTAGTGTGTGTGAAGGATGGAAGACTCCTAGCACAGGTTCTAATAACCTACAAATCATAATAGTAATCCTGAAGCCTGAAGACAACAGTTTATTATTAATTCCTTACCTGAAAAGTTGTCTGGCACAACCACAACTGAAAAAATACTGGAGTTGAAGAGAGACTGCAGGAGGAAGCAAGAACTGCAGGAGGGCTATGAGATAAACTGGCAGCTGGGCAAAGAAGAGGAGGGTTACACTTTTGGGACTCTTGTGGGGTTAAACCATGACACACTCCTATTTCTGCAATTCTGATTGTGCTAAAACTGCTCACAGGGTTTTGTCCCTTTAACCTCCAAAACCAACTTTGCAATGACAGACCCCAATTCCAACACCTTGTACAGTTTCTGTAGCATTCTTCCTGGAGATTTAGACACTACTAAAAAAAAAAAAATTCCATCGTGTCCCAGTCTATTCCAGGGATGGCAGCAGACCAAGTTCATACTTTCTGTTGGTCAGCAAAATGCATAGAAACTACTGAACACTAAGAGAGGGAGAGGAAAAAGGAGGAGTGTCTTATAATGAGTTTTACCTAAGTCATCCACAGAGATTTGAGCACCACTTAGATTTTAAACATGTTTTTAAACCCACTGAACTCACTGACTTCAATTCATTCATGTAAATGCAATACAGTGAATGCAAATGGGATTACTCCTGGGCCAAACCTGACACAGGTTAAATGTATTGTAGAGTAAGGGTACAAAACTAAGGCCTGAATGTAGAAGCAATAGTGAATGAGATTGTGTTGTGCTATGGAACAACAGTAGTAAGAGATCTACCAAATATTTAGTAGATTTTTTTTTGCATTTAATCAAACATATTGGTGCTTTCACACAGAAAAGAAATAAAAGAAATAGAGCATCTGATTGCCTTTCAGTGCACTACCATGTCCCCTTTAAAAAAAAAAAAAAGAAGCTTTTTTTGGCTTGAATTGTGACTTTTTTTTACACTTGTTATTGAATCCGTTTGTCTCCTTTATAGCATCACTGTTTGAAAACCTTAGAAAGAGCAGGTTTGTTATACTTTTGAATAAAACACCTCAAAACGGGCTCCTTCACAAAAGCCCAGTATTGAGAGTTGCTCTAATGAACACTGAAATTGTGGTTTATTGTTATGGGGGATGGAGATAGCAGAATGTGAGTGAGAAGTGGTTACTCTCTAAGAAAGAAATGAAGAAAGGTGGCTTCACTCTGCTCCTGAGCGTTGTAGCAATTCCTGCCTAGGGCTGGTCATTTAAAAACCCTCTAGCAGGAGAGGAACATGTGCCAAGAAAACCTTCTTGCACTGCTAGAGCCACAAGGTACAAACAAGGTCTGTAATTACCATTAGTAACCTCGCAACTTAGGAAATGACAAAAAAACATGAGGAAATTGACTGAATTTCCACCAGAAGAAGGGTTTTCTTTTTGTAAGGAAAGGTGCTGAAAAACTGAAAATTCTCCTACAGTTCATCAAAAATAGCCCTGTAAATTTGCACCATCCATATGCACATTCCTCTGTAACAGTGTTTCTATTCCCAACTCATTCATGTCCTTATAAATTTAACTCTTCTCAACTTTTTATTTCTCTCTCCCTCACAACTGGGCTTGACTTTCCAAATAGAAACATAATGAAGCTTTTTTTAAAAGTTATTTTTAAAGACCGAACTGTTGCATTTACCTGACTTAAGTAAGTTTCCAGCACTTCTCCACAGACATGCAGTTCTTGTCATCTCAGTTTTACGACCCAATTCCCAGATGGTTTAAATACCTTACTTTCAATGGAGTTGTGTTGTCAAGAGAGCTTGCCTCATGGTTTTTCTGTGGTAGATTATTACTTTTTATCTGCTACTCCTTGTGTCTAGATTTTACTTCTGCTACAATTTCATCAGTGCCATCAACACCTCACATTTTTCCTGACTTCTCTGGCACATGACGAATACAAAGAATCACACTCGTCTCAGTTACATACTCAACCACCAGTTTCTTTCCGTCTTTAGCTCATGATTGCTCCTCATGATTTTAAAAGCGTCCATAAACTTGCTGGACCGGATGTAAGAAAACCAGGCTTTCTAATACGGACCTTTCCATCTCTGTGTTCATTTTCCCTCCATAAAAGCACAAAACCCTCCTGCTCTGAATCATTGCTATTTGAAAGGGTTTCTTGTCCTACAATGCTGTGTTTCTAGTTCTGTTTGATACTTTCATCATATACATATGGCATAACATATCAAATGCCACCTTTTTTATCTTTTTTAATTTTTAAAAATTTTATTTTAAGGCTGATTACTTGCAATAGCCATTCCTATTTTTGGCAGTCATCTGTGCATGCAATCCCAGCTGCACCACAAACTGGTCTGGAGTACAATTCACAACAGAAGCATCCTTCTGTCTTTACTCATTCTACTCAGAAAAAATCCCACTGATCCCAGAAAAGGTTACTTACTCTTAAAAGCCTATAAAATCAGATTCCTTGATATAGTTATATTTTTCAGAGGTGTGGGACTTTTCTCCCATCCTTGCACATATGTCAGGGAGTGGAACAAAAAAATCAGCTTTCTGGTTCTGGTGCAGTAGTGAAGCAAACACAATGCTTATTTGCAGCTCTTTTAATTTTGCTGTTGCTTTGGTTGGCTCCCAAATCATCCTTTTTATGATGTTTTATCCTTTGTATCTCTCCTCCTTATTCTCAGTTCTGTTGGTTTTTGTTGCTCTTTGGAGCTTTGATTAACCACACCAGCTTTGTGCTGCAGAATCGCACTCAATGAATGGCAAGGGGGATGATTTATTTTCTGAGTCACTGCTCAAAAGACAAACTTGCATCAATCAAAAACCAGACAAGGGAGTGTGACACCACAAAGCGATATGCTAGGAGGCGCTTACAGCAAAAAGGACAGGTGGTCTTTGATAGCTGACTTACATTGCAGGTCACTAATCACAGAGATTAGCAGCAAGGTGATAGACAGCGCCTGTTCTGCGAGGCAGCATGTCACATCATCCAATTTTCTGTCAAAATGTGAGGGTTTAAACAGCACAGATAGCTTTATGTACTTCCCATATAGTTATGGCAACAGGGTGATGAGAAAGCTGGAAGAGTGAAATATCTTGTCTGCAAGAAAACGTAAGCATGAGCTCTGGTGGGTTGATTCCACCTCCACCTTTGTGCCGAAGGAAGCAAAAGGACTTCTCACAGTCATTTGTTTTCTGCTGCAAAGCTGCCTATGCAGAAGTGGCATCATCTCACATGGCAGGGCATGCTTTTTGTCTTCTTGAACTTGATCTCATTTCACTGCTTAGGGCAATATTTTTCCCTATTTTTTGTTGCTGCTGCTCATTGTAGAATGAGCACAGCCATAGGATGCTGAGCAGCAAGCTTAATTTTATATTCCCTCCTTTGGGCTCCACAAATCGAATCACTAGCTAAGACCTAAAGCTGATAAGTAGTGAGCAAGTATCCTTTCTTTCACTTTATGGAGGAAGAGATGAGCCATGGGGAGTCAAAGTGAATTGCTTAAGGTGGTACAAGAAGAAAACAACACAACTGAGGGCAGCAACTTGATCTCCAGTGCTGAGTCTGATACTGATCCCTGAATTTTTTTGAGAACCAAGTCACATAAGCCAAGTAGAATAATTAATTTCAAAAGTTGTGGCCAGTGAGTGTCTGAAATCTTTGTTGGAGAACAGCAGCACGAACCTCAAGTATTATTAACAAGATGCTCTTTCATGTTTGATAGCGTCCTTCAGTCAGAAGGACTGCGGAGCATGGACAATTGCAGTTGTGTCTGACCAGTGAAATCCCATAGTGAGTGATGAAAACCCCACTCAGAGTCTAAAGGGAGACAGATTTTCACCTTGTATATCAATCTTCTCAAAGACACCCACAGATACTAGGGGCAAACCAACAATGTTCTTTATGAAATTAGCTCCAACTCAGGACCCTAAGCTGCAACCAAAGAACTTGTGAGTTCAGATGATTAAATGACTTTGTGTCTGAGGTTATTAATATCCTAAACCAAATTAAGTCATCATCTGGTATTTTACATCATATCTGAAAGAATGCAGTCCACTGTGACAGTTCCACCACACTTCCATGAGGATGCAAATGCCTTGTTCAAGGCTCCTTATTCTCATTTCACAGGCTTATGGAAAACCTGGGGTTGGAGAGAACTTTAAAGATCATCTACTTCCAACTCCACTGCCATAGGCAGGGATGCCACACACTAATTCAAGTTATTTAGAGCCCCATCCAGCCTGACCTTAAAAAAACCTGGCCTTTACACAAAATGTTGAACCTGAGAAATCTTATTTGGTCATTTTCATTTGTCAAAAATTGTCTGACAAATTGTCTGAAAAATTGTCTGAGATACTGCCTCCCATTCCACCTCATCTAAAGCACAGACCTGGCATAAATGTAGTGGTGAATGTTCTTTCTGATGCATTCAACAAATACTTAGGCACATACTCAGGGATTATTCAAATCAAATTTGTATTGCCTGGTGATCAGAGACAGCAATGGTATGATCTTAGCAAATACACCACTGTGGCTTAAACAATGTGATACCATTTACCAGGTTTCTGGGAGGTTCTTCTATAACATAAAGGATTCCTGTGTTTTTTATTAAACTTTAAGCTTCAGATTTATAACAGAGGTTCAAATCCCATGAGGTCTTTGTAGGAAATAAATTAAGCTATAGGTATAACATCCTTCTCACATTTTTGGCAAAGACTAAGGAAAGAAGCAGGCACAAGAGAGGAGAATGAAGAGTTGAATTAATACTGCTTGGCTGCAACCCAGTACTCAAAGAAAGTAACAAAACCTCCCTTTTCTGGTCTTAACCACTAAGCCCTTCTTCTACTGGTTAGAGACTTGCAAGGCAAATGGTAATGCCTTGTCCAAAAGATGTGGTTTGTGACCTTTACATGAATAAATCTAAAACTGCATTAAGCTGGAGGCCCAGGAAAGCTTGAAACAGTAGTGGTGGGAAAACATGAAGGAGGCTGGAATGCAATTATCTCAATTATTTCTGGTTTGCAGGCCCCTAAGTCTTCTGTCCGGGGCTGGAGCCTTTAACCTGTGGTAGCAGAAGATTTTAGGGCCTGAAGTTAAAAATTCTTTTGAATAATTTTTGACAAGTATAAGCAGTCTGCAGTTGCAGCCATCAGAACCCTACTCTGGCTTAAGCCAAAATGGAAATTAGTTTGGAAAAAAATCTTTATACTGAAATTCTCATTATTAGCTGTTCTTGGATGAAGTGGGTTTTCTTCAGAACCTCAATCAAAAAGACAATGCATAAAGGTATTTAAATAATAAATGCCAAAAGAGACAGCCTGACCATGTACACTGTTTTATGGTCAGCCTACAAATTTTTCCTAACTGTCTATGTCAGAAGGTTTGGGTGTATGATGTGCCACACATCCAAACCCCACGTGAAACCAGCCCATTTATCAGCAGATTTCAGACTGACAAAGAACTGGTGACATAAAATGCAGGTAGTCACTGGAAGCATTCCCTTTCTTACTCGACCATCCACCTTTTGCTAATTTGGGCTCTTACCTGGGATACAGGAAGCCAAAATTTATGTCCTTAATCTGAGTCAAACAGGATGAAGTTTTGAATGTGTCTCAAGCATCCTAGGTGAAAGACCTTGGCATAGCCTTCCTCAATCTGTTTGGGAGACTTTTTCCTTTTTGTTACAGAAAAGAAAAATATAGCCTGGGTTTTGGTTTTTGCTTGGTTGGTTTTTGTTTGTTTTTTTTAACAAAAAAATTTATTTGATAGTTTCTAGTCATAGAACTGTAGAATGGATTCTATGACAACAAAGAAGGTGGCTTGGTGTTGGAAGGGACCTTAAGGATCACCTAGTTTTAATTCCCTGCCATGGGCAGGGACACCTTTCACTAGACCAGGTTACTCAAAACCCTTTCTAAACTGTCCATGAACACTGCCAGGGATGGGGCACCTACAATTCCCCTGGGCACCCTGTGCCAATGTGTCATCTCTTAGACAATAAGAAAAGGTTGGTGCAGGGCTCACTCAGGGTGTTACGCCTTGTACCCACTCCTGGGTAAGCTTTGTATCTAACTCTCAGTGCTCTGTTGTGGCCTACAGGAAGTTTTTGTAATTAAATTGTACAAACAAATGAAAATGTAGCAAGAATCCCAAGACAATTCCCATGCACAACTTGTGACACTCAATCTCTTTATTCCACAATTAGGAAAGGGAATTCCCATGCTTAGATACACTAGCCCTGTATCCCTGCTTCTCTGTCAATAAATTGAACAAGGAAAATGTCCATCTTTATTACCCCTGTATGGACTGGATGCAGTCAATTTGGAGGAGAAGAAAGGGACAGTGGTTGCGAATGGTGATTTAAAGATCAAGGTTGGTCCTTCCCCTCCATCCGCTTCAGCAAATTTCTTTGCAGGACCCATGGGTGTGACAGTCCCGCATGAACCTGCCCTCTGACAGTTTGCCTAATCCCATTTAACTCTCAAATACTTTTGGCCTTTGCAACATCCTGTGTGCAGTGCCCCAGTGTGACTGTGTGTCGTGTGAAGAGGTACTTGTCTCATTTAAAGGCACTCTTCACAGTCTTGTCTTCCATGGGAATACTGATGAGCCCCCAGTCTTTTCCATAAGAAAAGAGGCCTGGAACTCATACCCACTCCCAGACATATCATTTTGCTCTTATACATTATTTCTGGTGCCACAGAAAAAACCTGAATGGAGGCTGGGACTCTTTTAGGAAAGAAAGCGTGTCTGCCTTTCCTGCTTGCAGCCACCACTGTGTATCCATATTCCTCAGTAAATGTATCACGTTGGTGTGCACCTCCTGTTTGAAATAGAGTTCAGAGCATCCTCTGTTCTACACCTTTTGGATGCAGCCTGGGCTCTGAGCAGCTCACAGGGTGACAGCTGGATTTGAAGGAGACCTGTAGTATAAAACTTGCAAGATCTGATTTTTTTCTCCTTTTTGTCATTGGCTTGACTGTGAAAACAATAGAAAAATAGTTTTGGCCAGCACTGGCTTTCAGTACTGCCATTAAATTGCAGGGAATGCCATAGGCTCAACTGAATTTGGAGGAAAATACTCAGAATTACGCTACAAAAGTATTGCTAGGGACAGATTTATTTTGTATCTGCCTATTTATTCAGACTAATCATATACACAGTCTACAAAACAATAAGATGAAAAACTTCCTGCAGCAGAGGGAAGCTCTCACTAATCAGGCAGGACACACAGCTTAGGGAAAAAGTATTATCATCCCTCTTCTGCAGGCAAAGGCAACTATCTTATCCAGTTACTTGAATTCAAGGAGCTAACACAGGAAAATCCTGCAGGATTAGTCACAAGGCCAACCTGTCCTTGTTTTACTGAAGAATCACATGTAAAAATGTCCCTGCTTTGTCACAGATGCTCTGGTACTGGGTAATCTCTTCTTGCCTTCCTTCAGCAGGGGGAGAACCCAACCTGTTTTCTTCTTCTGATAAAATTCCCTAAAGGGTTGAACTTCAAACTAAGTTTATTAAAATATGACTTATCTATAAAAAAAGACAGCAAGGGCCCATGAACTGATTCATTTTAGGACTTCTCTGTGAGATAATCAGAACACATTGAGAGATGCTAGGGATTGATTAATCAGTATAACCCCTACTGTGTCCAGAGCTCTACTTCCAATGATACAATAAGCTTATGCAGTAGGAAGTGTATTTTTCTTAGGTAAAATGTCTAAGGTGAAAAAAATTAAGAGATAAAAATAGTAAATTAGAAATAGAAAGTGTTTGGGGATTTTTCTGAAACAAAGGGCCCCCTCATTGGAATAACAAGGAGGGGTATCACCTCTAAGAAGAGATTTTAAGCACGTGCAAGAGGATTTACACCTGATTGCTGGGTTGCAGCTTAGCACTGCATGTACAGGGGTATGGAGAAAAGGCTCTAGGGAGACCTTACAGCACCCTGCGGTGCCTGAAGGGGCTACAAGAGAACTGGAGAGGGTAATTTGACAAGGGCATGGAGTGATATCGGAAGGGGGAATCACTTTGGACTAACAAAGGGTAGGATTAGATTAGATACTAGGAAGGAATTCTTTCCTGTGAGGGTGGTGAGGCACTGGCACAGGTTGCCCAGAGAAACCATGGATGCCCCATCCCTGGAAGTTTTCAAGGCCAGGTTGGGGCTTTCTTTAAGGTCCCATCCAACCCAAACCCTTCAATGATTCTGTGACTCAATGACCTTCCAAAACAGACATCAGTACACTCTTCCAGATGTACAAATGCCATTTGACTGAAAGGTGCATTAGGGAGGGATCTTAATGAGGTAATGAAAGCTGATACTGTAGTTCAGGTAAAAATATCAAATATTACATTTATTCTATTCTTGCAGTATGCTGCTTTCCTGCTTGCCCAAAGATACCAGAGTAACAGCAGGGTTTATTTTTACTTTTTTTTTTTAACACATGGCAAAAACTCAGATTTCTCACTGATTTAGCCTCCAAGAAGTAAATTTTCATCTCTCCCATGTTTGAGGCAGAACAGACTGGCAGAAAGAAGGCAACCTGACCAAATAATGCAGGAATTCAGTGGCACAGACTACACAAACCCCAGCTCCTGTTCACATCCTTTTTACTGAGGTTCTTGGATTCTGTGCCAGTAATAATGAAATCCAATCATCTTTCAGTTGATAAAATGCTAGATAAGAGATTAAGTGGTTTATCCAAGTCCAAACTGAAAAATAAATTATGCACTGTTGGTATTAAGATCACTAGTTTAGTGACTAAGTGATGAATCTTCTGGTTTGCCACAGGAAAACATCTTGTATTTGACTTTCTGTGGCAAAACAGAAGAACTTATTAAATCTCATAAGAACAATTTTTATAACATTTAGCAAAATGAGTGGAAAGGCCTACTCTTTTGCTGAAGAAAAGCTTTAATGCCATTCTAAGGAATCCAGCTTAAAGAATAATCAGCAAAAAGACATTGAGGGAAGAAAAGGAAAAAGCAAATGAAGGAGCTGGGGAGTGGAGAAAGCAATTGAAGATGTAAATGGCTCTTCTTAGTCATACCTTTAATGACTAGCTAGACCAAAGATTAGAAGTAATTGAACTAGCTCTCAGTCAACAAAAGATGCAAATAGACTGCAAAACAGACTGGGATTACATTAGTTTACACTAAACCAAGAGTAATTAGTGTTTGCACAGTGCTTAAAAAACAGAAAGTGCTATATAAATGTTAATTATTACTATTTGTTTCAAATAGATGCAACACACATGATCTTTTATATGCCTTAGGAAGTAAAAGACAATAAAATTAAACTCAGTAACAGGCTCCATCATTTGGCTGAGATCTATCAGATCACATTTGGGAAAACACATTTAGTGGCTTTCTCTGAATTGTGAGTGTTTCCTTTGAAGTCACAGGTGACTGTCTCTCTCTAGAAAGCCTATATTCTGGAAAATAATTAAAAAACCAAACCAAAGCCCACCCAAAGCACCAAGGTCGCCAGCTCCACCAATGTCAAAAGAATAGAGAATTTAAGAGATGGAGGCCATGGGTTTCAGTAGCAAGTAAACCATCTTCATTCTGGGCCATGCAACAGTTCCTGAGATGAACAGAGAGTTGTGTACAGCTCAGGAGCAAGACTTTGGGAAACAGCGCCAGTTTCTCTTATACCCTGCTGCGCCACTAATTTATTGTGTGATCCTGGACAAGGCATTTAACCTTTTGGGCCCGTTTTATGAAAAACAGATATAACCATTCTCAGCTGTTTTACAGCCAAGTAAAAGGTCTTTCTTGATGCTTTTAAGCATGTCATTTCAATAAATAATTTATGAGACACATCACTATTAAGAAGATGCTTCAGAGAGTCTAGGAGTCTAACAAGAAACTTATGAGGTGAGATCATACAGTTTCAGGATGGATTCTGGGCTATAACATGCTAATGATTTGCAAAGATTATTAGGCTCGTTGGAATCATGAACATAAAAGAACCCTAAAGTAAAATGCTTATCTACTTTTGTGCAATAAATTTTCTACCAATTTCCTTCCTACCTTGGCAAACCCTTGCAGAGAAGAATGATAAATAGCAGAGGTCCAACCACTTCGTAAGTTTTAAAAATTGCAAGGGATAATTCAATTACAAAAAGTAATTTGTATGAAAGAAGTATTTTGCCAGGATATGAGCTAATAAAAACCTATATTTAAGTGCACGATTTTCAAGGCAGTATACAAATGTTAATTTATTAGCAATTATGTCTGTAAAGGAAGCAGTACAGATGGAGACAGAGGAGACAGCAACATCCTCAGTCATACACTCCTGAAGCCAAATGTCTCATTGTACATATCATTGCCCAAGTGAAGCTGGATCAATGCTTGCATCTGCTGGATGCAGAAATCTGCAGGAAATCCAACTGCCAAGAATCCTTTAAACATAAGCTTGTTTTCACCAAAGTTCAGGCTCCTGGGTTTGAAAATGTCAACCTCGGTAGAGGAATGGTTCCCTGTTTCAATGTTTCTGATGACAAACCCTGCTTGAGATGTTCTCTCCTGCTAGGGCTCAGCCACCCTGCTGCTTCCTGCCTCCCTGGGGATACTGATGCAGCTGTTCATAAAACCACACCATAAGCAGATGAGGGAAATTGCCTGAGAATTAAAAGAAAAAGAGCCCTTATCTGCCAAATCCTTACCTTTTTATTTTTGCAACCTACCCCAACTTTAATTGAGCTAGATTAATATCAATCTGGTTTTATAGGGGCGTTTCACAATTAGATGCAAGGCTCAGGCAAAAGGCAATACACTGGGGTGGGGAGGAAAACAGATTGGGATACTCTTTTCTATCATCTAAGTTGGCAGATGGAGCTGCTTCCACTTTAGGTCATGCATGCAATAACTTGCCTGACCTAAAAAACCTGTATTTCTAACCAGTTTTCAAGCAATAGAACTGGGGGTTTCTAATAACCATTCTAATACATCTAGTACATCTTTTCCAGTGGTAGCCCCTACCATCCATGGGCAGGTGTACATTTTGTGACTCTGAGAGATGTTATTGCTCCATTCCTTGACAACAGAGCTGCTGCTGCCTCATGGAAGCTGCCTTGCTGAAACCCCTTGATCCATGTCCACAGTTCATCTATTCCTCCTCCTTGCTTACAGAGCAAAGTTTCTCTGCCCTTGATTGGAATTTCTGTTGAGACTTTATTCTCTCTTCCATGTTTTTACCCTACTGTTTTCAAGAAGAGTTGAAAACGGATGTAAGTAAACCAGTTAAATGCAGCCAGCATCTTTTTCCTCCCTTCATTTCCTTGTTTTTCTTTCCTTTTCTTCCTTTTTTTTCCTTTCCTTTTATTTCAGTAGCAATTGTTGGTATCCCGTGCAGGAAAAATGAATGTTAAAAAAAAATAGATATTTCTTACTATTTTGTAGCTTTTTGCCTTGGATATCATGCTGTGTATAAGCTATATCTTAAGACATTCCACAAATCACGAGTTTTCTCCCTACATTTCTGACCAATAAGAAGTGAATCTGTTGTGTCACCTCCTGACTGGCATTGAGTTTTACGCCACCATGGCTTTTGTGAACTGTGCATCTGATCCAAAGTCCTTTAAATTTCATGGAAGTATTTTCCATTCATTTCACTCGGGGAGTAAAATGGGGCTCTATAACCTCAGCTCTCTGTACAAAACCTTTTAATGCTCACTTTTATGGTATGGGCTGCACTGCATCATATTTCAGTCTCCAAAAGTGTCAGTGCTGAGGACAAAAAGGAACGAAATTAAGAAATTGGAGTCTTTTGAAAATCTCCTTCTCAGGGTGAGCCAAAATGAAACTATGAAGAAACATGTAAGAAAGCATATTGGCAATTTTTTCAGATGTAACCTGTGACCTTGGGAGCCGCTGATTTGCCTCTATGGACCCTTGAATGGGCTTGGGTTTGATGGAGCAGGTTTTTCTCCAAAATTAGGCTCCCTTCTGGCATAATAAGCAGAATGCCTTTTATGATTAAGGCATTTTAAAAATTTTCTTTCCATAATTATATGTAGCTGGGGTCTGGAGCAGTCCAGCCTTCAAGCTGTCAATAAACATGTTTGGTGTCGAGTTGGGTCATTAGGCTTACAAACAGGTTGAACCTAAACACTGGGGTTTTTAAGCTGATTTCTTGGGTAGGTAAAGAGATATTTATATTTTCATTTAGTTTGAGTGATACCAGCACCTGCCACTTGCTCTAAACAGAGCAGTTAACCCATAACTCCCTCTGTCAACTCCTGTTGATGAAAAGCAAAGCAGATAAATTAATGGCTCCCCTGAGAGGAGAGAACTGAGAAGGCTCATGTAAACAAACACCTCACAAAATACAACTGTATTAATGGGAATGGAAATGAAAGAGAAAATGCCTCTCCACATCCTTGACAGGCACAGCAGGCTGGAGGCAAACACCCACAATGAAGTTAAAGGTGGGGAATACACACCAGGCTCTTCAAGGCTCACCCAGTGGCCATTAGTGCAGATGGAAATATTTCAGTCCAGCAGACACCAGTGGCAGTTTTTTAGGAGCATCTGGCTTTGTAAATGTGACCCTTGCCCCTCTATGCTGGCATGGACACAAGGTCCTGCTGCTGGGAGTTGCACCCTGTGAACAGTAATTAAAAATGAAAGGAGGTGAAATATGTGATTCTTTTAGAAATCTGGTTTGCTCTTAGGGAAATACAGAGGATGATCCATGCTCCTTGGCTTCTTCCCCCACCTGAGGGTGGGCTCGGTATCTTCAGCTGCTCTGTCTCCAATGTCCTGGGGGCATGGTGCTGTGACACAAACTGAAGAACATTCAACTACTTCCTCTGTGAGGGGATAATGTTATGACACTTAGATATCACAGACTCATAGAATGGTTTGAGTTGGAAGGCGCCTTAAGATTATCTAGTTTCAGCCACTCTGCCATGGGCAGGGACACCTTCCACCTAGAAGAGGATGGTGATGGCAATCTTATAAAAAAGCCAAATCTGCAGGTCAGTTGATTGGGCTCTAGTCAGGGGATAAATCTAATTAAGAGAAATTTTTTCCTCCCATCTCTATGACCTTCCTCTCTCAAATATTTTTCCCCTTTTCCCTGTAATGAGAAACTGGATTTTAGTTTCTTTTCCTATAACTGCTTTGGAGTGGTCCTCAGCACCACAAGGCTTGTGCATCTCACAGTCTTCCAAGGCAGAGAAATGGTTGCACAGAAAAAAATTAAAGCAAAGGCTTCTTCCCTATCTCACCCTGGCTGGTCATTTTTACCCATGCATGTATCCTTCCTTGAGATAATACAAGCATCTGTGTGACTCTCATGTGGCATAAAATGCTTGCAGAAATGAAAATAAATCAAAAGTGGAGTTTTTTTGCAGACCAGGGATCCAGGGATCCTATCTGGTTTCCACTGCTGCAAAGTGGGACTGAGCATAGGGCAGCCAGAATCTGCTGCTGGCCAAAGCCACAGCCTGAGGAAGGATTTATGAAAGACAGTAATGCTGTGTTTAGGGTAAAGGCAGGTCCCACGTCTGTGCTATCCTGCTATCCTAGTCAAGATTGCACCATAACTCCTGTCTGCTCTGCATACGCAGATGTTGCAACATCTGGACAGAGGGTATGAAGATTTTTGCCAGACTGGAGGATCTTAAGTACCTTTTTGTCTCCCTCATACCTCAGCCACTCCTGGAATATGGAGGAGAAGCCCATAGCTGAACTTTCTCAGCTAAGCTGAGCTTCTGTTAGGCTACAAATTTGGTGAAGGATGTGTGTAAGGAGGATGAGGATAGCATCAAAACAAGGAGCTGCAAGAGGAAGTCTTATTCATGTGTGTTTTACCTCCTACCCTGGCATTGTTTATTGCCTGTGTGTTGGCTTGGACCAGAGCCAATGAGTCAAACAATGTTCTCTGTGTAATTAGATGCTTAATGGACACAAGCAGAGGTCCCACAGCCTAGACTTGGAGAGGATTGTTTCTTAAGCAGTTGCCTCTGAAGAAGAGCTGGGAAGGAACATGCCAAAGTCACATGCAGAAGTGACAGGGGAAGGGCACCTTTCATAGTAGGAGCATGTGGTCTAGGGGCTATGCTCTGCAGCCAACTCTAATATCAGTCAGTGCCTGCTTTGGCACTTCCTCAGATGGTAAATCAAGAGCAAAAAGTTGCACCAAGTGGTCATCTTGCCCTGCTGAGGACCAAGTAGCTGCAGCTTTGAAAGCAGACAATACAACTGATGCCAAAAACAGAGCCCAGGGGTGTGACAAGAGGTGATCTGGCGGTACTTGTGGTGAAATGGAGTACTTCCCTTCTAGACTGGTTTTTCACATCACCCTTTCTTCTAGAGATTAATGGTCTTATAAGGGCAGCAGCAATAAATAAATGTGCCTAACCTGGAGCCTCATTAGTGTAAAGCCCAGCATTATATACCTATTAATTAACTTTGCATAAACTGGGTTGGCACGAGGAGGGAAGCATGAGCCTCCTTCCACCTTCCATTCCACCGTCTCTGCTATGACAAGGGCAGGAGAGCAGCTGGGCTTGAGCATATTTTAAGCTCCTGATTTTATGCTGCTGTGCAGAGCTGCTCTCAACATGAGGGCTCAGCATAAATGTACAGGAAAGGGGCGACAGGATCACAGACAGACATCGTCAAGATCCTGGCCCAAGGCAAACATGCCTGTGGCTTTCTTACTTCATGCTTTTCAGCTCAAATTAGCTTATCTGTGTCAGAGAGGGCAGCTGTTCCATGGGGGAAAGAGAAGGGAAAGTGTAGATCACGTATCTGACTCCAGAATTTTGGAAAATCAGTAAATGCGGCGGAAAAGGGATAGAGACAGTGGCTGAGATCCCTATCTTGAGCCCAGCACCTTCTCCCATGGGACTGCAGAAAGAGAAACACTCCAGAGAAAATGCTTAAGCACTGCATTAATTATGTCAATATTATTAACAGGCCTCTCTATGTTGTTTCCTTAGCTGACACCTCCCGCCCTTTTTCTGCCCTGTGTTTATTATAAACTGGTATAAGAACTACAGCATATTTCCAGTTGCCCCAGGGTTTTATAGAGGCTAAGGCTGAAGTTAAACCCTTTCACTAAGACACAAGAAATGGTCTACAGTAATTTGTAAGTTTGGAAATGTATCTAAACTTAACCACACTGCCCCCCCCAACCCTCAAACAAACAAAAAAGCAGACAGCAACAAAAGCTGTAAATGGCTCTGATGGTTACATTTATTGCTAAACTGGAATGCTAATAATGTATTGGTCCTCAACCAGATTTTTCACCAATCTAATCTGGGAACTCAGCTCAACTGAAATCCAAGACACAAATGAGATATCTACACTAGTAAATTAAATATTTTATTACAGTAAATAACTGTCTGGGACTATTCCCTGCAATTGAGGCCAACTGGCATGGAGAAGCCTTCATCTATATTAAAAACCCTCCTAGAATCCAAAACAGGGTGATGTAGTCTCTTCTGCATTTTGGGACTGGTTCCTGGCCTATGCTGATGCCTTAGTTGTGCTCAAAAATAGTACTCCCAGGTCAAAACCTTGCTAGGAACCTCCATTAATTGCTATTTAGCTGCTATTCAACAATACAAACAATAACCCCTTGGTATTGTTTCGTTTACTAGCATAAGCAGAGCCAAAACTGCATCTCGCCAAACTGTAAGGAAATAGGTACCTCCATATTTACAGTAGTTTTCAAATCCTTTTGTAAGAGGAAACCTTCTTCTTATGATTGTAAGTTAATTATGCAAGCTCTGAAATAAGTGTGATATCCTGTTCTTAAACCCACTCTAGCACTGCCTTACATGCATTCCAGAGCTTGAAAGAGCTGCGTGTTGGTAGTCTCACAGCTGGCAGTTTCAAATATAAAATGTAATAATAATTGGGACCTTGGGTTTGTTTTTTTAAAGAAAACCCTGCTCCTTCCCCTTCCTCCCAAGACTGTTGAGCAGTGTAACTTCTCTCAGCATTCAATTTAATTTTCTTTCTTCCTCTCTCTTTTTTATTCAAGAGAAAAAAAAGCAAATTAAATGAAACTGATCTTTCATTAGAAACCATTTGATGGAGAAGATATCATTTAGAACAGGTTGTCTGAGAGTGAAGGCAACACCAGCCAGAGAGGAAATGCTGCCAGCTTGCCCTCCTGACTCTAATCTCTGATTTTGAGCTATTACATGAAGCTCTACAAATCACCAAACAATGTGAACAATAATGAAGGGGTGTTTAAGAAAGAAAGATGCCATTTGCAGGGGGATTACTGGACATGAATGGTCTCTCTCCCAGCTCTTGGCAAAGAACGAATTGCAACTGCATTGTCGTCAAATCAAATATTCCTAAGGCACCCCTAGGGATTGTTTTGCAATTTTGTTAATATTTTAAAAGCATCCCTTGATCTCTCCCATGCCTGCCTGCAGCTATGATTTCATTTCACTCTGAAACAGATGTCTTCTCTCTCTCTCTCTCTCTCTCTCTCTCTTCCTCTTCTCCTCTCTCTCCCTTCAAGTGTTCACCTTAATAAGGTACATTATGAACAACTGATTTTGAGGCCCATGAGCACGTGGAATTCAGCAGGAGCCAGACCACTTTAATCCTGCCATATTTAGAGAATTGGCGTTTTTGCCAACATTGGTCAGACATGAGTCTTCTCAGAAGAAAAACAAAAAACAAGCAATGAAACAAAAGCTTTCTCTTAGAGTCACAGGACAGAAATGTAGATCCATGACTGTTCAGAGCACCTTGGTGGCCTGATTCTGAAAGCTTGTCTCCAAGCTGAATTCCCAAAATTTTCTTTAACTACCTACGAATTACACATCACATGAGGGACAAACATCTTGGCAGGTTTTGCTGAGCTAGGAAAAGGGGTAATGGTTTTACACTAAAAGAGGGTCAATTCAGCCTAGATATATGTAAGAAGTCTGTTAAAATGAGGGTGGTGAGGTACTGGCACAGGCTGCCCACAGAGGTGGCAAATGCCCCATCCCTAAAAACACTAAACAGGTTGGATGGGGCTCTGACCAACCTGACCAAGCTGAAGATGTCTCTGATATGGTAGGAGGGTTGGACTAAATGGCCTTTAAAAGATCCCTTCCAACCTAAACCATTCTATGCTTCTATGATTTTTTCAATGAAAACTGAGTAAGCTAGTACTGGAGTGGCATACCAACAGATGAATCAAAGCCTGGATTCTTTGTACATTTTTCTGTGAAAAAACACTTACCAAAGCCCTAACCAGACTAAGGCTACCTACCCTAAAGAGCAGCATTTATGTTGCTCTTTATCGTCAGGATGGCAGACATAGAGGTGGAGTCTCCCTGAAGGCCAGGGCTATGACTTTGCTTGACATCTGCAAAGTTCCATCCATCATGTGAATTAATTGTGACTCACAAGATGATAGCAAGCATGTCCACGGCAGGTCAAATGCCCTGGCCGTGGCCAAAGCACAGGGAGCTGAGTGATACTATTCGCAGCAATGACCCACACTCCTGCCTATCCATCATGATAAAAAGGAATGGCTTGTTTTCTGGCTAAGCCCTTTCTACTGATTTCCATTTGTTTTCAGTAATTCTGTGGTTATCAGATGTGGATATCACACACAGGTAGACAGGAAGGTAGAATAGTTAAAGGACTTAGCACTCATTAGTCACAGACATTTACTTGTTGAGCTGTCCATGTGATGAATAAAATGGTCTTACTCATTCAAAAAAGTCGATGAAACGACCACAGATGATGTGTTGTAAAGCAGAACTCCAGTTGCAGCTGGGGAAGCAGAGGTGAAGAGGAAGAAAATTGAGGGACATACCCATGTGGTGAAACACTGGATGCCTCAGCTGGCAGCAGAACCAGGGACTGAACAGAGATCTTCTATTTCCCAGTGCAGACCTAGCCTAAGTCTTGCAATTAGGCCAGTTTCAACTTTGAGATGTTCAAGCTTTTCTGTCACTGCAGAGTAAGCATTATCCAATGGAGAGCACATTTTCATCCCAAACTTGCAGGCTTAATAGCTAAAATTCTTTTTTCCTCCCTTGCCTTTTCTTGGCTTTTTTCCTTCCTAGTTAAGTGTGTTCAAATATGCAGATGCTTCAATGAACTCAGAAGTGGATATTTCAGTGGTGACTTCACGTGCTTCTTCTATATTTGTCTACTAAGCTGTTTTCTTTAACTGTCTTTTAAATAAAACAGAGCTGGATTGTCAGACATTTCTTTTTATCTGTATTGCTGTTCAGGCCTCATTTAATATGTAGACTCAAGACAGAAACTGCCAGACATATGTTTTACTCCATTAGAAAAACACTAGTTTGATGGCAGAGGAATGGGCAACTTCTGCCATCAGAAGAAGCTTGATTTACCAAGTGAAATAGCTGTTGCTATTTCAGATTAGACCAGCTCAAAAGACCATCCAAAGACAAACCTTGTCTCAGAGAGCCACCTGTCCATGGTAACTGAGTTGTGAGGATTTTTTAGATGTGGTCCTGTTTCATGGCTTGCCTGAGTTTGACATTGTGGTTCCAAGACAATGTCTGAAGGTCCTGCCCACAGGGCTCAAGTCTAAGAAGGAAACACTTTCATATCATCTGGGGAGAGGTTATGCAGGGGCTGGTGGAGCCTGTTCCTTTGGCAGGCACAGAGGGACAAGACGACACACACCAGGGGAAGTTAAGAAGAAACCTTCAATGGGTGCAGTCTCCTTATAGTGATTATGGAGTTTTCCTCCCCAAATCAAGAGAACCAGCTTCCAGTACTATGAAAGCAGGAAACAGGACGTGAACATGCATAGGAGCTTAAAAATTCAACTGTGCTCCAGGATCTAAAACGTAAACAGGAGAAAAATTTGGTGTAGGAGATGTAAGAGGCAGTAAATTAGGAAGAGACTGGCATGGTGGAAGAATCACACAGCAGAACTGTGAGCTGTGTACCTGGAGCATTTGTTTCTTAAAGGCCCTAGCAGCTTGAGGCTGGCAGGCCCTGATAACCACTTATGAGCTGGCTGATAAATGGGTCAGATGCATTCTGTCACGCTTGGCTGGGGATGCTGGCCATGAAACAGAGAGGGGATTTGGTGTGGAGTAGAAGGTCCATGTAGCCCAAGCTGCTTGTGTCACTGTCCTGTGAGTCATTAAAAAATAGTACCTTGAAGAAGAGGCTGGAAAAGACCATGCAGTGAAGATAATCAGCTATGCGTGCTTCAATAGGATGCTCCTCAAACTTCCCTTAATTATGACCTGGGCCACTGAAATGCGTGTCAGTGATAGCAGCGTACTCCTGTAATATTTCTATCTTCTCAATTATACCAGAAATGTGACAGATACTTTTTTTATCGCCTTAAAGCAGTAACAGCAGCAGCAAAATCTAGTTTTTATCTGTTAGTTTAAGGTCAAGAGGAGGGTGCACATATGCCATAATTTGTTATGGAAATACAAGATAAAAGTGAAGGAGACTGTCAGGGTTTGTCATGGTGAATTAGAAGTGCCGAGGTAAGGGCAAGTTGTGTTAATTCATCCAGAAAAGTTTGTTGCCTTGTCCCAAATCAGTAGATGTTGGACCTAGTCCAGCTCAGTTGAGTCCCAATGATCCCAGTGCACGCCATGTAAATCCAGACTCCACAGTTAAAATAGTTTCATTTTGTCTCTATACCTCAATACCTGCAAAGGACTGTCTGAAATTCTGCTTTTACCTTCCATACCTGTAAAACAGGAGGTAATTTTATCAGCAGACCAGGAAACAAGGATTATTCATTTCTGTGTATGTATTCCACAGTGCAGAGCATAGGCCATGGTTATTCTTTTTTCTTCATGAATTATTCCACATCTTTCTCTCTCCCAAGGACAATGACGCCTCCATAATTCTAGTGCTCCTGCTTGTGGATGGGTATGAGGCTGTGGCACTACCCCTGGGCAGGGAGGGGTCAAACTAGATGACCTTTAAGGCCGCTTCCAGTCCCTTGAGGCTGAAGGGGAGAGATACCAAGGTCCAGCTGATCTCAGCAGATGTCCCAGCTGCTTTGCCACTCGCCAACATTTTAAAAATAAACTGTGTTGGGGTTTATTCCTACACCACAGTCAAACTACAGAACATGAACAATCACAGGAGTGGTGATGTTGTTTTCTACATTTGATTTAAAGTGTTCCGACGAGGACAGATGGGGAAGATAGAGTGATCCCTTTATTTAATTCATAGATTGGTGTCATCACTAACTCTTTATAGTTTGCTACCTTCTACAGCAGGGAAGTGTTTGTCCCTCTCTACATGACTGCTAAGAGCAGGCTTGAAGTGTTTCACATACCCTTAGGTGGTTACCAAAAGTATGTCCATGTGGATATACTTACGTAAAGCCTAAAGAGAGTAAGTAAGAAGAACTGGTGCATTAAATATCTGCAATAAATATATGGAGATTGGCAAGCAGTAAAAAACAAAGGGGTTATAGAAGTCCAGAGAAATCTGAAGGATTCAACTTCAAGACAAAAAAAAAAAAAAGGAAAGGATATCAGTGCTACTATTTAATTCAGAAAAAAAATTGATTAAGAAAATGGAAATTTCAGATTAACATAATGAAATATTTTCCTAATGATCAGATCACTTAGGGAAGTAGAAAAATTTATTATTATTATTCATAATAATAATAATAGTAATAATGATGATAAAAAAAATAAAACATCTGAACCTGAAGTGATCTGAACATGAGAAAGAACTTAAATGTATGGGTGACTACACACTAGAACAGGCTTCCCAGAGAGGTTGTGGGGTCTCACTCACTGGAGATATTTAAGAACCATCCAGATTCAATCCTGTGCCATGTGCTCTAGGATGACCCTGCTGGAGCAGGGAAGTTCGACCCACTCAGAGCTCCCTCCCAGCCTGATCCATTCTGTGATTCTGTGACTCCCCAAAGCACTACAGAAACAGAATGTTGTATAAAAACGAGCAGTCTTATGTTAGATTGGGGATAGAATAGACTGGTAGATTCTGTCCCACTTCTAAGGTTTCCTATGCTGTATAATTCACTGTGGAACTCGATAAATCTGTACCAATGCAAAAGCCTGTCTCTGTTTCTCAGTAGCCCAAACCAGGGAGATGTGGACCAAGCTCCAAACCACTTTGGCATCACCCAGAATTTTATTGGAGAAAGAAAACAAGCTGTTTCCAATTAGCGGAGATCCATACCCATATCACAATGCTGAGATACCTTCCCTACAACCAGAAATCTTCACTGACACAAAGCAAGTCTGAATTCATAACTTCAGCATTGGGAGATCGATTGTCTGTAAGGCAAACCTCTGAAACTGCAGAACTGCTGTATATGTCTCTCCCTGACCCAAACATCTGCTTGTTACTTGGGTGGAGTGTGGTCTAGAGTTCTTACTCAATGGTAATTCCCAGCAGTTTGTAATGGGCCCTTAGTAATGCTTAACTTATGGCAACAGCTGTTGGAAGGCAGCCCAGGAGGGTGGTTGGGTTGATTGAGGGCAGGAGATGCTTCTCATCACAGCTTTGATGGAGGGAAGAGTCAGGGCCACTGAGTAACATCACTAAGTTTCAAAATATCCTGGTGTTCTTGCTTCTGCAAGGCACACAATTTGGAGATCTGGAAACTGTCAGCTTGTTCCAGCTTTGTACCCTCAGGGATGAAGCAAATACTCTGCTGACTCTGAAGATGTGCAACGCTAACTGTACTAATTCAATACTAACAGTGAGTCAGGGTGATCAGACCTACCACTACAGAGAGGACAGCAGAATGGAGAGGCATTTAATTGACAGATGTGAACTGCTTAGCATTAGTGGAGACAATGAAATACCGCATTTGCGAGCAGTAACGCAGCTTTTATCTGATGTACAGTACATCTGTGCCTTAAATTTCCTCTAGAGCACAGCTGGGTGTTAAACCCCTTCTCTTTTTATACCCCTCTCTGGCAGTGAATGCACTTGTCAATTAAAATATGTTCTTTGAAGTTATTTCAATAATTTCCAGAGTAAAGAATTGTGAAGTCTCATTATGACCTAGGATTAATTAAGAAGGGCCAAATTTGATCTCATTTATGGGAGTGTAAATGTGTTGTAACACTATTCCCAGCCTAGAAAGAGAAGACATTTACTCTTGGTTGGTAATTTTATTTATTTTTTTAAAAATCTTTGGTCAGGAAAAATTAAGGTAGTTTTATTCTTCAGATGATAGTCTGTGAACTCCATGTGAATTTCAGTGTTGCACAGCTGCAAGTGCTTTCTTTAAAATAAACCCAGGTCTGAGACAACTTTGGGCCATGAGAATGATCAGAGGGCTGGANATCAGTGCTACTATTTAATTCAGAAAAAAAATTGATTAAGAAAATGGAAATTTCAGATTAACATAATGAAATATTTTCCTAATGATCAGATCACTTAGGGAAGTAGAAAAATTTATTATTATTATTCATAATAATAATAATAGTAATAATGATGATAAAAAAAATAAAACATCTGAACCTGAAGTGATCTGAACATGAGAAAGAACTTAAATGTATGGGTGACTACACACTAGAACAGGCTTCCCAGAGAGGTTGTGGGGTCTCACTCACTGGAGATATTTAAGAACCATCCAGATTCAATCCTGTGCCATGTGCTCTAGGATGACCCTGCTGGAGCAGGGAAGTTCGACCCACTCAGAGCTCCCTCCCAGCCTGATCCATTCTGTGATTCTGTGACTCCCCAAAGCACTACAGAAACAGAATGTTGTATAAAAACGAGCAGTCTTATGTTAGATTGGGGATAGAATAGACTGGTAGATTCTGTCCCACTTCTAAGGTTTCCTATGCTGTATAATTCACTGTGGAACTCGATAAATCTGTACCAATGCAAAAGCCTGTCTCTGTTTCTCAGTAGCCCAAACCAGGGAGATGTGGACCAAGCTCCAAACCACTTTGGCATCACCCAGAATTTTATTGGAGAAAGAAAACAAGCTGTTTCCAATTAGCGGAGATCCATACCCATATCACAATGCTGAGATACCTTCCCTACAACCAGAAATCTTCACTGACACAAAGCAAGTCTGAATTCATAACTTCAGCATTGGGAGATCGATTGTCTGTAAGGCAAACCTCTGAAACTGCAGAACTGCTGTACATGTCTCTCCCTGACCCAAACATCTGCTTGTTACTTGGGTGGAGTGTGGTCTAGAGTTCTTACTCAATGGTAATTCCCAGCAGTTTGTAATGGGCCCTTAGTAATGCTTAACTTATGGCAACAGCTGTTGGAAGGCAGCCCAGGAGGGTGGTTGGGTTGATTGAGGGCAGGAGATGCTTCTCATCACAGCTTTGATGGAGGGAAGAGTCAGGGCCACTGAGTAACATCACTAAGTTTCAAAATATCCTGGTGTTCTTGCTTCTGCAAGGCACACAATTTGGAGATCTGGAAACTGTCAGCTTGTTCCAGCTTTGTACCCTCAGGGATGAAGCAAATACTCTGCTGACTCTGAAGATGTGCAACGCTAACTGTACTAATTCAATACTAACAGTGAGTCAGGGTGATCAGACCTACCACTACAGAGAGGACAGCAGAATGGAGAGGCATTTAATTGACAGATGTGAACTGCTTAGCATTAGTGGAGACAATGAAATACCGCATTTGCGAGCAGTAACGCAGCTTTTATCTGATGTACAGTACATCTGTGCCTTAAATTTCCTCTAGAGCACAGCTGGGTGTTAAACCCCTTCTCTTTTTATACCCCTCTCTGGCAGTGAATGCACTTGTCAATTAAAATATGTTCTTTGAAGTTATTTCAATAATTTCCAGAGTAAAGAATTGTGAAGTCTCATTATGACCTAGGATTAATTAAGAAGGGCCAAATTTGATCTCATTTATGGGAGTGTAAATGTGTTGTAACACTATTCCCAGCCTAGAAAGAGAAGACATTTACTCTTGGTTGGTAATTTTATTTATTTTTTTAAAAATCTTTGGTCAGGAAAAATTAAGGTAGTTTTATTCTTCAGATGATAGTCTGTGAACTCCATGTGAATTTCAGTGTTGCACAGCTGCAAGTGCTTTCTTTAAAATAAACCCAGGTCTGAGACAACTTTGGGCCATGAGAATGATCAGAGGGCTGGAGCACATCTCTTGCAATGACAGGCTGAGAGAGTTGGGGTCATGCAGCCTGAAGAAGAGAAGGGTACAGGGAGACCTTAGAGCCCCCTTCCAGTACCTAAAGGGGCTACAAGGGAACTGTAGAGGGACTTTTGACAGGGTTTGTAGTGATAGGAAAAAGGGGAATGCCTTCAGACTGAAAGACAGTAGGTTTAGATTAGATACTAGGAAGAAATTCTTTCCCCAGAGGGTAGTGAGGCACGGGCACAGGTTGCCCAGAGAGGCTGTGGGTGCTCCATCCCACTGGAAATGTTGTGTGTGCTGGAAATGTTCAAGGTCAAGTTGGATGGGACTTTAAGCAACCTGGTCTAGTGAAAGGTGTCTCTGCCCTTGGCACGGCAGTTGGAACTACATAATCTTTATTGCCCACTCCAACTCAGACAATTCTGTGATTCTGTTATGTTATCCAGATAGTCACATGATGTAATCTTCCAAAATATTACCAAAAAAAAGAGAAAATTTATCTTGTTTATCATCTATCTTTCAAAGTGTTTCATCTCCAGGCATCTCTGGACTACAACTGTGCTAACAATCCTTCCACTGATGGTGTGAGTGAAATGGACACAGTATTGAAAATCAGACCCTCAATATTCTGTCTTGTGCTTTTATTACATATGCTCTGCCAGAATGGATGAAATCAATTGCTCACATCTGGTAACAATTTGCTGTATAATAAGATATTATTTAAAATTATCATTACTATATATTGTGTCTCCTGGAGAAGGATGCAGCATCCAATACTCAAAGTGGTTCTGCAACTGCATGGAAGCTCTCATGGCAGACTGGAGACAGTCACAGACAAGCCCAGTTCAGCATCAGATGCATGTACCTCTTCCACACAAATTGAAAACATAATTCCTTAGATGCATGTGAGTTAGTAGAAAGATTCACAACCCTTTCCAGCTAAGTAATAACGCTATAGATGGAGTTTGCATATGGAAAGCATGCTGTGTATACAAAATTGAGATGTGGCATAGAAATCTCACATGAGCTGATTTGTGGGAACAATAAGACACCCCTTGACAAGCTCGCTAGCATGCTACTGAGAAAGCCTGGAGAGCATTTGAAGGACACAAGAGGGTTTTCCCTTTAAACTGATGAAAAGAGAGGACAACAAAGGTCAATTTGATGATCAAACTAGTTTCATTGTGTATTTGAGATGTTTCTGGTGATTGGAAAGGGCTGAGAGGGAGGTATCCAGGAGACAGAGTGCAGGGAGAAGACCAAAGCCATGTAGCTGGAGATGACAAATGCAAATGGAAAGCCATTGCCCATGATTCCCATTTGATAGATTTTTACTTAATTTTACAGAAATAACTGAAGGCAGGAGAGATAAAGTGGCAAAAAAGATTTGATAATATTTTACAGTGGAAGTCCAATAGTACAGCACTGATATTTCAACAACATAAAAAGAAACACAGTAAAAAAAGAAATCACCAGCTGAGTGTTCGGACATGTTCCTTGACTATTTCATTAATCCACCTTCATTTATTTATAGCTTGATGCTGCTATCCATAGCAGTTGATTAAACTGTAGAGAGTGGCAATTTTTTCAGCTAATGTGAAGTAAATGAAAGATAAGCACATGTTACATGAGTCTTGCAAAATTTGATAAACAATAAACTCTAACTCCCTGTGCCTTCTTCAAAACATTAACAAAGTATCATCACACTTCTGTATTGTATTACAATCAGGTATTATTGCCAGGACATGGAAATGAACAGAAGAATTAGAGATCGGTGATTTCTTAAGAATCCATTTGGAAAAGAAACTACATTGAGCACTTTCATTCCCCTTTGCATTTGACCTGTGCTTATACAGCTGAATTTTGCATCTTTGGGAAGGTTGTGAATATTAATAATTTCATCAGGTGTTCATGTTGCTTTCATCATTGCATTTTACTGCAATGAAACACTAAGTTAAAAAATCCAAATATGTATAAGAAAAAATCAAAACAATAAACTTCTTTTGCTATTTAGTTCTTTCAGTGACATTCTTGAATATTTTAATGCTATTCAGTGATGGAATCATTTGGCATTTATTCCACACGTGTAAATGGAAACAGGATCTAGCCTCCTATTATAGGATGTTTGTGTGTATTATTCTTTAAGTGGAAGCTGGTGGAAGAAAAATCAGTCCACAGGGTTACTTCAGAATTATTTCCAATGGGTTTCAGCACTTTAAAGTGCTTCTAAAATTATATTAACTGAAACTCAAGTAGAAGCCTGTTGAGTACACTCATGATACTGCAGCTACAATCACAAGGCTTAGAGAACTGTGTTTCACAGATGCACACAGCCTTGATGTCTCTAGTGCCCATGTAATGTTCTCCTTTTCTCTCTCCACATGGTTTCTTCCCTTTGCTCATTTTTCTTATTGTATTTTATTTTTTTACAAGGGCAAGAGGAGGGAAAACACAGCTGTTGACTCTCACAGATCTGCAACATGGCAAGACAAATCTCAGAGGTGGTCAAGACTCAAAGGCTTGCTGGGAAGGCTGTGCCTTTTGGCTTCTGCTCTCTATTATTTCTTGATCAGCATTCATCAGTATTGCCTTTGGGAACAGAAAAGAAGGAATGGGAAACAAGGGTCTGATCTTTGTGCTGTCCATTGGGCTTGCTCACTGTACAGCATCTCAAATAGCAAGTCCCCTAACTTCTTTGGTGTATTTCTTTAAGTAAAGAAGCAATTCACTGTCATCAACACCACCAGTCTTTTGTAAAGTAACAACTCCCTTTCAAAAGAGATCCCTAAGATCTGCTTCTGTGTCCTTCTTAAGCTCTGGCTCTATTCTTTCCTTACAGTAGTTATCTGTCATCAGTTCTTCCTTAAGAAGGCCCTATTTAAATCCTTTTCCTGATCCTACACTCACTGTGTGCTTTTATATATTCGTTTGTTATATGAATTAGCTTGTCCAGCTAGAGCTTTGGGAAAGGGTCTCAGAGACAGGGACACCCAGGTAAGTGACCTACTGCACTCCACCACTGCCCTGATGTTTGACCTTGGGCAAGTCAATAGCAAATGGGTAACATTAAAAAGCTACAGCTGCCAATATAATAATAGTGCATGTTACATAAATGACATTGTAACTGTTGCTTACTGGCATGGGAATAGTCTGTTTAAACTATATCCAACTATCAGTAATGAGGTGGACAAGACCTTTTCCGATTTTGAAGAATAGCATTAAAAGAAAGGTAAAAATTAAAAAAAAAATTAAAAAGTAGGGAATCAGTCCACTGAGATTAGAGTCAAGAATTAGTCTCAAAATGTTGTAACAGAGGTTCCATATTAATGAATCACAGAATCAAAAAATCAGTTAGGTTGGAAAAGACCTCTGGGATCATCGAGTCCCTATGATCGAACACCACCATGTCAATAGACCATGGCACTGAGTGCCACATCCAGTCTTTGCTTAAACACCTCCAGGGATGGTGACTCCACCGCCTCCCTGGGCAGTCCATTCCAATGTCTAATCACCCCTTCTGTGAAGAAATTCTTCCTAATGTCCAACCTAAACCTTCCCTGACACAGCTTAAATTATGTCCCCTTGTCCCATCCGTAGCTGCCTGGGAGAAGAGACCGACCCCCACCTGGCCACAACTGCCTTTCAGATGGTTTTAGAAAGCCATGAGACCACCCCTCACTGAGCCTCCTTTTCTCCAGGCTAAACAACCCCAAGTCCCTCACCCTCTCCTCACAGGACTTACCCTTCTAGACCCTTCACCATCTTCATAGACCCTTCACCAGCTCTGTTGCCCTTCTCTGGACACACTTCAGCACCTCAATGTCCTTCCAGAACTGAGGGGCCCAGAACTGGACACAGAACTCAAGGTGTGGCCTTACCAGTGTCGAGTACAGGGGGACAATATCTTCCCTGGTTCTGCTGGACACCATATTCCTGACATAGACCAGGAAGCCATTGGCCTTCTTGGCCACATGGGCACATGACAGTGTTGACCAGCACCCCCAGGTTCTTTTCCTCTGATCTGCTTTCTAACCACTCGGTCCCAAGCCCATGGTACCGCCTGGAATTACTGTGATCCAAGTCCAGGACCTGGAACTTGGTTTTTTCAAACCTCGTATCACTGGTCGTGGCCCATCAGTCCAGCCTGGCCAGATCCCTCTGCAGAGCCTTCCTGCCCTCCAGGAGATTGACACTCCCACCCAGTTTGGTGAAGGGCAACTTTTAAAAGTTTAGGAAACAGTAAATCAGACTATAAGCTTCTACTTGGAGGTGTCATAACTGTGAGACTTCAAATGTCAAACTACCATGCAGAGTACTAAAACACAGCCAACAAAGGGAAGAGTTAGAATGCAATGCGCTCGGCAAACGTGTCCTTCTTTTTAGTGGAGCAAACTTCCAAAATGGGAGACTGCAAAATATCTTTTTAGCAGCTGGATCTCCCTCGAGGGTTCTCTAAAATTGGCCACGAAAGATCAAGCTTTGAGAGACACTGAGGCACTCTCCATCCATCTGAGATACTGTTTCCTTGTCCACAGAGTCTGATCTGAGCACTGGCCTTAGTAAAACTCAGATTCACAAAAGCAAAAAGCAGCGAAAACAGTGAAATACAAAGCAGCTGGAAAACAAACTCACTTACAAACTCCAGGCACAGACCTGATCCCTCACAGAATCAAGTAGGAGTAAAGGACAGCATCCTGGAAGTCTTCAAGGCCAGGCTGGATGGGGCTTTGAGCAAACTGGTCTAGTGGAAGGTGTCTTTGCCCTTGGCAGTGGGGTTGGAACTAGATGGTATTTATGGTCCCTTCCAATCCAAACCATCCTAGAATTCTATGATTCTAAAATCTGATCAAAGCAAACTCTGTAGCATTTGCTAAGCTTTTGTTCTGTTACAAAGAAATTAATTGTTGGGTTCTTCTCTAACTTGCATTTCTGAGTCATTTGTTTTTAGTTAAGCCCCTGGTTGTCACATTTTACTGGATCTTGCTATTGTGTCCCTAAAAACACCCTCTATGTTCTAATTTTCTCTGTTCTCATCCTAAAGAAAAAGCTATGTTGTGGATTTATCCAATTCCATCTTCTTCTGCCTTGATTGGGGGAACTGACTGTTGAGTGTGAACTGAGCACAACCCTACTTGTCATTATTTAACACCCTTTCTAAGGGTACCTCTTGGTCAGATCCCAGACTTCTAGGGTTCAATATACCATCAGTACTGACATTTATAGTAGTCTTGAATCACAGAAAGTTATGGAAAAGCAGGGATTTCATTTGACAAAGGACTCAGGTGCATTTGCACTAATTCCCTACCAGTATCCTACTGTATTTTATGGTTTCTCCCAGGCATAGATAGTTTTCATTCCCACTGTGAGGTAAATGGAAGCTTTACTATTAAATGGAGGCTGGAACTGGGTGATTAAGGTCCATTCCAACCAAACCCTTTCTATGAAATGCTGGAAAAACAATGTACTGAAGACATGCCCTTTGGAAGAAATCCTATTTCCTTTCCTTCTAGCCTGCAGCAGCTCAGAGCTCCACACCCTCTCTTGGAGAATGACTGTCCATTCCTAGCACCTTGCAGAACCTTATCACAGCATCCCAGCCCTTAACACAGCCAACCCTTCTGATCCAAACACAGCCTTGGGTTGCTGTCTCACAGGAAAAAGAGCAGCTCTGAAAGGAAAAAAAAAAGCTAACAAAAAACCTCCACATGCTGGTAAAAAAACCCCCACATGCTGGTAAAAAGCCCCAAACAAACAGAATTTGTGATTTGGTCTCTTCTGTGTATAGATGGAGGCTGGTTTGAATTTATACCCTTCCAAAACTAGAAGCAGGGCCCATATCAGAGGAAAGCACTCTAAGGGAACTCAAGGTTCAATACCGGGCCCCAGATTATTTAAGTTATCCATGAATGACTTGGATGAAGGGGCAGACACCTCTGCAGCAAGTTCACTGCTGACACAAAGCTGGGAGTGGCCAACACCCCTTCAGAAGGGCCTTGGCACGTTGGAGAGATGGGCAGGGAGGAACCTTATGAAATTCAGCAAAGGTAAATGCAGGGTGCTGCACCTGGGAAAGAATAAACCCACACAGCAGCACAGGATGAGGGCTGACCTGCTGGAAAGCAGCTCAGCTCCTTCCAGAGAAGAACCTGGGGGTCCTGGTGGACAACAAGGTGTCCATGAGCCAGCAGTGCCCTTGCTGCCAAGAAGGCCAAAGATGTCCTGGGGTGCCTTAGGAAAAGCATTGCCAGGAGGGTAAGGAGGAGGTGACCCTGCCCCTCCACTCAGCCCCTGTAAGGCCACATCTGGAGTGCTGTGTGCAGTTCTGGGCTTGTCAGTACAACAGAGACACAACAGAGTCAGAGGTCCTGGAGCAGGTCTAGTGGAGGGCTATGAAGATGATTAAGGGACTGGAGCATCTCTCTTAGGACGAAAGGCTGAGGAAATTTAGCCTGTTCAGCCTTAAGATGAGACAACTTGGAGGGGACCTCACTAAGATACATAAGTATCTGAACAAGGGTGTCAGGAGCCAGGCTCTTGTCAGTGGTGNTCCACATGCTGGTAAAAAAACCCCCACATGCTGGTAAAAAGCCCCAAACAAACAGAATTTGTGATTTGGTCTCTTCTGTGTATAGATGGAGGCTGGTTTGAATTTATACCCTTCCAAAACTAGAAGCAGGGCCCATATCAGAGGAAAGCACTCTAAGGGAACTCAAGGTTCAATACCGGGCCCCAGATTATTTAAGTTATCCATGAATGACTTGGATGAAGGGGCAGACACCTCTGCAGCAAGTTCACTGCTGACACAAAGCTGGGAGTGGCCAACACCCCTTCAGAAGGGCCTTGGCACGTTGGAGAGATGGGCAGGGAGGAACCTTATGAAATTCAGCAAAGGTAAATGCAGGGTGCTGCACCTGGGAAAGAATAAACCCACACAGCAGCACAGGATGAGGGCTGACCTGCTGGAAAGCAGCTCAGCTCCTTCCAGAGAAGAACCTGGGGGTCCTGGTGGACAACAAGGTGTCCATGAGCCAGCAGTGCCCTTGCTGCCAAGAAGGCCAAAGATGTCCTGGGGTGCCTTAGGAAAAGCATTGCCAGGAGGGTAAGGAGGAGGTGACCCTGCCCCTCCACTCAGCCCCTGTAAGGCCACATCTGGAGTGCTGTGTGCAGTTCTGGGCTTGTCAGTACAACAGAGACACAACAGAGTCAGAGGTCCTGGAGCAGGTCTAGTGGAGGGCTATGAAGATGATTAAGGGACTGGAGCATCTCTCTTAGGACGAAAGGCTGAGGAAATTTAGCCTGTTCAGCCTTAAGATGAGACAACTTGGAGGGGACCTCACTAAGATACATAAGTATCTGAACAAGGGTGTCAGGAGCCAGGCTCTTGTCAGTGGTGCCAAGCAATAAGACAAGAGGCAGAAACTGATGCACAGGAAGTTCCATTTGAACATGAGGAAGAACCTCTTTACTGTGCAGGTGACCAAACACTGGAACAGGTTGCCCAGAGAGGTTGTGGAGTCTCCCTCACTGGAGATATTCAAGAACCATCCAGATGCAATCCTGTGCAATGTGCTCTGGGATGGCCCTGTTTGAGCAGGGGTTTGGACTTGATGGACCACTGTGGTCCCTTCCAACCTGACCCATTCTGTGATTCTGTGAACACAGAAACAGGTAAATTAGTTTCCTCTGGTGGCTCTTCGCAGCCACATCATTCCAGATCACATGGTCCTGTGGAACACAGAGCAGTAGAGATTTGGGTCCCTGGAGCCCAGGGCTGGGAAAAAGCCTTTATTTATTCTATAGATAGAGGCATGAAATGCAGCATGGAGGAATATAAAACACACCAAAGCATGAGAACAAACTTAGCTGTGCTTAGACCAAGGACTTGTGGTTTTTTCCTTCTCACCTTCTCTTTCATGACTGCATGGAAAATAAAAACTGTTGTGGCTATAAACAGAGCCACTAAGGAAGGAGGACAAATCCTGCATCATTCATGAACACGAATCTCAGACATTCTGCCGGAGCATAACTTAAACATTTGCTTACATCAAAGTGGAGCATGATCAAAAACTGCAGGCTTCCCTCAAGGCTTTCATTCAAAAGAGAAATAGAGAAAGAATTGCACTCTACCTCTGTTACTAGATGCATTGTATAAATGAAAATTAGTGTAAACAGTCTGGAGATAACTAAATATTAAATGCACACTATTTATATAGCTTGAAGGAAAACAGTAATTGGTTAAGCTCATGAGAAAGCTGAAACTCCACACTCTATTGTTTTATTCTTTAGCAACAGAGAAAGAAATGGGTAAAAAAGAGCTACAGCATCATTCATAGGTCATCATTATCTCCCCGAGTATCAGAAGGTAATGCCTTCATGTTCAGGCCCCTATGGTCACAGGCAATTATATCAAATTCTAAGACCTACCTAAATTGAGACACTCTGATGGATCCGTCTTTCCCCCGGGGATCGGCGTAGCCCACATCAGACATGGCAAACTCACCCTGAAGATGACTGAATTGGCAGGAAGGCTCCTAATGCAAACACTGAGTTATTCAGCAACAAAGCCAAGCCCTTGCCCACTCAACATCCACTCACACACTGTGAGCATAAGCTGTAAATCACTCCTCTAGACAGCGCAACAATGGAAAGACCTTCAGCACCTATAACCACAAGAGGTAAAATCTACACTGGGCCACCAATAAAAAACAGGGCAAACTAAGGGCATGGCCAGTGTTGTAAATCCCCTGTAAGGGAGGGAAGTATCTTGGGAAAATTCCTCAATGGACCACCTGCTACTTTTTTTCCAGAAAAGCTTTGTCGTTCCTGCTAATTTCACCCAGGGAAAATTTTTTCACGAACCTGGGAGACACTTGGTGTTCCTGGCACATCAGCCTGCTCTGTCGAAGACTCACTCTCCTGTCAGTCAGTTAATCCAGTTAATGAGCGATACTTAATTGAGTCAATGACCACAAACTTAAGGATAGGATGTTACCATGGAGCTCAGAGCTTTTCTCTCCAGGGTGCTACTGTCTACAGCCTTCCTGGAAAGCCAAATCTTTTCCAATTTATTTTAACAGATTCTTCAAAGCCACATACTTACTATAAGTTTGCACAGTGCTGAGCACAACCAGGCCTTGGTGCCACTGCAATGCATATTTGCCAGGTTTTTAAGTAAATATTCCCAGTGACTTCAGCAGGGAACCATGCTGCAAAATTGCTCTTCAAGACCTTGTAGTTCCTAGTAAAATCTGAAGGAAACAGAAAGGATGTCGGGCAATACCTCAGATCCTACAGCACGTCATCAAATACTGGTGTAAGAATATTTCTAATGTGTAATGCCAAACATACGTAAGTCAAAAAATTACTTAGAATTCTAAGTGTACCTCATCTCCAGGTAGTGGGTGGGATTCAGACCCCCAAATTTACACATCAAGTAGTTGTGTGTTTATATTTGAGGTATGCTCAGATTCCAAATTCTGTTTAGAGTGGAACAAGAACTTCCAGCAGATAAATAATTTTGTCATGAAATAGGCAGCTAAAGTCAGCCTTAGGTTTTAAAAAATTAATAATTAGAGGAGCTGAAATTTGTGTATGATGGGTGAAGGTATTGGCAGGTCACTGTTTCCTGAGTCAGCTTTCTGTCTTTCTGATACAAACCTGGTTGCGTGCAGTTTCTTGGATATGTGTTTTTATTCTTTTCCCAGGTGAGGATTAAAGTCTCACTACATTTGTCTGTTTTGGGAATTTTTTGTGAACTTTAAAGTGCCAACAGCATTCTTCTGTAAAAAATATTTTTTCCTATGTTTGGCAAAAATTTCTGTCTCTATTTATTTTTTTTGTTTGTAAACCTGCTCACCCCGAAAGGACAGTCAGTCAACAACATGTGAGCAGCTCATATGAAAAATTTTTACAGGTCTTTTGAAATAGAAAGCAGTAGAGTAACTATAGGGTTACGGTGTAGCTGTAGGCCTAGCCAAGCATATCAGCTTCTTCAAAGGGTCAGGACTCAGCCTTACTGTAAATCATTCCAACTGATGATCAGTCTATTGATGTCTCTACTGTGCTATCAGCTCACAGTGCAATCAGACGCTCCTCGCATATTTGCACATCCCTGATGGACTTTGCCACTGTTCCCCATTTAAATAGCTCAGGTGAGCAGGTTATAACCACCAGAATTTGCAGCGATGGTAGAGGGGGAAAGCAATGCAATTTATACTTTTGTACAATTTTAGTTTTCTCCCACCACAGGCCAGAAAATAACGAGCACTATAATGACCTCTGCATCATGTATGCAGCCCAGAGAAATGAATTAAGTTGTCTGTCAAGGAAGCAGTAATGCGTATTACTTCCAATAACTACTTCCACTGTATTTCCCCCCTTTTAATCTGTATACTTTATACCTAACTATACATAGATAAACATTATTTTTTAGATTAAGGGCAACTAGCCAGCTAGTCCTACACAGCAATTTAAAACAAAAACAGAGTATGAATTCCTTATATGTGTTAAACTGAAATACATGTGATTTATATTCTGGTGTTAAAACAGCTCTCTCAAGGTTTCTAATCTCCATTTTGAGCCTTTTCTTGTCCTTTAGAAATCTATTATTCATGTCCCCTCATGAACCTATAACTCCATATAAACACATGAAAGTACCAGGGAAGAAAACTGTCTGCCCAATGGAAATGGAGATCTGAATTTGGAGTAAGTCAGTACTGAAAAGGATGTTTGGGCAAATGGAAATAGACAGGAATTGTCTTTTGGGAAAAGAGAAATTAAAGTAATAAATTCTGAAGGACAAGGAAGATGTAAAGTTGTGCAAAACTCTAAATGACAGGATGGTAATTGCAAATGGACTTGGTCTTCCTCATTGAAATCCCATCGAGAGAGCTTCTCCAAGATTTCTGCTTTGGGTGCTAACTCTCCTAACGGACTATGCAATATTCAAGACAGTTCTCCATCCCTCTTTGCAAGAATTCTTGTGAAACATATTTTTCAGAAGTATAATGCTGCCCAGTTTCTTGCTCCACGCACTGACTGAGTACTGAGGATGAAGAGAGAGTTCCCATCAGTTCCCAAGCAGGCAAACAGAAAATCTCTGGCCAATGCACCTATCATTTGGCCTTGATTTTTTTACTGCTGTAGTAAAGATTCGGGACACAAGAGCAAACAGAGAGTGTGACCTCAGGAAAGTCCCACAATAGAATTACTTTTCACTTTCCACTGGCATAGTTCAGAAGGAAAAGTGCATCAAGGCAATGAAGATGTTTGTTTAAAACATACTGGAAATTATTATACATCAATTCATGAAGGAGGAGGAAGACTGCACCAAAGTCCTCAATAAATAAACAACTTCCTATGTATAAAGAATTTTGGTCTTGGTCCTATCTTCCCTAATGAACCTCTTCCTGAAATTTAATCATTACTATCAGAATTACTCATTCTGTATCAGTAACACTCAAAAAGTTAAACCATGCTTATTCAAACCCATAACTTAATTTTTTTTATATCATCTTGCTCAAAATCATTGAACTCAACAGAAAGTGAGCCATTTCCTTCTTTTCTATGCCGTATAATTATTATTACACATTCAATTTTCATTCCTTATTATAGATGTATTTTACAGTGTGTATAACTATACATGAATAAAAATCTAATTGAATCAATACCAAACCCACATTTTCCAGTTAATCATACCAATAATTCTCCTTTGTTTTCTCTATTTATATCAGTGGATACCTGAAAAAACAATTAATGCAATGTTGCTGTAGAGCTAAGGAAGTAAATTGACTTCCAAAGCTGGGGAATCTTTTGTGAAAATTAAATTTTCAGAATGACTGAGTACATAAGCCATTGTTATTTAAAAAGTAAGCTTACTCATATGAAGCCTGACAAAGAGCTGTCAATAACCTCTCCTAATAACTACCTACTTCTACAAGAATATGCTGATCATAGAAAGGAGGTGATAAATAACATCCTGTTTGCTCTTCCACTGCAATGCTGTTACTCACCCATATTTATAACATGCCATTTACTAAAGTGTGCATGTTTATAGGCTCTCTGGAAAAGTCTGATAAGGGCAGAGATTGGTGGCAGGCTGTGCTCCAAATGACTCAGACTTCCTTTCCCTGCTGATGCTGGCTTTCAGCAGAGCCAGAGCAGAGTACTCAGCATCCTTCAGCAGTTCATTCTCTGTGCTCTCCTTGAGCTATGTGGCAGCAGGCACGAAAGGAATGCAAAGTCATGCTCTAGTGTGCTGCCCTTCGGCTTCATTATTTACTTCACACTCTTCTACCTGAATGCATCAGAAAGGGCTCTTTTTAATATTTTTCCCTCCCTGCCTGCTTTTAGCAGGAGCCTGCTGCGTGGCACTGTTAGTCTAATTTAGGCTGGTGGGAGGGCCTGCTCGATGGTTTCACTAGATGCTGGGCTGGAGGGGGCTCCTCACAGCCACATTCTGAAAAGCTTCCTTATTTACCCCTCTGTTTCCAATGCCCACCCACCCCGCCTTTGGCATGGCCATTCTCTAACTGCAGCCCAAGCTTAACGCAAATTCTTCCTGAAAGCATTTTTAGTCAGTTCCAGAGCTGCTTTTCATTTACGTGGGCTGAATGGTAGTTTCAATGGCGTATGTATATCCAGCTTAGCAAAACGGGTACATAAAAGAGGCAAGAAAGGGCTTTGTTGTGCTTTCAAAGCTTCAATGTAAAACTTCAGCTTCTGCCAGTGCCACAGGAATTTTTCCAGAGTAAGAAATAACCTAAGTAGCTACTCCACTGATGTCTAATATGGAGAACAGGAAATAATTATTGAGAATTAACTCATTATAACTTCAGTGTGAGGACACTGTGGAGGATCTACTGAAAGCAAACAGCAGAAAACCAGCTCGAAACTTCTACCAGAGCTGCCAAACTTTGGAAAGCTGGCCTGGGAGCTGGAACAAAAGCCATGCTGGTATTGCAGTCTGCTGATAATGTCCTTCCATCCGTTGTGTGCCTTCGAAACAACCTCATCAGACGGTTGTTTGTCAAGAACAAATTTAGATCAATCTACCATATGTAATTCACAGTCATGGCTTGACAACATTCTGCAGTTATCCCCAGCAGACACAACTGTTTACATTTTACACACATAATTGGGTCTGGTTCAGTAACATTTTTCATTGGTGTGTCTGCCAAAATTATTAAGCTATTAGTACATGCTGAATCAGTGCCAAGGAAAATATTTGCCAATAAAATTGGCCTTATCTGTATAAATGCCAAAAAGGTTTGTGTTTTTTGGTGTGTGTGTATCTATTTTAAGACTTTACTCCTTGTACATATATGTAAATGTTGAACAACAAGACTAGACATATTAGATGACTGGACATATTAGCATATTAGATTAAGATAGTCTAGAGTTTGGATGTGACCCTTGGGATCATGTCTTGTCTGCCATGTTTTCTGCTGCCATAGAACCATAGGATTGTTTGGGTTAGAAGGAACCATAAAGATCATCCAGTTCCAATCCTGCTGCCATGGGCAGGGACACCTTCTACTAGACCAGCTTGCTCCAAGCACTATCCAACCTGGCCTTCAACACTTCCAGGGATGGGGCGCCCACAAATTCTATTCTTTGTTGCCACAGATGAGATGTATGGTGTCCAGTAGTAAAACCCACAGAGGAATCTTCTTCTTAAATCACTTCTTAGCAAGGTGTGATGGACTAGCCACCATATCCACACTGAACTTGTGGGAGAGAGGGATCCTTAAGCTGCAATTCGGTCCCCAGCATGCAACATTCAGCCCAATCTTTAAACATGAACCGGTTACACTACACAGTTCAGATCATCACAGCCACTCTGACATCCATCTTTCTGTCTAACACCTCAAACTAGGTATCTAAATTCACATCCAATCTTCACTACTTACAAGGAATTACAGAAGTTTAGCTAGTTGCACTTTTTTTTTAACACACAGCTTTTTGAAATCTTAATATGCTTGGTTTTGTGACTGGTCACAAAAGTCACCAGTGAAAGAGCAGTTTTGTTACTGGGAGGTAGATTCTTTTCCAGTACTATCTGCAGCTTCAACACCGATTCAGGAAAATGCTTTCTCAAAACCACTTACTCACACTGCGTCTCAGCTTCCCAACTGAAGAGGAGGTGTGCTACGTTATTTAAAAATGCCTCCTTTTAAATCTTGTGGAGAGGAAAATAGTTTGTAAGTGGCAACTATTCAGGGAAATTTTCTCCCACCTCCTCAGGAAACAGGTTGTTTACTGTAATATTCTCAGTAATTCTTATTCAGGCCATCAAAATGTGAGTCCTTCAAACTCTCCAACTCCTTGAGATCTCTCCTTCCTTGCAGCCCATTCATGGGAAGCAAAGAATGACCTGAACTCCCACCCATTTAGGCAGGGGTTACTGTGGCTTAAATTTATGGGGAACAGCACTGATTATTAGTAGTGAGCCTCCTGTGAGGTTAAAGAACAGTGTTCAGATAAAGAACAAAAGCACAAGCTTTACTCTTCAGTGCAATTGGATATCAAAGGTGGACACTTGTACTTATTTGGGTTAGAAGATCCATAATCAACATGGCAAAGGTAGATGACAGAGTTTGCAAATCTGTGACACGATAACATCAGACCTCAGTTGAAACAATGAAAAGGGGGAAAATTTTCCATCCTTATTAAAATGTCTGTGGTATCACTATCTTCATGGGATTTACAGGTGCAATTCATCATATCCTAATGCACACATATAAAATACATCAGTTAAGGAGCTCTGCAGAAGGCTGTTTCCCTTCACTGACAGTAGATGAAGTCCAGGGTGACTAGCCAAAACATGGATGTCTGCACTGCCGAGAGCTAAAAAAAAAAGACATGGCAAATTCAACTTCCATGAATAACCAACTGGTTTTTTTTTTTAATCTGCTTAATTTCTCAAAATTTTGATGGATCTTTTAAGTACTCAACAAGTCCACATGAGTTATTCAACATCTGGGAAAATCAACATGTCAGTATATTATTAGTTTATTAAACTGAAAAAACATATTCAGTTTAACATCTCCAGATAATGTGTTTCCCTGGAATGAGCATACAAATGTATGAAATACAAGACTTCAAAACCAAGTTTAATTCCTTCGTATGTTTAAAGAGCTTTGAAAAGCATAAGTTTTCATATCACCATATTCTGGTATTTTCAGTGCTTTTTATTTTATTGTAGTCTCCTTTTTAGGGTAATCTATGTGGAGTTGCACCAATTCTCCACCCTTTGCATGACATCTCCTAAAAATCGTTGAGCATGAAAGAACAACAAGTCAGCCTTGACCTCACCTTCCCTATATTTGAAAGAGGGCCTTTATCTTAATGTTCTCAAGTTGTGTGTCCTGCTGTGATTAACACAACCGTTAGCCATCGCTTCTAGGCTTTTTTTTCAATCAGTCAGCATACAACACTCATCAAGAGGCCCTGAGGTTAATTTTAAATGATTTTTCCATATGGTTCCTAAGAGACGGCATTCCTGCAGTGCTGGCTGTGCAGCTGCACAGGCTAAGGTGGTGGACTTTGTCTTCGGGGAAGCAAAGAACAGTTGGAATCAATGATCTTAAGGGTTTTTTTTTCTGACATAAATGCTGCCATGAAGACACCAAGGCAGTGTTCACACCTATGCTGCCTTTGGGCAACATGAGGTTCAGCTCCATCTCACCCAACCTGGCTGATGTGTCTAGGCAAGAAGACATGCATTTTCTTCCAGTAATGGGTACAGACAGAATGGAAGTTCCTGAGGGTGGTGTCCTCATTAAGATCTATGAATCTCCTCTGGAGGTGACTGTATCTATATCCAGAGGATGTAGGAAATAGGATTAATCTCAGAAGGCAGCTGCCCCTTGCTAGATTTCTAGATTCACCTAATGTATAGAAAATAAGAAGTTACACTTTTGTACTCAGTTTAGCTGCCTGTTTTACTTGTTCACTGAAGATGAGAGGAAGTGGACA
Organism: Drymodes brunneopygia; assembly: GCA_013400955.1. NCBI lineage: Eukaryota > Metazoa > Chordata > Aves > Passeriformes > Petroicidae > Drymodes > Drymodes brunneopygia. The sequence continues at coordinate 380,698 of VZTZ01041437.1, forward strand.
TTTAAAATGCCTTTTCTTTACAAAGTTTAAAAGAGACAGTTAGGGTTTTTCTAGGTGAGATGAATACTGCCTGAAATAGGGATAAGCAGGGTGATCCCAGGCTGTAACTCATGTACTCATTATTTTACTGTATTGTGAAAAATGGAATTTCACTGTTTCTTGAAATCAGAAAGGGGTTAGTGAAATGCTATGAAAACATGGTTATAAAATTTCTATGGAAAAGAAAAAGGAAAAAAAAAACCAGGATGGTTTAGCTAGAAGGGACTGCTCTTGCATTGCTCTCCTATGTGTCACATCCCTCCCTCTGGACACATCTCTCTCCTCTTGTTTAGTTCCCAAGGGCTATGCAGCTGCTCTAAGAAAGAAGACACCACAATTCATGCAAGGGATGACAATCCTTCATCACTTCCACCTTTCCACCCTGACAACTGCTGACCATGGCGGGGGTAACACAGAAAGGAACTGCCTTTATTATATATATTTTTTTTAACATCAGTAGAAAATAAAGCCTTCCACCTGCTATTGTGCAGCTGAGTTTCTAATCTCTGGTGCCAGCATGGCTGATGGGAGACAACCCTCAAGTGAGAGGAAGTGGGGTGAGGCACACACAGGGCAGGACGCCTGTGCTGATGTGATGTGACACACACATGTCTCTTCAGCACCAGTAAAGACACCCCCAGTTGGTAATGCTGGGCAAAATTCTTTATTTCCCTCATGGGCAGTAACTTTGGACTGCATTCAGCATGCTGGCATAGAAACTAACATCAGAATTATTTCACTTGCTCTTCCTATGGAAATACAGAGTCAGAGACTTACTTTTGTTTTTAATGATCAGCCATAAGGAGGCGGCAATTAATCCCAAAGGACAACTCCATATATCATTGTAGGCTCCAGCTATTGGTGAGACTGATAAAAGAAACAGAATATGAGAATATGGAGCCATTGATAAACTGATAATGAGTTCTGCTTATTAGGTGCTTTCCCATGAGTTTTCTTTGATTTAGAGTCCAGGCCCTAAATAGCAATGTGTTCACTTTATCAACAAAACAGTTTGAAAGACCTTTTGGAGACCAAGAAGGTGAATGCTTCCAGACCCCTCTGCAGTTCTTATTTTTGTGGTCAGAGCTCATTTACCTGCAGCAAATTTGGGTGACAATCAGAGAAATGTCACCTTCAATTTGTGCGCAAAGCCAGGCATTAAATGGACTCAGAAGATGATGCACATCCACCAGGTTTTTATGATTACCAGGGGCCTCTTCTCTCCCGACAATTAAACCCGAAATACTGTGACATGGTGACAGAGGAAGGGATGGTAGGAGCTGAATGTCTGGGTGTCAAAAGCAAAGGTAAAGGGCCAGCACCACAGGCCATCAGTGCTGAGATCATTTTGCAGCTGAAAGCAGTGACTTAGGTGCTTACTTTCAGACGTCAGCTGGAAAATTACCTCAGTTTTCTTATCTACACAATAGACCTAATTCTATTTGTCTTGCTCTAGGGAACCATGATGCCTTTGGGTTGCTAATGCTTTTGGATGCTCCAGGCTCCTTAGGAAATATGAACTACTCAAGCAGTGGTGGAAGTGCGGTGAGCACAGGTGCACTCTGCACTATACAATATGCATCTCATCCATACAGGATGTTAATGCCAGTTTAGAGACGAAAAGGAAGTCCTAAGCAGATATTTTTCTGTATTAGCAAAGACTGTAACAGTGTAGTGGAGTCTAAAAGAATTTCAAATGAGGAATCAAACCAGAATTTATTTGGTTATAAAAATCCCCAGGAATCTTTAAAGGGAAGGGAAGTGTTAAGGCTATCCCTTCACTTAATTATACATTTGTTCATCATTTATGTAGTATTATGACCTACCCAAAACTTTTATTAGCACACATAGTTCTTCACTTAAAAGAGTGGTTCTCTTCAGAATGTGCTGTCCAGCCCTCCCAATATAGGTCCATTTTAATAATCAGTGCAGCCATATGTGATAAACAAGGTTCTGGGAGGGACTCAGAGGAGAAGTTAACGGATCTGTTTGTATAGCACTCTCAGGCTGCTTCAGTGGTTATGCATGAGGATAGATGTTTCCAATTCTAGGACATGCCATGGTGAAGCCAAGTCTAGTCCAGAAGAAGTTTTGGTGACAGAGAGAGTTTTGGAGATGGATAAAGTTTTCAGCCAGGGTAGAGTTAAATTTCTCCATGGCAGCTGGTGTGGTGCTATGCTTGTCTTCCCAAGAAGCCATTACATGTGATGGAACCCTGACTTCTCAGGGGTGGCCAAACCCGAGATGGAAGTAGTGAATGGATTTTTTATTTTGCTTTGCTTGTGCACATGGCATTTGCCTTGCTTGTTAAACTATCTTCATCTGAACTCATGAGCTTTTACAGTTTTACTCTTTCAATTCTCTGTTCCATCCCACGTGGGGAAGTGAGCCAGCAGTTGTGTAAGCTTTAGCTGCCTACCAGGGCTAAACCACAACAATGGGTTAACCTTGAAAATGCCACGACTCAAAGTAACAGTAATGTCAACCTTGAAAAACCATAAGGACACAGAACTTTGTCTTATGGCCGGGCACACAGGCACTGACAGAGTGAAGGGGTTTTAGCCCTTTCCTCCAGTGAGTATGACCCATGACACTTGCCATCCAGTGTCCTTTACCAGCACCTGCCTACAAGCCTATTCCCATTACTGGTTACTAAAATACGCCTTCCTTTGGGTTCTTACTATGTATATATATATATATATATATTTATATATGTGTGTACATATATACGTGCTGAAAGGAAAGAGTCCAAACTATTGCAATGTGGACCAGAACAAACCCTGGGATGCTTCAATTTATTTCCATAAAAAGCTTCCTCTGTGACAATGTGAGAGTACAAATCTCCCTCAGACCACACTCCCCACTTGCAAAACAGAAATAACATTTTGTAACAGACACACTTTTCTGTCCATTTCCTCTATACAGAATAAAATAATTTGGGGATAGGGAGTCTAGTATTTAGTGCAATAGTTCTCTGATGTAACTTACCAGATAGTTTCATAAAAAACTGCTAAGTGATCATGGTGTAAGAAATATATGACAGAAGCATCCCTAGATGCTAGGTATCCCTAGATGCTCCTGTTTCTAAGAAATGTGGCTATGGCAAACTTTCAGAAATATAAAAGTGCATCTAAATCCATAAGAATGATACTCAGTTTAAGTTTTGACAAAACGTTTTAGGTATAGTTTTAGCAAAATCTTTTTTCCATATTAGATAGAAGTCCCTCAGAAATCACTCCTATCTCCACACTGATAGAACTTCAAAATGCCACACACAAAGCACATTAACTGGTGTGCAGTGTTGATTTTTATGTTGCAAATTTGATTGAAAACAGGAGTTTATCTGTGAAATGCTGAAATAGCCTTGAATATGGGGAAGTGAATGAGTATAATTGCTGATGGGTTCTTTTTATTATCAAGGAGTCTTGATTATAGCTTCATAGACTTAAATTATGGCAAATCAAGGACAAGATCAATTTACTATCTAAGCAAATATTTATATGAAGCCGGAGATTGGCATATATTGATCCGTTTATAAGGACCTTAATTCTTTCTGCAAAACACATTGGCATTGAGCAGTGCTGTTTTCCCTATGTTCTTCCTCAACAGCAAGGAGATGAAAGTCATGAAGAAAAAAGAAAGCCCAATTAGGCAAGTCAGAGGGCTCATCCCAGTCAAATGCAGCTGCAAACCCAAGTCAGCCGTTAAGAGTGACCCTTCAGATGAAGACTGATTAAAACCAGGTTATGCATTGTAGATAAATTGAAAACCAGTTCTTGTAGTAAGTTAGAAATCCTGCTTGAAGGAAAAGAAAGTGCTCAGAATATTTAGTTGTCCAGCTGGCAAGTGTTGATGGGCAACATCACCCACAGAGGAGCATCAGCTGCAACATGCTGAGTCTCTCTGCATTTGTGAGAGGTCACTTCAATATAAAGTAGAAGAGCGTTCCTAACTTGTAGGATGAAGAAGGATCCCTGTGAAATGAAGATCATTCCGAACAAAGGCTGCTTTTGTTGGAAGAAAAGGCGAGCGTGGGGGCAGGGAAGAGAAGAGGCTGGATTACCTTTTGTTGCATTTGACAGTTGAAAAGGCCGTGGTGAATAATTACCCCTAAAACTAACAAACAAGAAGAAAGAAAAAAAATGCATAAAAAGAAAAGAAAAAACCCCTTGACCTCTTCCCAGACACAATAGCTCCCTCCGAAATAAAAACAAAATAAAAATAATTCATAGGGGAAAAAATAACAATTTGACTTTTCTTTCTGCTTTTGGCAAGTGTGTACACACTCTCACATATACATACACAATTGGAAGTCTCCCCCTCTCACAGTCATCTTAAACTTTTCTAGACTTGATCCATTCAGCAGCAAAGCTTATGCAAAATGCAATGAAAAAATCAAGGGAAACTCCAGCAGCAAAAAGCACACCCTTGGTTGAAGGCCCCATTGGTTTAGCCACAAAAGAATGATTCCTGGAGAGAGCAGTTGTCATCTGTTTTGCATACTCCTTATTTTGCTTTTAATTGGCATTATACGGAAACTTATCTACAAGGCCATGGGAACTAAAAGGCATGCCTTACCCCCTCCTTCTTTGAACGAGCAGAACCCAATTAAAGCACAATTATCTCTCTTCTGCTATTAGCATCCTCCAACAACAGAGAGACACAGATAGGAAAAGCATTGTTAGTCTGAGAGCAGCCACCTTTTCTTATGAAAATTTTTGTAAAGTTCATAAAGAAAATAAAGGAGACACAAGTGGTCCAGGCTTTGGTGAGCTGAAGGGCAGTGGTTTTTTTTTAAATATTTGATCTGGATTTCCAGATGATTTTCTAAATACATTTATTTTCACCAGGGATTCGCTGACCTAAGACTCAAAATTCATTCATAGTGTTTGGAGGCAAGCCTGGAAAAATAAAGGAGATGGCCAAAGAACTAGAGAAAAAATAGCTACAGGTGTCTTCACAGAAAGTCCAAGCTGTCTCAGAAAGCCATGCAATTGACAATTCCTCTGGCATGACCATGGAAAAACATCTCGGGGGAAACCAATGACCATTTTTCAAACTGGAGCCCAGAGTCAACTCCTAAATCCATATCCTGCTGCTTAATATTGCAAAGCTACAGCCTACACTTGAGTTCCTGCAACCCCAATATGGATGATCAGCACTCCAACATGATCATGACTTGGAAAGGGTTGCAGTGACATGATTTGTGGCATTTTTGGACACAATCTTTGAGGTGTCCTTGGAGAATGAACCCCCACCGCTGTTCCCAGTTACATATGTGCCTGGCTGTGACAGACTTTCAAGATAGCTCTGCATACCTTCTGTATCAGAAGCCATCCTCAAGTCAGCAAACATTTGCTCTACCACTCATTCTGTCTCATCAGCAGCTACTGAGATATGTATGTGTCAGGAAACGTCATGCATTTCATCACTTCAGCAAGTCATGCCATCACAAAGCAATTCATGTCCCACCTGATTCCCTCAGTTTTCCCTCTGGATGAAAACTACAGGCTTTAAAATACTGAGCAAGGAAACAAACAAGCTGACTTATTTTTCTTCCTTTTTTTTTTCTTTGGGATATTTCTCTGCTCTATTTCCAACATGCGGCAGGTCCAGTTCACATATTTTGTTGAAGAATAATCCAGTATGTCCAGGCAGAAAGCAGAATTCTCCTGTTAGAGGTGCCGCAGAGGTGCCTGTCTGCTGCCCCAAGGTCTTGTCAGCAAATCTCATTGTTAACATTTTTAAGAATTTCAGTTTTACACTCATTGCATGGGCTCACAAATGGATTTAATTTCCCAAGCAAGTTAACAGAATAATGCCTGGGAGGATGGTTTTTAGCATGTCATCAGCTCTTTGACCCCCTACAGCAGATCTCCTGCTTTCTTCCCTGGAGAGCTCAATGCTGCAGCTGCACAGTTCTCCTGTCCGAAGAGAAAACCATGTCAGTGCATATGTGCTGTTTGCTTTTGTCATGGCACACATGGTTTTTGCTTTTACCATGGCTGGCCAGTGCAGTGGAAGGGAGAGAGACAATGTTCCCTCTCCAAGAGCCAATGGAACAGAGGTGGCTGCTGTAGACTCTATGTAAGCAGGGCACTTGAAAACAGGGAAAACAGTTCTGTGAGTGGATTTATTCGCAGATTAAATGGAACTTCTGCTAGTGTGGTAACAGATCACCAAGGAATGTTAATGAATTGGTTAAAGAGATCTAAAAATCAAACAAGGGGCAAGAACGTGAAAATGATGCCACTGCATTTGACTAAAATACAAAACTTTCCCCTGTGCCTCACCACCATGTAACACCCAGAGGCTGCTCTGAGAGCAGCGGAGCACGATGAGCAAATCCCTGTCTTTCAGAATAAAGATGAAACCTGCAGGGAGACAGCTGCAGTGGAAGGAATTGAAATTAATGTCAAGAAATAGATGAGATTTTGGTGGAGATTTTGATGAGATTTATTGCTGCAAATGTTTTCCCTGGCAAATGTCACACCATTAAAATGCAAAAAACCACCCTCAACAGAATTACGAAAATAAAGAGAAACTCAAAAACACTGTCCTGATAAATGGCAGTTTGAAACTCAGTCCTTAGGCTCTCAGGGTCAAAGACAGCCTTTTTCGTAACGAAGTGTGCAGGAGAAGTGCTAAAATGTCCTTTCTGGTCCTTTCACTTCATTAGGTCCATCACCTGTGACTCCAGAGCACATGTTTTACTGACAGCAAGGATATTTTGCCAACATCTTTTGGGGTGTGGTGAGGCTGAGTCTAACTGGGAACAGCCCTTGGAGAAAATTCTGCAGCTGAGCACTGCCCAGCACAGCTGCATCGTTTATACACACTCTAATATGGGAGAATTAAGATCCTGTAAATATAAACAGCATATTCGGCATTTGCCTGCTGAAGAAGCTCCTTTGGGAGCCTCTTCTGCTCCGCCCTTGATGGGACAGCCAGAATAATTATTCATTAATGCCTGGTAATTACACGTGAAAGTGCCAGTTCCCTGGCACGGACAGCAAAAAGTGAGGATTGCAGGTGAATTGTATGTTTGCCTCAAACAGGACAGCAACTCTGCATGAGGTTGACCAAGCTAATTTTTAATTTCCCAAAAGACTCTGCAGGTCTGGGTGCATGCCTCAGGCATGCACCCGCCTTCCCCTCCCCGTAAGTACCTTGCATTTAGCAATCCTTGAAGAAAACAAATTGTTTTCATCATGCAGGGATGAACAATCCTCCTTGAGCCAGATGTCCAGCCCAGAAAAACATTTCTCCAGCCTTTGCATTCTCTGTACTTGGGCTGCTACTCTCATAAGCACTTGTATTTGTTGATCCAGCCAGATTTGGAAGATCCTTGTGAATATGGTCGCATGGAACTTGTCTTTTCTGAGCTGGCCTGTAATTCATGGGTGCTGATATCTCTGTTAAAACCCAGTGTAGTTATCTTTACCAACAAGGCCATATTAGGTTACTATACTGGCAATATATTAACAGTGTTAAGAGTTATCTATACACATATTATTTATATATATTACTAATATTACTAGCACTGTACGTGTTCAGGACAGCAGTTTCAGCTTAGTCAGACTAGTCCATTCCTGCCAACAGGTTAAGTGTGATAAAATAATGAACTTATTTCTTTGCCCAGACCAGATAAGAGCTGTGTCTGCTCGGCATCCAGCACAAGAAAATAAACTATTTAAAAATTTAGCAATAGAGCAAATAAAAAGAGACTGCTTTACTTCTAAGGCATTACCAAACTGATGACTGTCCATTATTATCACTGGTAACACTATGCTGTTATTACAAAATGAAATTGGGGAAGAATCTTGCCTGTGGAAGTGTATTTTAAATTGTCTTCTGTATTTAAGCCTGTCCCTCAATTTAGGGCTTAACAGGACTCTTCACAGGAGCTAAACACATGCTGAACAGTTTTGCAGCAACAATACTCAAGGGTGCTTTCTTGTACCAGGTGAAGATAGATCCTATAACTCACTTTCATTTATTTTTTCATACTTCTGTTGTTTGGATTATCCTGTTGCATGAGAAATGAATACCCCTACTCACCTTGTGGTTTGTTTTGCCTGATGACATGCAGGGGCTTCTTAACCCCAGTGAGAATGCACACAAAATACAAAATTCCCCAGCAGCAAAAGTTGAGGATAGTAGACACAGTTGCAAAATTAGCATTAAAGTAAGATAAAAAAGCTCTGCTTTTTCACACAGAAACATTTCATGCTATCCTGCAAAATGGAAAGCATGCTCATGTGCCCCAAAGCAAATTTTGCTCCCTCACCCCACTGTCACCTCACCCTGTAAGTCAATGTCTAAATAGAATCTGTAAATTAAAACAAGCCTAGCTTGGGACAGCCACAGCATTTGAAAGTTTTACCATGAACAAAGTCAGTTTACCTCAGCTAACATGAGGGAGTAAAAGCATCTTCCAGTACCTAAAGGGGCTACAAGAGAGTTGGAGAGGGACTTTTGACAAGGGTGTGGAGGGACCAGGACAAGGGGAAATGGTTCAAACTGATAGAGGGCAGGGTGAGATTAGATATCACAATGAAATTCTTCGCTATGAGAGTAGTGAGGCACTGGCAGAGGCTGTGTAGAGAAGATGTGGTTCCTCCATCCCTGGAGGTGCTCAAGGCCAGGTTGGATAGGACTTTGAGCTACTTGGTCTAGTGGAAAGTGTCCCTGCCCATGGCACAGGGTTGGAACTGGATGGTCTTCATGGTCCCTTCCAACCCAAACCATCCTGTTAGTCTATGATTCTATGGTTTTATGAAAAGAAAACTCGGATGAAACTTCCTAGATGCACAGTTGCCTTGAGTCCACACTAAGTCAGTTCTCTGTACTGTGGCTGACAAACAAGGGCTTGCACACAGTCCCCAGAGGTGTCATGTGGCACCACGGGCTGCACTGCTCAGTCAGGGCTGCAAAGTAAGGGGTGTCAAGGAGCCTTGACCATGGCACAGTGGGGCTCTGACCTGCTCTAGGACAGTGGCACAGTGCTTACAGGAGCTACACATCTGCTGCAAAGGGAAGGTAGGCAGGTGTGGAGAGGGAACTGAGGATGCACAGCTCCCACTGAGGCATCTGTACTGTTTGCAGTCACAGGCTGTGACTGCAGCACACACAAGCTGTGTTGGCCTCATGTATGGCACAGTTAGATAGGTCTATAAAGTACATTAGGAGATCATCCAGAGATACTCAAAGAAACCCTGAGTGAAACTCTGTAAGATCATAAAAGCAGCAAAACTGTGCCAGAGCATTGGGATGGCTCAGCCTGTTCATGGAGGTGGGGGTATGGGTAAAAGCTATTGTACTGTGCAGGCTGTGGGTTAAACCTATGTCGTTTATGCTCTCCACATAGCACGTGGTTTTCAGAAGGAAGATGCTGTGATATTTTGGCGCATTTGTTAAACCTGCAAGGAGATGAGCAATAAGTATCGGTAGGGGAAGATTTCTCTGAGATACACCCTATCTGCAGCTGAAGGCAGTTCCACTGCTATGAAGTTACCTCTTTTTCCAAACACTGTAATGATGCGATCGTTGTTATTGCATTGCTGTTCTGTATCAGTTCTTTGGAGGGTGTGAGATCACATCTCCTGCATGTCACAACAGGAGGAACAAAGCTGGGCTGAAAATAGCTTTCTGCAGCAAAGAAGAAGAAAAGCAAAATCTGATGTGTCCAAGAAATACATCTACAATTCACTCACAAATCTAAACAGGGAGAAAACTATTGACAGACAATGTACAAAGAGTTCTTGTAATAAACTCCTGAGCTCATACTGGTTTCTGCAGCCGCTCCCCACACACTGCACGCTACACAGCCAAGTTGATCATTACAACCTTCCTGTTGTTTTCCAGTTCCTCCTCTGTTAAATAATGGGAGGAGAAAGGATTATGGAAGCTGATGCACTTGACAGCAAAAATAATAAGCAAATGAATACAAAACTAACTAAATTAATAGTGAATCTAGTAGTCTCCAAGACGAGGCTATTCTGTCATACCTCCAGTATCTTGAGCCAAACTTCAAGGGTTATTCAAGAAAAATGATGATCTGGCACCTCAGAGAATAAGACTTAAGTATCAATTAATGCTTAATTAACACTGCATGACATTGATTTGAATAAATAGAACCTTTTAGAAGGATGTCTCTCTATACTGTGGGTTGCAACAAGATGCCTTGTGGGAAGAATGAGAAGCTCCCCAGTTATTATGTAACATCTCTATCGTTATAGCACCTGGAGGGTTTGAGTGTATCATGAGCCCAACGTGTTAGATGCTGTATAAATATACAGTTGCTAAAGATGCTTATCTTGGATTTGTAGTGTAAACAAGAAGATATGCCACGCAGTTCTGGTGACAGGTTGATCAAGGCTAAGAGGACAGGGGACTTAAGGAAATTTGAAGACACACACATTATCTTGCAGCTTCTAATTTGTTGGGAAAAGGGGATTTTTACAAAAACTTATTCTCAAAACTTTATCCATATAAAACTTTATCCATATTTGGGGACTTGCAAAAGTCCTCAAATACGTAAGAGTTGCCTTACAGTACTTAACAGGAAAATAGAAAGGAAAAGAGTGCACAGGTTGCAGCAGAATAGCATGACAGCTAACAACAACAATCAGTGTTTCCAAGCCAGGTACCAAATGCCAGCTACCTAATGCCATCTTTCCTCACCTGAGCAACAGCAGTCTGATCAGCAATGAGCCACAGTTTCTACTGAGAGCTGCAAGTGGACAGCAGCTCCAAAAATTATCCTGTCTCCAGATCAATGTTGGCTGCTCCTGAGAAATACTCTATATACCCTGAGGCATATTGTTACTTTTAATGAGATCGTAAAATAACAAATCCTATTATTTGTACTGTTCGTATTCATTTGTGTGCACTGAAGAGGGACACAAAGGTGGTTAGAGGGCTGGAGCAGCTTCTCTTGTGAAGACAGGCTGATGGAATTGGTGTTGTTCAGCCTGAAGAAGAGAAGGCTACAGAGAGACCTTAAAGCCCCTTCCAGAACCTAAAGGGGGCTATAAGACAGCTGCAAGTGGGACTTTTGACAATGGCATGGAGGGACAGGACAAGGGGGAATGTTTCAGACTGACAGAGGTCAGGTTTAAATTGGGTATTGGGAAAAAATTATTTCCTGTGAGGGTGGTAGGGCACTGCCACAGGTTGCCCAGAGAAGTTGTGACTCCTTCACTGGAAATATTCAAGGCCAGGTTGGATGGAGCACTGTGCCATCTGGTCTAGTGAAGTGCCCCTGCCCATGGCAAGGGGGAAGGAATTAGATGATCTTTTAGGTCCTTTCCAACCCCAAACATTCTATAATTCCAAGACTTCGCAGATAGTATTGCACCAGCCAGCATGACATGGACAGCAGGGCAGGAGCTCTAGACCAACCCCCTGAGGGGGAAATGAGGTTGCCTCATAGCTGGCATGACTGACTCCACTGCCCATAACTGGGGAAAAATTCTGTGATTCCACAGGAAATAACTGATTTGGAGTCTATTATTGACTCTTTGACATTTTTTCACTACTCAGACCTCCTGGTAGCAAAAAGGTTATCAAATGCATCATGGTTGGGAAAAACTGATTGCATTTTGCAATGAGTAGCATTTTGTAATGAAGAAAAGTCTTCAGATTACAAGTAAGAATTCACCTTCAGTAAAAAGCTATTTAGACGTGTCCTCTGAAATTCCTGTCTCTTAATAAAGAGAGCTTGTCATGTGCAGTGACTCCCAGCAATTTGAGATTTCCTCTCCTTTTCCTTACTTGATTCAGTTTTCTGTCACCTCATTATACTGTTACCACTTACTATGAAACCTTGACTTTGAAAAGACCTTTTCTTTTTCCTTTTCTCTTTCTCTTTCTCTTTATTTGTTTCTCATGAGTAGTCTTTATCTTGCACTGAAATCTTCCTCAGGGGTTAACTTTTTGAACTCTTCCTACAGACACAACATTTCAGCTCACACTAGCCCTAATACTTCCCTGCCTATGGCAGGGGAGTTGGAATTAAATTATATTTATGGTCCCTTCCAAACCAAACCTTCCTATGATTCGAAGATTATGGAAGAAAAGCAATCTAATTCCTTATAGGAGTGAGTGGTTTCTCCTTAAGGAGTAAAGAGTGAAGTCCAGGACATGACTCACAGGCAGAATTTTCATGCTTTGGGAACTGTCTCTTCTTTCTTATGCCAGTATCTGTGTAGTGCTGGTGATTAAAGAACTGATGTTCACTAATCACTTTCATCCTGTCTTGCAAGTACACATAATTCTGCATCAGTTTCATTCAAATACCACTTTATATTCATGGCTTTGACTTTTAGAACTGCTCCTACTCTATTTGTAGTTTTAATATTAACAGACATTTCTTTTTCTCCATTCATCACTCATGTCAATACTTCCCAGGTTAAGGTGAGCATTTCCTGCTTCTTTATCTGGCAAGAGCCATAGGTGCCCCAGCCCTTCACTTCCAGGTGAAAAGCTCTTGAAGATCATCCCTCAGCAACATTCTCTAAGAAGGTGTGTTTTGATTAGAAAGGTGACTAGACAATATCCAGTGGTCCCTGCCAACCTCAAATATTCAATGATTCTTTGATTCATGCTTCTACTTTTCTACCATTTCCTTGTAATTTTCTATGTACTGAACAGTCATAGCTTTGCTTTCCTTCCATTTGAGATGTCCCAGCAATGATCTCTAAGCAACCTTCCCTCTCGATCACCGTGGACAATGTCACCATCCTGTCACATGTCTGTAACCTTGATATCATCTTCAACCCATACTCCTCTGCCAGATGCTGCTTCCCAGTTACACTGAAGATACACACACATTCAAAGTATGTTCTGTGTATACTTCAGATGTATACTTCAGATGTATACTTCAGATAGCGCCTTTCCTTGCTCTCTACCTGTCTAGGGAAATCTCTTATCTCAGACCTTATCTTTGAACATGTCAGTTACTGCAGAATCCCTTTCTGCCACTTACATCACAGATGTAAATTTGCCCTGATGATATTCCCCGGATACAAAGGCCATTTTTCCAGACATAGTGTTGATTTCCCTTCCCTATTTCTATCAAAACTAAACTGTCTGCATCCAATCAACCCATCCAGTCATTTTCCATAGTCCATGCACGGGATTTTCAATGAGTGCTTCTGTATTTTCTTTCATGCTCTTCTCCATAAAAACATATAGAATTACCTTGCTAGTGCCTTTTTCTCTCTGTAGCAATATCTAGAAATCTCCAGCAAGGACTGAGTTGCAGGCGTGCTGTTAGCCTTGCCTGTCATACTGACCAGAACTTTCTTATTACATCCATGGGTCTCCTCTGCCTGTCAGTATACACAGCTTCTTGATTTCATGCAGACAATGTATATGTTTCTAGAGTGCCTGGCATAGCAGAAATGAATCCATGACTGAGACTGTGTGGCAAATTATCCATGTCAGCTAATAAAAACAGACACGGGTCAATAATAGACACGTTCTAGAGAAATTAGAGAAATTCCTCATGACTCCAATTAGAGAAATCTGCACAAGAAACATTACAACTATCATAATTTTATCTTAAACAACAAAACGTAATTAAAACATCCCAGGTACTGGAATTAGTACTCACTTTTTGTAGTTGCCTTTTTAGAAATATCTAGGAACAATCCATCAAATGCTTCTTGCAGGATACTGTTTTAACCTAGATGTGTTATTCTCAGTCTACCTGAAAAATATAGACATGAAAAAACCTCAGTGTTTTGTTCAGTGATTTTAAACTTATTTACTATATAAAAATAAATGAAAAACAACTGCTAATTGTTATATGGTGTACCTAAACAGTCATCTATATGTATGTGGTTCCTGCTGTAATATCATATCAGCACTACTAGGGTATGCTTAGTCATCTCATGGAAATAAATGCATTTGTTAAATACAAACTAATGTTTTCTGTACAGCAGTCAGCATTAAATGCCTGTCCTTGATCAACTGTGCAAACATCTATTATCCCTTTGCCGAAAGAGTAATTCATCAGTTCCTCTATTGTACATTCAAAGGTTTCCAGTTAACACAGCAGTTGCTCCTTTCCTCTACTGTGATTTTGCAGACTTTAGAAGGTGAAAATAAAAATAATTTTTAAAATTCATGTGGTTATCCCATGATTTTATTTATGTGGTTATCCCAAATATCTCCTTTCTTAAGTCTTCTTCCTTTGTTAGAGAGAAATGACTGAGATCTTATAGAGATACCTCTTGCTGTTTCCGCTCACATCAGTAAATTCATGTCCTACCTGAGTTGCGTGTGGCATTGCAGAGCTCCAGTTTAATGATATGTGTGTCACAAACCTGTCACACTACAAGCAGGAAATCCAACGAAAGTGTGTAACAGTACCAGGTCTCCTCTTCTGCCTCTCACTAGCTAATTAGTCCCAAGTCCCTTTTCTTAGCTCCTTTCCTTGTCTCAGGGTGACAAAGTCCCATATAGACTGGGAAGGCGGAGGAGAGAACACAGCGGGAGGGTGCGTGTAGTTTCCCTGAGAGCACATTTGCCAGGCCCATCAGCTCTCCCAGGCTACCCACTTTGTTCGATATGCATCTATTTTACATTCACTCTGGTGCACAATGTCTTGTAGAATTGGAAAAAAAAATTAGAGGGCTGACTGGCATGGTAGCATACTGTTAGAGAAGTGGGATCCCATGTCTTTCCTTGGCAACTTCTTTCTGCATATGTGGTCCAAAACTGCACTGACCTTTTAATCTTGCCAATCGTAAATTAATTTTGAATCCAAGCTGTCTACTGTAAAGGTGCAAAGGTCACCTTTAAATAGCTGCTCTGGTACATTGCCCTTTACTCCATGGTCCACATCCTTTGTCTTCCTCCCATTAATTCTGCTTCTTGAAGAACCCTCCTTGCTGCTGATTGTGTCCTTGTACAGATTATTTCCCCTCCACATGCATTTTTCAAAGTTGCATCTCATTTTGTCATTTCCTTCCTAAGGTTTTTAGTCTCTCTATCTTTGCTGATTTATGCAGTGCCTCCCAATTTGGATCATTTGTGATTTTAATTAACATGTACTCTTTTCCTGTCTTTTGGCTAATGAATGAAGATACTTAAAGAAGACTGGACTCAAGACTGCTCCCTGATGTTCCCTCACTAGAAAACTCATGTGATTCAACACATTTTCATTTATTATTTCACTTTGCTAATGGCTCTGTGGATGGTTTTTAATCAACATCACAGGGTCCTTATCTAAGCCAATCTGAATTAATTTTGTGAGTCTCCTCTCTTGCTGATGCTCAGTTCAAATAGACAGAAAAGAAAAGCAGAAGAGGCCATCACTCACCAGAATGCTTTTCTGTGAGACCTGGAAATGAGGTAATGAGAATAAATTGTTCACTCTCTTCTCTCAGGACTTTGGGTCCCCTGTCACCATAACACCTATACTCCTCCTGATTTTCAATAAATGTATTTTTAAACTGTTTGTCAAGGCAGGGAAGTGTTATTATTCCCACTTTGGAGAATAAGCTCCAGCACAGGAAATATAAGGAGGTGGTCTGCTCAGCTCCTTTAGCAGTCATGGTTAGAAACTGAGGGTTTAAGGTTGCTCTTGCATTTACACCTGTCTTCTGGAAGTTACTCTGACATGCCTGTCTGCTGTCTCTGGGATGACCCATCAAATGCACCATCAAAGTGATCTCATCTCTTAAACAAAAAAACCCAACCAATCAACTAAACCCAACCCAACCAAAACAACTCACTCCCCTAAATGTCAGTACATCCATATTTATATCATGACCTGAATGCCATTTTGAAAGAACGGGCCCAAATAATGGAAAGTGATTTAGAAAAG
This sequence comes from Drymodes brunneopygia, assembly GCA_013400955.1. NCBI lineage: Eukaryota > Metazoa > Chordata > Aves > Passeriformes > Petroicidae > Drymodes > Drymodes brunneopygia. The sequence goes on from VZTZ01041437.1 coordinate 396,578, forward strand.
GTGAGACTCAGGTACCGAGAACACATAACTGCCTAATCCAGACCACAGGATACAGAAAACGACTTATAGCAGTATCTGTTGGACCTGGTCCTGAAAGTTATTTGGGCATCTCCTTCTCACTCAGCTGGGTTTTGAGATATTTCTGAAGTCCTGGACCAAAGTGTTTTTCTTGATGTTATACAGGATGTTTACACTGGATTTGAATCCAGATCCACAAAGTCTAAAATGTAGACCCCACCTAAGAACTTCTCTTCTTTCCTATCAAGAGGATAATTATGTCATGTGATGGACATTTCAGCTCCAGTCACTGTTCTATGTTCCCCAAAAAGTAGGGTCCCAATGTACATGTACATGTATAGCATCTTCTTCTGTCTCCTCCTAATAAACAGCTTTAATATGGTAGCTACATTCCTTTTGGATGAAAATTAAAAACACCTTTCTGCTACAGCAAAAAGGCATTTGTAGCATGGACTTATTTATGTGGGTAATTTATTTTCTGAAATATTAATTAATGTTTCTGAATGAGCTCTGAAATATTCTCAAAAACTTTATGTGGTTTTTAACAAAAGCCAGGAGGATTTTTTAAAATGTTGCTATTATCCCCTCTTCCCTCCCACCCTCTTCAAAAATCAAAACCTGTGGGGAAAAAACAAGCAAACAACACCCTACAACACCCATTAAAAAAAACAAAAACCAAAAAACATAAGGAAAAAAAAGAATGAAAAAGGAAAGGGATCAAATATTTCCAGAAGCATCATCAATCATAAAGAAACTAATCACAAGCTAAGAAATTATCTAAGGGAGCACAGATGGAGGCAACAATATGAAGAAGACAATTTAGAAAATATTTGCAGGAGCAAAATTTATAAATATTCATTATATCTTTTAAATATGTCTAAATTAATATGTATTCTTGCTTCTTCCTTTCCCATTAATATATTTAGTGCAAAAAGATATGTAGGATAAAATATCATCACCAATATTCTCCTCATATTAGAAAATAATTACAGTTTTTTCACTCCAAACTTTTAAACATGGCCCAGTTGGAAATGAATTGCCTTTGACTTGCTAAAAATAAGCATAAGAAACTTAATCTAAGTCCATCACCAGTGCAATTTATACTCTACACCACTTCTGTAAGGTGTAATTAGCAGCGCATTGCTATAATTTATTATTGGTTTAAAAAGCCTGAAAATCAGATCCTTACAGCAAAATGGGAAAATGGGAAGCAATATGCCAGGCATATTATTCTGGTTTATATTAATTCAGTTATTTTACCTTTGGTGCACATCCATCTATCCGTACAACATGAATGCTCCATTGAGAAGGATGCTGACTACTGAACCTTTGGCTCAACATGAAATACAAACTCTGAGGAATAGCTGCAATAATACTTCCATTTGCATTATTATGATTAACATTCCTCTGAATAGGAAGCGTCCAGTAATATTAATTGCAGAAAGAGTGAGATTCAATTGTCATAAATCATTGTGCAGTGTAAAGCAAGCTCTCAGAAAACAGCACAGAAAAACTCTTTTTTGTTGGTTTTTTTTTTGTTCACTTCAACCTCATTTTCACCAGGCTTTTTCATTTGTGTCCATTGACAAGACAGTAATTATGCTTTTCTCCTGATTAACACATTCTTTTCAGTAAAGTCCCAAACAGCTTTCACATGAAAGGCTGAATCCAACAGAGCATGTTTTTTCTCATTAAAGGCTTAGCATTCACCCACAGTTAATTTATCACACAGATACTTCCTGTCTCACAGGAAGGAGAGTGGCCTTGAAGCCAGTGTTCTTGGGCTGATCAGAAGTTTTCTCCACAAAAGTTGAAATGAATGCCTTTTCAAAGATGGTGATTGCTGAAATAATTTAATGAGTGAAAATACGGGAGGGGAAAAGATACACAGTTTCTCTACTAAAGCACAAGCAGACATTCTGCCTTATTTGTAACAATATCATCACTAAATCTGCACAATCTTATTGAAATTGTATTTTTATATTTATATATGTGCATCAAGTCAACATTTCCCCTTCACTGCCATTTCTTCCCTCCACAGTTAGCAAAACTGTCAATATTCATTGATTCATCAAAGCAAGCAACCCTGACATTTGGTGCATCAGCTTTCATTTGTAACAGACATACAGGCAATGATTTATTTTGATGTATTACATTGTACCCTAAAGAGCATCCAAAAATAAAAATGCTTTCATTAGAAGTGTTGTGAAAACAAGGCATCTGCATCAGGGACCACACACAAGGAAAGAAAAATTTCTTGCCACCTGTGCTCTTCAATCCAGACTTTTGATGGTTGGATTGCTTTGGAGTTTGCTTGCTTGGGGGTTTTTCAGATATGTTATTTCCAAATGCATCATATATTCAAAAAGCAACAGAGGTGTCTAAGCAGTGTTCAGAGCTGGAAAGAGCAGAGCTTTTCCTAGCTGGTGCTCTGCTCTGCTCAACTCACAGTAGGTGAGATGCCCCTGAATTACTGTGGTATCAACTGAGCTCCTAATGACAGTGCCCACCTTGCAGGAAAACACCTTTCCTGAGATGGCAATTAGTGCCAACCTCAAAGACATGAGAAATGGTCATAGATGGCCTGGCTGCCAGTGGGAGGGTGAGGAAAGATCATGGACGTGCTCTCACCAAGGATATTCATACTAACTCGCATTTCTCACCAAGAATACTTTAGTCCCCATCTTTGGGCCTGACTGGAGGATCTCACAAAGCAGTTATACATTTTCAGGTAGGAAACATGTTCCAACTGCAAATAATGCTTTTAGCAGACATTTACCATTAAGCACAAGTTTAAGTCTCACTGGGGACAGCAGAGCTTCAACATGTGCTTGAAGTCAAGTGCTCCCTCAGAGGTCTGTGGCTGAATGGGGACAGTGCAATGAGCTGGACACACTTAGGACCAGGATTAAACATATATATATGCCTACATATACTGGTCACTGCTGCTTCTGATTGTGTTTGCGCTGCACATTTCTCTCCTGCTCCTTTTCCACCATCATCCTGTGCTGTAAGCAATGGCGCTGACATGGCGACTAAGTGAAGTGAGGCAGGAAGCGGAGACAGCACACACAGAAATGAGCTGAAAATCATCCTCCCAAATGAAGCCCAGCTCACAGGATAACATCTCATTATTTTGTTCCCCCATGGAGAACAAAAAGGCACGGCTGATGTCTTTGGAGATCATAGGCATGTTCCAAAAGGCAGCAAATGAAAGCATAAGAGAGTCTCTTTGGGTTATGCAGAGCCAAAGGACACCTTTCTTTAAGAAGGCATTTTGCTTCACAGTGACTGGAGCCCAGCCACCACCATAACGTTCTCATTCTCTACAACTCCCTGAAATGAGGTTTTAGCAAGGTGTGGACTGGTCTCTTCTCCCAGGTAACAAGCAACAGGACAAGAGGAAATGGCCTCAGATTGCGCCAGGGGAGGTTTAGATTGAATATTAGGGAAAATCTCTTCACTGAAAGAGTTGTCAGGCACTAGAACAATGAGGTACTAGAACAAGCTGCCCAGGAAAGTGAGCAATTTTCAACTTCATCAGACAGATTGGTGCCCAGTGGAGTGAGTGTTTTGCACATCCCAGTCTGTTCCAGTTCTGTTATAAGGGCCATTTCACCATATTTTGTCTCTGATATTTTTCTTGGCTTTGTTAGGTTGGAATTTTTTAATGGTTTTTTGGTGGTTTTTTTTCCTTTACAAAGGGTGAAGCTGTTTTTTAAGTGGCTTATAGAGCAGGCTTCTCAGAATTAAGATCATTTTCTCAGTGAGTAGTAATTTCAAGTGAAAAATTGGATTTCTAGGAAATGGTAGCACAAGTAAAGGATGCAGAATACATCCCAGCAGAATTGCATTTTAATGTTCATCAATGAATTGCAGTCCTGTGCTCTATGCATACCAAGCTCTTCTTTCTCACTTGTTGTGAGATCACCAGATATGCTTTGTGCAAAAAATTAGCTTTCATGTTCTACTTTTAAATGTGCCATGTCTAAGTCTCATTTGCTCACATATGCTTTGGTCATCAGAGATTTATCTCAGCTAACTTCAGACATCTGCATAATAGAAGTTAAAGAGCTATTGGCCTAGACTAATAAGTTAGATGTCTGATTTTAGTTGCACAAGTTACCAGTCAGTGAGTCTCACCCCAAGCTATATTTTCTCAGTGCAAATGAATAACCACTCCACCAGTCATTCATTTTAGTGTTGCACTGACAAAGGCTGAGCAGCATTTCAGTAAGGACACTGTTCAAAATATTGCAATAGACCACAATAAAAAATTCAGTAAACAACTTATTTTATCAAGCCAGGAGTACTCAAGGACAAAATACCCTGTTTTGGCAGGAACTGGAACAAAGAAACGGAGCATTTCCATCAGCCTGAAAAGTTGCAACCTTAATTGAGCTACTTCTGTTGTGGAAGTTTCACTCATTGAACTTAAATTTCAGGTGGACAAAGAAACTGTAACAAAAGGCAACAACTTCTCTCTCAGAGAAATTCATCCTCCACTTGCAGAGTTTAAAATTAACACACCCATACTACTCTTAGGGCAGTGAGGCACTGGAACAGGCTGTCCAGAGAATTTGTGGATTCCTCCTCCTTGGAAGTGTTCCAAACCAGGTTGGATGGGGCTATGAGCAATCTGGTCTAGGGGAAGGTGTTCCTGCCCATGGCAGGGAGGTTGGAACTAGACAATCGTTATGGTTCCTTCCAACCCAAAACACTTTAGGATTCAATACTCATCTGATCGAGGCTTACAAAATGTTGCACAGTTGGCAACAGAAGAAACATGCAGGTTCCAGAGCAGCAGTTGAATTTCCAGGCAGGACCAACTAAAAGGGCCTGCCCTTCTTTATTCTCTTATTTATATATGTTTCTAAAGACAATCGATTAGGGGTTGGTGAGAGGGGTTAACACCTCTGTAAGTTTACAGGACAAAGACACGGTCAATTATCTTTCTCCACCCCAGGGGAAAGGAATGAAAAACAATCTACAAGTGCAAAACAATCCCGGCTAGTTAGGAAAAACGAGGACCATGTTTACAGAAAATGCATGGGAAACTTCTACTAGAAAGTTACAGCCATGGAACCCTGCAAAAGCAGGGCGACAACAAAACATTTTAGAAAGCCATCATTATTGCTCATGTGAAACCTTTCTTTGGATCTTACTGCAAAATTTGCTTTGACATGCTCATAATCTATATAGTGAAATTCAAAGCATTAAAATACACTTTTTGTGCAATAGCATTGCCAAAATAAATATTTTCCTGGTCTACTGTGGAAAAAAAAGTCTTCTTTGGCTTCTGGATCATTTTTTCAGCTACTCCTTTATCTGTGGGAAAAATTATTTTTCCTGTTGAGTTCATTTAATAAGTAAAAACATTTCTTCTGGCCTATTTGAACTGCATATTTAAAATGTCATTGTAAAAGAAAGAGTTTCTGTATTGCCTAGCAAAGTATCACAGTACGTTGCCTGGTTCACAACAGATGTTTCTGTAATTGTTGCTTGATTCTGTAGCAGCTTCAGGTCTTTCAGCACAGTCTGGACCAGCAATAAAACATAATCTGACCATCAATACACTTTTCATTAAAGCTGTTAAATGGAAGGAATAGTCCTCCCCTTTATCTGTTGCTGATCTATAATCCAAAACTCTTCCAAAGCTCTGAAAGGATGGGCAATTGCCGCCCCTGCTTTTTTGCCAGTGGGTAAGTAAGCTGACATTGAAAAGTTTAGAGGAGCACAACTATTGAGCTCAAGGATGAAAAACCCTAATGAAGGCTGGAAATTGTGGACTAAGCTAGATGCACCCCATGTTTCTTGTAAACTATGAATACTCCTGCATCTCACCTTACAGATCAAATCTTGTAATTTTGTATGTTATTTGTACGTCTGAACCTTGACATATTCTAGCTTGGAAATGCTGAGGAGAATTGAGACTTCCTTGCAAAGTTTTTATGGTGCTTGCCACTGACAGTACTTTCTCCAAAAAAACTCCACTGAAATACCTGTGTTGGCAAACCTCTTAAGGGTAGAATACAAAATGCCAGACACCAACGATTAACAAGAGGCACAAAGTGAAAGCTCCCACTACAACCATTGCAACAAATTAATGGCACATGAAATGGATATTAAATACTATTTGAACATATTTATAAAAGCTGTTCTCTCAGAAATAAAAAAATTATGTAGCTGCTGGAGTGGATCAACAGGTAGACTGGGTTAGATAGTTCTGTACCACTTGGGGGCCTGAAATGTTCTTATGAATTCACTTCTTAATTTGTAATTGATTTACTGGTGCAAATTAACTGGTTGTTGCATTAATAAGAACAGTACTATGCAGAGGGCAAGGACACTGCTCCTGAATCTGAGTGCTTCTGCGTTGGGAGGATGTGCTCCTCACCACTGTCTCCTCCCCTCACAGAGGTGTAACACTGCTGGGGAGGGTGTTGAGAAAGGGGTACACTAAAGCTGGATCATGTAGGGACTTCTGGTTCCCTCTACTGGGCCTCTGCCTCCAGCTCAATGCGATCATGCCCCAAGACCTGACAGCACCTGGATCTAACCAAGGGTCCTTCTGACCCTGAGAGATGCCACCACCAATGTCAGGCATCTTCAGGGCTGGTGGGTCTGACATGGTGCTTAAGAAAGACCTGCACCTTTCCAAATCAGCAAAGAAAGGCCAGGTTGGATGTCCTGGGACATCCCAAATAAATCAAACCTATAATTCATCAGAGAATACATTCATAACTGTATCCTACCTCTGCAGCCCATGATATGTTATGTCTATTCCATTGCTGTGTGCTTGGTAGCCTGTCCTGCTGGCCCTCATGCTGAGACAAATGCAGGCATGCTGTGATGCCCTCTCTGGAAACCATGGAAGAATTTACCTCCTGCATTTAGGCAGCATGCTGACATTTGAATGGCTTTCATGAGGGTCCCCACTGCAAGGGAGCAATCAAGGTTAGAGCTATGGAAAGGTTTTCATTTGTGATGACAGGAGAAGTCTGTGGCCTCTGAATGCCCTTTGCTCCCTACTTTGCCTGTTCTGAAAACCCAGGGTGAATAATTTAGATACTTCTGGAAAATCCCAAGAATGAGGTGGTTTTAAAAAAGGTCAAAGCTTACACTTTTATTTACGTGGCTGGACATACACACATACACACACACACACACACACACACACACATACACACACACAAATTTATATACACATCTATACATACACACACACACATATATATATGCATGCAGTGAAATTTTCTGTTATCAAAAGAACTCCAAATAGCACATGAAGGCTGAACAGCTGGAGCTAGATTGGTATATTGTAGTGTACTGTAGTGATTCAGCAGAGGAGTATTTAATTTCCTCCCAGAGCCATGATGTCTCTCCTTCTCAACTGGAAAGACCGGGGCAGCTGAGCTGCCTTTGTTTTTACGGAGTACCTATGATGATACTTTGTAAGGAAGATGCTGTGGATCAGAATTGCAGCATTTTTCCTAATTTCTCTTAGAATAAATAAAAAATGGGCATTCAGACCTCAAACCTCATAATATTCACACCCAAATGCAAAAATCCCATTCAGGGATTCCTAATTCTGCCACAAACAACTTCTGTGCCATGGGAAAAGCTCCATCACTAACCCTCAATTCAGACCTTCTTTCTATTTAGTCACTTAATAAAACAGGAATACACATTCTGTCATGTGCTGGAACAGCAAGAAGGAACCTGTTTAATGAGATGCCACAACAGCCCCTCCACCTGACTTATGACAAGTATCTTACAGCTGTGTTTGTACCAGGAAAAATTCACTGAATTCAGGAATAGTTCACTGAATTATATTTTGTAATCAGCCTTATTACCGTCCCATCCCTGCCCAGTTAATAATTTGTAAAAGAATAACATTTCTGCTTCTATAGAATATATGTAATTCTCTAATGGCAACAGCCCCCCTGTCCAGGCTACCTCTCAGGACAATATGTTGCACAAATGACATTAAGTTTTGACTTGAGCTACTCTTCCTCATTTAATTAGCAAGGAAGGTGTCAAGCTAATGTTGTCATCTTGAGTAAATTGATGGGATGTTTCCTGCATGATAGAAGTTGAATAAAAGCAGAGGATCCTCATGCGTCCCTCTTGTTTAGCTCCCAGGACTATATCCCTCCTGCCCTGCTTAGTGTAGATTGGCATTTTGCCTCTTGTCAATGGATCTCCATCATTCTGAATGAGAGTGATGATCCTTCAGACCTGGTTTTGTAAAGCAAACCTATATCCATAGGAGCAATTAATCCCCTGCTGTGAGTTTAGACACGCCAGCTACACTGCAGCTGCTGTCTGTTGCCAGCACTAAATTTGCCTCAGTAGTGGATCAACGTGTTTAAACACTTTGATCTTCTTTATCTCAGCCAGGAGATTTGAAAGCCTCCCGGTTGAACAAGTTTTCTTTTGGGTGAAACTCCATCTCATCCACCATTTCAGTGCTGACCCGAACCATTTGTGCTTTATTTACAGGAGAGGCATCGCCTTTTGAAATGGCTTCTCACATCCTCTCAGGAAGACTTTTTTTTGTCATTCCCCCCTAACACTGAGCTTAAGTAACGGTACTTCAAACAGCAGATAAGAGGCACAAAGGGGACTCAGTCTGCTACACAGCAATTCAGAACCATCTTAATCTCCATCATGAACTTTCTGATTTTCCTTTTAATCTCCCACAGCACAGTGTGCACCAAACACAGCTGAGAACTTGCTATTTAAGCTGCCTTATTACTGTTACACTATGAAAGCTTAACTCCTGTTTGGAATAGCTGAGCACAAACAAGCTAACGCAAGGGAACAGGCACCTTAGATATGGGTACAGCAGAGTAGATGGTGGGAGATAAGAAATACTGTCAGGTTGAGGTTTATTCTGTTTTCTCACTTCTCAAGGAGCCACTAGTGAACTATTAGTGATGTGAAACTGCTGAGCAGGGAAAAGCATGGGGTGACTGTCAGGCTTATTCCTCCAACCACTGCAGAATTCCTGATTTTCCTACCCAAACTAACTCTCTCCTTCTTTGCCCACCACAGGGTTGGTACAACTGTGAATAGGGAATCCAAATCAAATCTCATTAATGAAATTACTTATCTGAGCTTCAGACTGTCGATTAATTTGCCAACAAACTGACTAAATTTACTCTCACATAAAATGTTACCCCCTGTGATAAAAACAAGAGTTACACTGCTTGTAAAGCTGATGGAAAGAGACAAAGAACAAACCTTATTGCAGCCTTTCAGTACTTAGAAGTGGCTTATAAGAAAGATGGGGACAGACTAAGGCCTGTAGTGATAAGACAAGGGGTAATGGATCTAAATTTGAAGAGGATAGATTTAGAGTATGTAGAAAGAGGAAGTTTTTATAATGAGGGTGGTGAGGCACTGGCACAGGTTGCCGACATAGGCGGTGGATGCCCTATCCCTGGAAACATTCAAGGTCAGGATGGCAGCGCTCTGATCAACCTGGTCCAGTGGAAGGTGTCCCAGTCCATGGCAGGGGGGTAGAACTAGATGACCATTAAAGGTCCCTTTCAACCCAAGCCATTCTGCGATTCAATAATTCCAGAAGAAGCCCAGGGAGTTTCACTGATATTAAAACTTTCTGAATGTTAGTATCATATTAAAAAAGCTGTGCTCTTATCAAAATACTTGCTCAGAAATGCAGACAAAGCATTTTCCTTCACCTCAGTATCTGGTGCTAGCAGTGACATAGAAATAACAGAATAATTAGAATAAACAGCATAATTAGATACTTTTCTTTTTTTTCATAAGGGCTTGCTCCCTAGGCATGATTCTAATACCACAGACAATCAGAAGAGTTGATAGAGAGAAAGATAACTGAGTCAGAACTTAGGTGAATTTTGTTTCTGCTGCAGTTTGAGTGCTCCCACCCTGCACCAGCTGGTTTTATTACGCAGGTGGATGGAATGTGTTCTGCTCCATTTCCAAGGGAGCCACACAAGCCCAGCATAAATCAGTCAGCGAGTACCTTGAACCACACATATTAGGAATGTAAGCAAGAGGAATTCCAAAATGAAGCATGTTTAGACAAAGAGGCAATTATGCCATGAAGAGGAAGGCAGTGTAAAAATTTCATCTGGAATCAGGGACGGAGCACAGTAGCTCAAGGAGGTGGAAAGCCTGATTCTTTATTTATATAGCCTCAAAAATGGAGTGATTTTAATCCCCTGCATATGATATAGCAATATCTATTAGAAGTGAATATCACAGACTGATTCCTAAAGAGGATTTAGGAGACTGGTCCTATAATATCCATACAGTTCAGTGAGCCAGATTCAGGTCTCATTTACAAAGAGTCTGCCCAGGTGTGCTTTTATGGACATTGGAGTTAGGCAGAATGGAGGCAAATGATACATAAATGTCATGGGTTTGCACTGCACATATGGGAGGGGTGAACAGAGTGGCTCATGTCACTGCATGCTGCAAGCTTGACCATAAAAATGCATTCCCAGTGGGTCAGCACCTGTTTAGATAAATGGTTTACTTGAAATACACAATGCAGGAGAGCTCGCTCATTTATCCATATGGCACTAACATGAATTGCCAGCTGTGGCCAGTCGTCCAATATGTTCTTTCTCCATCTATGACATATGAAACCATATGGAATCATCTATCCATTAGGAAGAGATCATTTTCAGACAGGAAGGTTTTCTGACACAATTATTAGCTGTGGCGTTCTTGACCAGGAACAGGCTGAAATAGGCAGGAAACAAAAAGAGGCTTATGTTGTCTTAAAGGATCATGTGAAGAATTTTCTGTTTTTAAATCATCTTTCAAACTCCTCTTTTTTTTTCCTTTTTTCTTTTTTTTTAAAGTGTCTTTTATCTCTCAGCTTAACGTCATTCTGCTGCATGGGATGCCTTTCTCTTCACCCATTCCTGCAGTGAGTGATCATGGCGCAGGAGGCTACTGGTTTCCTCGGAGCTTGAGTTTGATTGGGGCCAGCAGGCAGGTACGTGACTTGCTGAAAACACCCTCTTTTAGGAGTAACTGCTGAACAGCCTGTTCAGCAAATAAGTGGTCCCAGAACTGCAACTCAAATGCACATCCTTCCCAAGTGTCCTTGTCTGCACAATGAAGACTTTGCTCTGAACTGATGCTAAACACTGTGTATCAGCATAAAATCAAAGGAAAACAGTGTCAAAACAGAGTCACTAGTTGAATTCAATAATATCTTTATTGAGACAGAAAATCCTATTAAGGCAGTTCGCCTGCTCTGAATCTGGAATAACTCAATTACTCTTGATTTGCACCAATGCAAATGAGATGAGAATCTGCCCCCAGAACACTTGCTAGCTATGCTCATTGACATGATCAGAAGTACAGTGTTCCCTATAATCAGCCTTGGTTTACCTCTAATGGATATAAGCAGAGACAAGAGCCTCAGGCATTTCAGGCTGTGGAGTGAATAGCTGATCCCTGTCTGCCTGTAGAGTATGCAGATTATGTATGGAGAATCAGAGAAGCTTATTTTGGAAATTAAACAGCCCTCAAATGAGTCTGAAATCCAGAAATATTTCTTAACCACAACACTTGCAGATAGAGGATCTCTCCTCCCATATGCATTGTACCTCACCTAATCCAGCAGAAACCTTCTGAGTTAAATCAGCATGCAATGAAAATAAGCTCTGACCTGTGGTACAGCCCAGCCTATCTACGGAAGAGAAAGATAGCATAATTACTACTAACTTTAAAACTAAATTGGAAGTAAGAAGTTCTTTGATCTAGCACCCTGGTACTTGAAACAAGGTTTGGGCTCTTACATCCAGTGATTACAGACAGACCAGACAGCAGACAGTTCAAAACTCAGTTTGCAAAGTGCAGACTCAATAGATGAGGCCAAATACTGGGGAAACTTCGTAAAGTGACTGGTTACTGTCTCCTTCTTAACACACCAGGGGCCCATCTCCAGTCTTTCCCCCTCCTTTTTTATGGGAACTGAGGATATAGATCCTTTGAAAGGATTTGGATCCAGGTAACAACTTTAGTGCTGTACCACTGACAGCGTCATATCATATATTCTGATAAAGAGAGATAGACAATTGCTTTTGGTATCACCACGGGCCACAGTTAGGGAAGTAACTGGGAAGTCAGGATAAAGACAACACACGCATATATTTGTAATCTATCTATCTGGTGGTTATCAGAACACAGTAAGAAATACCAACCAAGAACCTTTGCAAGCAGTCTTGAAGCTGCTTGCACCATAACTTGGCAATTTAATGTGTACTAAGTGGAGATTTCAGGCAACTTTTTCCTGGCTAGATGGCCATATGCAGAAGGTGAACACAACAAACACAGTAAGGAAGAATTCATATAAAAACACTTCAGAGTATTTTAGGTACCTACTTACAAGCAACGCAAAGCACCTAAAATCAGGAACCTAAAAACCTTGCTAGTTAATGCAGAAATTTCGAGATAAAGTAACATTTAAAATTAGTATTTAACCAACAGATGGCATGAAGAGGCCAGTAATTGTCCACTTTGCTGACAAAACAGGGAGGCAATAAGTCAGTCTTGCCTAGAGACAGCACTAATTGGGAAGCAGGATACATGGATTTGTTTCCTGTCTATACGGAACAAGCTCCATACATTAATATTTCCAGGGACATTAGCCCACAATTTTCCAGTCCTTTTCTGACTCTCCAGTTCAGCTAATAAAGGATGCTGTTGAACATCTACCAGTCACAACCAGTTGTTCAAGCACTTCTCTCTTTTTCCCATGACCAGAGACACTTTTGTGATGAATCTGATGCTTATGAGATGTTTCTGAATGATTTTTTCCTTTCCCAAGCTACAACAACACTGAGCAGCACTGGTGTATTGGCATCTCAGGAGGTTTCTTGTATTCCAGCAGTTCAGCTTGAAGGTTGTGATCCCAGTTCTTCCTGCAATCATTTATTTATTTTTGTGACATCATGACAATTGTTCTCCCACTGATGATTTGCCTTTCTTTGGTCCTTTAACTGCTTATACTCGACACATCTTCATCATGCATTCCAGACATATATTAAAACACCACATGCAAGCATCTCACCAGAGGAGCAGTTCAGCTCAGTGCCATGTCATGCCATGCCTTAGTAGTTCAACCCATTGTTTTCCCAGCTTTAAATCCATACCAGCAATTTTCTCACTCACATTTGTCACTCACTGCCAGCTACCAAGTCAACACATCACTTTAGCTGTGACATGTATATCTCTGCTTTACACTACAATTCGGATCAAAATGCTTCTTAAATCTATGAGTGTATTGATTAGGACTATGGAGATCACAATTAACCAGGAAGTGATAATTCATATGCTTTAAGGCATTTTTATGTACAGATAGGGTGTTTAAAACATACAGATCCACAGAAATATTCCACATAGCCACCAAAAGTTTATAAGTTGACATTTGCTGCTTTCATAACTGTATGTGAACAAAACATCCTAAAACCTCAGCAACAATTAGAGGTTGCTGCTCCAACCTAGCACATTTGCTGGGAATTGATAGGATTATTTGCTTTGTTCAGTCTGTTTCTGCTTCTACACCCACTACAAATGAGCGCTACGCCATTGGTGCCAACCTAAAAGAGTATTCTGAGAACACAGACAGTAAGAGAATTTATCTCCAGCACAAAGCTTTGTGGATATATAAAGTATTAACAAAGTCTACATGCTGCACAGACCATGCTACCAGGCTTGAGTAATAATCTGCTCTACAAAAAACTTGCTTTCCCAGTTGTAGGAGCAACAAGCTTCCGAGCTGCCCATCAGCTGATCTCAGAGCCATTGCACTAAAATCTAGAGAAAGAGTCATCAGAAGTTGTCTGCTCTAGTATTTGCCACACTTAGCCTTTAAAAAAATTCTGCATTTATTCTCAAATTTTTATTGAACATCTCTGGTCACAAGTCGAAGCCAACTTGCCAAATGTGGCACAAACTGTATCAAATTGTAATAGGACTTGAATTCCTTCTTATTTCTGTTCTATTTAGTGACTGGGAAGAAGATGCCCAAGACACTCTACAAGGTGGATCAGACTAGAAGTGTTCTTTCAGGCTGCAAAACTAAGATTCCAGTTCAGCTACTCTTTGAGAAGCTCCTGGCACATTTACTCCCCAGAGCTGCAAACAACAAACCAGACCTTTAGAGAGGCGGGGTCTAGCTAGAATTATCCCTGTTTTCATTAACTTCAGTAGAGATGCATTGATACTGACATGGAATTTAGTGTGAGGAGTAGTTTGTCTCCTACTGTAGCAGGCAAATGCCAGTCCAGATGGGATGATACCTGCATCTTGTCCATAGCCACCATTCAACAGAATTATGACTCATCTATGCCTCCTATTCCTTTCCCACTTGTCTACTAAGCTGTGATGCCTTCTGGGACAGGGTCTATCTTACACACATTTAGCTGCAGACTGATGTTGCCTGAAACTACACAGCATCAAACTGCTGTGGCTGTATGCAAATAGAAATACTCAAAACAACAGCAAAATGTCTACACCTGCATAATATCATTTCTGTGTGGGGAAAGGGAATAAGCTGCAAAAGTGAAAGGTAGATCTGCTGTGATGCAGTGCTACGGTTTGTAACAGTACAGTTATTTTAGTAGAATATTTATATTCTCAGAAGACATAGTTATACTGCTAAAAAATTCCAGTCTGTGCTGGAGTAGAATCTCTTACAATGTTGCTGCAATCCTGGATGGTACCTGTGGATTTTACTGCAATGAAAATAATGAATAATAAAAAGTAATAATTGAATGTGAATTGCATGCACTGGGCTGTCATGGGTAGGCAATACAAATGACTTGCAGAAATTCTTCCTGCTCCTCTGTATTCTGCTCTTGGTGACAAGCTCTTTGTCAACTTTTCCTTCACTGTTAGCAATGAAAATGTGCATGTGTGGCAGCCAGTAACTCAAGCTTCCCATGGGGACAGTTAATTCTCTGCTCCTTGGTCCTGTGCTCATTTCCCTCAGTCACTTTTCCCCTATGGATCCAGTAACAGAGCAGAAAACGTGCCGGAAAGAGAATGAGAGCAATAATTAACCACAAGGAATGAAGGAATGGGACTGCTTAGAAAGCGCAAGAAGTAATGGCATGTCAAACAGCAAAACATCACTGCCTAATGGTTTAAACAAGGAACATGAAAGCCTTGTTGTTTCCTTTCCAATGACACAGGAGTCTCCCCATCCACAGAAATATCTCTCTGTTAAAGGATAACATTAAACAATCCAATCTTTAATAAGCCACTGGAAACCTAGAGGCACAAGACAGACCCCCTTTGTTTATCACAGACCTTATATGCTCAGAGGTCTTCAGATGAATGAGGTGCCAGACAGCAGTCTGGGGGGACTGGGGGTATTAACTCAACACCCTCCATCAGCTTCACAAAACCATCCCTCCATGCACTCAGACCCCACCCTGCCTTTCCCACAGTGGCTGAGGATAATGAGGAAATTATTTCAAAACTATAAAGAGTCTAAAAGAAATTCACTTCTCTCTGAAATTCAAATTTTATGCTATATATTTATATTTTATGCCATATATCTACAGGATCCACATCCTGTAGAAGGAGGAAAAGAAAAAAAGTTTTAGCTTTTATGAGTTCAACAGCAACTCCAAAGGAGTTACTCACTCGTCAAAGTAGGGGCTTCTAGTTCTGTTTGAGATCTCCTGGGGTATCCCAGAGCTTTTTGCCCATCTCATGTCCACCTTTTGGAACACCTTGTGGCATCTCATATAGCAGTGAATGCCTGTGTCAGGTACCTGAGCTCTTCAGTCTATTCCAGGCTACAGTTTCACCCCAAGGCTAGTTTGTGATGAGATAGCAGAGTTTGCAGAAAGTTTCCTTTTCTTGCTTGGATCACATTGGCAATTAGTCCTTGGAGAACAAAACACTGCAGAGGCAGGACAAAAGCAAGTGAACAGCACACAGCTCATTTCCTCTCTGGCTGGCAGCATGGGGAGCAGATAGAGCCTTAAAACAGCAAGCATCAGAAGAAAAACTCTGAGGGCTGGATGTCAGGTCTTAATTTTTTTTCTTATTTGTAGGTTGAAAATTCAGAATTGTAACCTGTAAAATAGGGATTTGTTTAATGCCTCGTATAAAGATCACTGCTTTAATACCAGTTCTACACCTGCATGACAGTGTTGGCTTCCACATTTGCAGCACTGGGGCACTAGCTCTACCTAATTTCATTGCAAGCATTAGATCAAGCTGCAAAGAGGCACTTTCAAGAATTGGGATGTTTGAAGATCCATCCAAATCCTTCATCAGGACAAAGCAACCCCAGCTACCTGTTTCATGTTTCTCTTTCAACACCAAACTAACACGTATGGGAAAAAAATGAGGCTTGTGCACTTTTCTTGAAGGCTGGGCAGGCAGGTTTTGCTCAGAACTTTTTTCATATCCAGCTCCAAGTGCAGCCACCTGGGAACCACTTGACTCCCAGGCTTGGTGGAACTCATGGCAAACTCCCAAGCATCTCATATACTTGTTCTAAGAAAACAGAGCCAGTCTTTATCTCTGCCTTTAGAAGTGAAGCAACCCAGAACTCTGTCCCATTAGCTACGCAGGACAGATAAGTTCAAAAGCACTTTGGCAGGGAATGTGTATCTGACACCTTTCCTATACATGATGTCTCTCCAAAAAGGTTCCTAAGCTAAACCACAGCCTATGATAGGACTTGGTAAAACAAAAAGGGATTTGTGAAGGTATGTGGCAAAAATGGGCTGGCTGAAAAGGCACGTTATGCCTAGAAAACTTCTTTGAGCTTACATTTCATCTAGCTGGATGATCCCCTATGTGAAAGTTGGATCTAAAAGGTGGAGAAGCCTTATGTAAATAGGTAAACAAATCCCTGCACAAAGCATGAGCCCTCTCTGGAAGTTGTGATGGAGAATTAAATGCATGTGGGCTGGGTGAGAATTCCTCATTTGCACCAGGACAGCAGTGTATAACAGCCTCCTTTGCTCTGCCTCACTCCTCACACTTGCAGAACAAAGACTCCCAAAACCTTTAAAGATGCCAGCATGGTGTTTACATCTTGCTACAAGGAGCAGTAAGCAGCAGGATTTTGATCATGAAAATCTTCTTCAGAGTGAAATAATCACATGAAGGGGGAGAGAAAAAACAGGCTGACTGTAGATGTGATAGAAAAAGATACTATGATTTTTCCTGAACTTACGGAGTTAATTTTTGAGAAATTGCAGGACTTCCAAGCCTCTAAGAAAACCCCCAGTACAAGATGAGCTTACATATGATCAGTTTGCCCAACTTTGTGTTTTCCCTTTCTTACAGACTCCTTTGATGATTTTCCAAGCAAACAAAACTGGGCATTTTTTAGAAGGGGGCATCATGGCCAGGGAAGGGTTACAACAACAGATGTCCCACATTTGAAGTGCTTCTCTAAGCCTCTGTATGCACACAAACAAGAGATGCTGCTGAGCCTCTCTTCAAGTTAAACAAGATAAAATCAGGTCACTTAAGATAGAGAGAAGAAAGAATGAGACAAAAACAGACCTCAGAAGTCACCAGTAAGGGAACATCGAGTACATGCAAGAGCAATGCAAAGGGAAGAGTGAAATTCCTACAGACTCCAGTTCTTGCATGAATTCTCTCTGTTGCTATGAGAATGACTGGGGGTTTTTTCCTGCTTTTCTTTCCCCACCTACAAAATGGGGACAGCACTTACATAACCACTTTGCAAAGTGCATAGGAGGATTAGCTGGCTGTCATCTGTCATATGAGCGGACCTATGAAAGTGCGAAGGAGAATTTTTAATAAATACCTCATTACCTCGTTATATTTTTGACTTTAATTCTTCCCAGGAAGGTCAACGACTTTTTTTTTCTGCCACCTCCTAAAAATGTACAGACCCCTTAACCATCTCATCCCTGATGAGCCATCTTTACCTAAAATGACTTGCACACAATATGATGTGCTTCTCTTGGTCAGTCACGTATGTGAGTCACAGTGAGCAGCACATTAAACAATAACAGATTGATTTGTATTTTAATAATCTGACCTTGTTTGATCTGGACAGGCAATGGTGTTTTACATCCTGTCATGCTGCTAACATGCCAGGCTATGGATCCTTGTTATGCTGCTTTGAATATTGAGTGAACCCACTGAAGGAGTCAGAATTCTATCACAGAAACAGAAATCAAAATAACTGTAAATAATGTGGGGTATTTAAATAACTTGGAAGTGGCTGCAGCCTTATTCTTCAGGCTTTAACCTGAACAAGCTTGTGAGATTTTGTGCTCTTTTCAACTAAGGACTGGGGCAAATTTCTTTTCCATCATACCCAAAGCCTATTTCATTTGTTCTAATCAAGTTGACCTGGATTCACTTGGTTTCCTCCAAGCAAAATTCACTGTACTGCTCAAGAAAAAGAAAAAACAAAGCCCTCACAATATCTGCCAGATGTAGTGACCTTCAGCTAAAAAAGAAAAAATTTCATCAGCATATTATTTTATTTCTTTAGCTGATTTGCTTTTGTCTCCTAAAAGCCTCTGGGACACAAAGCCGGCACTAACTTTCCTCCCCATCGCAATGCTCAGTGATAACATCGGCTTGACCCATTTGAGCACTGCAACGAGTTATGGTAATAAATGACTGAAGGCAAATTGACTCTCCTGACTCTCCACAATCCAAGTCTCAATGCACATGAGAAAACTTGTTTGTTTTTTATCATTATGAGGGCTTTCCACTCATCAAGGAGCACTTTCCAGGCAGAGGGAAGCTGCCACATGACTCATGTAAAGATGGTAAATAGTAATTTAGACTGTTTATTTTGCACATTACACAAAAGAATGACTAAAATAGAGCTGGAATAACAGTGGAGGCTACTTGACACTGTTTTAATGTCTTTGGCAAACTCGCAGTGCAGAAGGGCAGCTCTGATGAATGTGACACGGGATATACTGCAGAAGTGGAAAATGGCAGTCTCAGAAAGAAGCCAGGAAAATGGAAAAGGATTCAGTCTAACCCTTCTCCTGGTATTTCCATGGCATTTTCCTAATGGTGACCCAACTGCTTTCACAAGAAATTACAGCACAACTTCCATTTCTATTTTTTCATGTCATCTCCATAGCAGAATAGACTGCAGCCCCTGGCAGACTGTTCATACCAGAAAGCAGTTTTCTGCCCTCTTTGCTTCCTTAGGTCCTTAAGTCACTGCTCTAGGTGACTGGATCCACTTCTATTCCTGAAGTGGCTGAAACCCTTCTTCAAATTTGTTATTCCTGAGTGGAAGCCTCACTCACCTTCCCTCATCAGGCTATAACAAATTATCTTCCTCCCTCTCTTGAGTATGAGAGATACAGAAGCAGAAGTAACTGCTTCCATACCCTTGTGAACCATCTAATTCCAAGCCCCTTGATGTGGGCAGGGTCACCTCCCACTAGACCAGGTTGCTCAGGGACTCATCCAAGCTGCTCAGGGATGGGGCAGCCACAACTTCTTTGGACAACCTGTGCCAGTGCTTCGCCGCCCTCACAGGAAAGAATTGCTTCCCAATATCTAATCTAAAAGTGCCATTACTCCTTGTCCTGTCACTCTACATCCTTGTAAATAGTCCCTCTCCAGCTCTCTTGTAGCCCTTTTAGGCACTAGAAGGTGCTCTAAGGTCTTCCTGGAGCCTTCTCTTCTCCAGGCTGAATAACCCCAGCTCTCTCAGCCTGACTCCATAGCAGAGGTGCTTCAGTCCTCTGAGCAATTTCACAGCCTCCTCTGCACCTGGCTCAACAGGTCCATCTCTGTCTTATGCTGGGGACCCTGGAACTCAGTGCAGTGCTTCAGGTGAGGATCTTGGGCATTAACCAGAGATAGTATTGTCATCAAATCTGATTAGGCTTAGATGTAAATGGTTGCAAATATGCTGCTTTGAGGAAATGAAGATGCAGATAGACAGATCCATCTGTTCCTCCTGAAGTCTAGAGAGATATTTGTCTGATACAAGATGCAAAGAGAAACAGCACACAAGATAAGTGGCTTTGGACTAATTTTAAAGACTCAAGTAATAAAACATTCTGACCATTTGCTTCAGGGATGACCAGAGTTGGATGTGTCTACCAGGACTAAGGAAGGGATGGTCTCCATGCACTGCTTACTTGTCACTGGAGGGTTCACTTCATACTGGCATTTTGTTAGGCAAAATGGAAGGAAGGGAATGCCATCACATTGATTGAATTAATTATGATAATAATTAATAATCCATTGCTAGTGAGCTTAATTGCTAATGATGACTTTTTTTTCCCCACATCAGAGGGCAGTTCGTGTCAACAGAGTATTATAATGAAAACAGGAGAGCTACGTTTCCCAGATCAAGGTTTTGCATACCAAGCTAGCAGAAGGGGAAGATGCCTTCATGGGTTGGGAACCCTATCGAGCAGGATGGGTTCGCTCTATAAATTACATGCTGGACCTGAGTTACAGTAACCTCCATCACTGGAGACTCGTTAATTAGATATTTAAGAGCAGGCACATAAATAAAACACCTCCAGATTGTAGACAGATCACAAGCATGCATTCAGTTCTCTTCTGGATATACTTTCTTCACAATACATGCTACATGCCCACTTGTAAGATTTTAAAATTTAATACCCTGGCTGGTAAGTCCAGAAAGTACTTCCCAAATAATCTACTGCCAATACTGATCTGAGTTAAGGCCAGCCTATAAATGGTGCACCAGTCAATTAACTTGGATTTTCACTGTTTGTGGTTTTTTTGTCTTTTCTTGCCATTCTTCCAAGATGATATAAAACAATAACCACATTCCAGAAAAAAAAAAAGACAAGAACGTTCTTAACTTGATACTTAGTTGAGGAACAAGAGTAATTCTTCCAATGGATTAAAAGAATACCATTTAGCAGTTTAAGAACACAGTTTTGTGAATGCAATGATACTAACATTTTACATTACTACAGGATCTTTACTTTCAAAAAATCCTGACGATCTTTGCAAATTAAAATTTGTGGAGAACTGTCATGCAGCAATACGAGTTACTTGAGCAACTCTGTGTGAACACTTAGCAGCAGGACAGTGAATACTATGAAAAAGGCCTGGTTAATGTTTTCTGCGAGTCAAAACCACCCACTGTCTCAAAATTAATTAAATGTTTTAATGTATATGTGATAGATGAATATTCAGTTTGTCCAATGAAGCAATTTTCAGTTCTTCAGCAGATCAAAAATCATTGCTCTTTAGAGATTTTTGTAGATTTGCCAAATCTTTACAACTTGGTCTATTTTCTTCAAAAATTCAGTTTCAGTTGTGATCCTTATCACATATTTATCAACTATATAATAGATAAATAAAAAAGCAGCAACTAAATCTGGTGGTATATGGTCACCAGATCTGTAAGTTGGTTATTCTTTATGAACAAAACTATTTCAAGCTTTTTTTGCAAAGAAAATATTTTCTTTGGTTATAAATTAGATTACAAATTTGTTGTACATTATTTGTAACATTACTTTTCAAAAAAAACTTAAAAAATCTAAAAGAATTGAGGCATTTTAATGGACCTGAAGTATATGCAATTGTTTTGGTTTTTTTCCCTTGAGCAGTTGTTTGTATGTCTGCTTTAGCTCTGCCTGACACAATATTTCTGCCCTCTATGTTTTGGAATCTTAGGTGAATCCCAATCTTATTTCACAGCTGCACTGCTTCTTTCCTACTAGCTTCAGGCTGAGGGGAGCATGCCTGAGCAGAGCCTGAGCTCTCCCTCAACACTTCTTGGTATGTACATATGGAACATGAGATGTGGGTTATTACCAAATAACTCAGCTTTAGCGGTAGGAAAGAGCCAGGCGTGCAGGAAATTGTGACTCACAGAGGAACACTGTAGTACTTCTTGGCTTCTTCAGGGCTGCTGCAACTGACTCATGGTGTGCAGCCCTTGCTGAAGGCTGTGCACTAAACTGGGTGATGCTTTCTCTCTTGGTGAATGCCAGTACAATTCCACTGAGTCTAAAGGTCAGTGCGGGATGATGACTTGCATCTGGCTTTTCCCCCCATACACTGGTGAGGCTGCACCTTGAATCCTGTTCAGTTTTGGGTCCCTCACTACAAGAAAGACAGTGAGATGCTGGAAGGAGTTCAGAAAAGGACA
This sequence comes from Drymodes brunneopygia, assembly GCA_013400955.1. NCBI lineage: Eukaryota > Metazoa > Chordata > Aves > Passeriformes > Petroicidae > Drymodes > Drymodes brunneopygia. Next base: position 418,743 of record VZTZ01041437.1, read on the forward strand.
ATGGAGCTGATGAAAGTTCTGGAGCACAAGTCTGATAAGAAGCTGTGAAGGAGCTGGGGGTGTTTAGCCTGGAGAAAAGGAGGCTCAGGAAGACCTTCTCATTCAACTATTGTTGTAGTATTAACTACAGCTACCTGAAAGGAAGTTTTAGACAGGGGGAGGTTGGTCTCTTCTCCCAGATAACAAGTGATAGGACAACAAGAAATGGCCTCCAGTTGTGCCAGGGGAAGTTTAGATTGGATATCAGAAAAAATATTTTGACCAAAATTGTTATAAAGCTCTGGAACAGGTTGCCCAGGGCAGTGATAGAGTCACCATCCTTGGAGATAATTTAAAGACATGTAAAAGTGGCACTTAGGCACATGGCTTAGTGGTGGACTTGGTAGCGCCATGTTAATGGCTGGACATGATGATTTTAAAGATCTTTTCCAATCTAAACAATTCCATGATTTTAAGATGGAGCATGCCCCAGACTCTCTCTGTTCCAGGTGAATGCAAGTCTCGTCCCAGGTATCACAGGACACACCAGCTCTCTTACACTACCAGGGCCAGGGGCTGAGCTCCAGCTGACTCCCCAGTTGCTGACACTGTTTGGCTGTTAGCGTTCCTTAAGTTTCGGTTTTGACCATTCCTGCCAGAACTCACCAAAACAAATCAGCTCTGGAGAAGGTAGGAATGAGGATGTGAGCTTCATGGTTTTGTCCTTTAGGCTACAGACACTTGTCTTTTAGGTGATAATTAAGTCTCTAGAAGTCTTTTTTCTCTATGTTTTGGTTTCTTGGCTTTTGTTTTTTAAACAGCATAAACACAGCTGTAGAGATCCCAAACAAGCTGCCTACTTCCAAGGGAAATTTCCCTGAGCATGCAATCCTCAGTTTCTTCCTTTTTTGTGGTCGTAATTATGTATTTATTTTTTATCTACCTTTTAAAAAATGTTTATCCTATGGAAGCTGCGCCACTGACCTACTTTTAAAAATGGATTTTAGAAGTCCCTAGTTCTTTAGATGTTTTAATAACAGCATTTATACTGCAAAGAGTGGTCCAAGCAGGTACCAGACCAGAGCAAGCATTTACCATAGTGTGTGCGTAAAACAATAAACCAAACCAAAACCAAACAAAAGGTCTTTATAAAAATAGATTTTGTCAGGCTGGTGAATAATGCAAACAGTGAGCTGAATTGTGTCAAAATATAAACCAAGCAATTCTTTTTAGTGATGCAAATCTTCTGTAGCCAGTCTGAAGTCTCAGTCACAAAGGTTCTTCTGCAATATTAAAGAGGAGACCTTCCTTTCACTGCAGAGTGATAAAGAGGCACTAAGTCCTGCTCTGTTGTTAGTCACAAGTCATTTTAATGTGGGTCTGTAACACTGTGAAAGGTGACCTGCAAAAGGCAAGTGGCAGGCTATAATTCAGTGCCTTGGAAGGTAACACCAGGATCTACTAGCTGATAATTGACTTTCCTGTTATACAGTTATCATCTGTAACACTTTTAGACCCTTAGTGGATCCTTGCTAGCAGTGTCTGTGTTAATCCCTGCGATGAGGATGGAGCGGTAAACTGTTCAAAGCATGGGAATGACTTCCCCAGCCTGTCTGAAAGCAGCAGCAACAAACGTTGCTGTCAACCCAGCTCCAATTGCCAGTCACAGGCCACTAATTAATATTTTTTTGTATGATACAAACACTACCTGGCCTCAAAACTGACTGGGATCCTGTTGCAGAAGCACAGGGTAAGACTGCCACTATACTAAAGAATTTAAAATCTGACCAGCAAAGGGCTGGAAGAGTATTTGGGAAACACCCTGGCATTTGTGCCCTGCTCTCAAACACGTCCCTAAGTGCTGACACGTGGCTACTGTCAGAGACAGACAGGAGATGAGGTGGATCTTTGATGTGCCTGATGATCTTAAGGGCAGCAGCAAGAGAAAATCCATGCACTAAGGCCTCGAGTGACTTAGCCAGAGCCAGGTCAAGAGCCAAGCAGAGCAGAGAGCCCAGGGGTTGCAACCCCAGAACTGCTACAGTTCTTCCAGACAGGTTTCTTCCTCCTCCTCCTCCTCCTCCCATCTCTGCAGACTCTCTGAGAGTCTCCTAAGACTTGTGTGTGCTTTCTTTAAGAAGGAATTTCTTCCAGACTGCGGCAGGAGTAGGGACAAAGACAGTGCCTGGGCTGCTGGCACTGCTCCTCCACATTTGACATTTCAGAGAGGCAGGACTAGCTGCAGAAGCCAGCCTGGTTAGCAGGGATAATGAGGCAAACAGCGTGTACTGCTCAGAGCAAGCAGGGATGTGTTCACAGATGTATTCCTGTTACATCCTGCTTGTGGAGTTTGATATTCACCTCAGTGGGATGAGACAGCCTTTAAGGCAGCACTGCTGATAGCAGCACAGCCTGCTCCTTGATACATGCAGAGGTTTAAGCAGGTAAGGAGAAGCACTGGAGTAGGCTGAGAAGACAAAATACAGCTGGGAATTTCTGTACTGCTCCCATCTAGCTTAGAGAAAGGTACCACCAGTGGAGGAACATGAGCCAGTGGTATTACTCAGTTTAAGAAATGCAAGAACAGACAAAGCCTTGGCTTTATGCTCTGTTGCTGCCTTGATGAAAGATGTCCCACCTGTGATTCCGCATTTGCACTGTAATCCTCACCTGCTTTAGTGTGTATATTTTGGATACAGACTTTAAAGTTGTGATGGTATCAGGTTTTCGATAGTTTCCCCAGCCATACCTCAGAGGAAATTTGTCTCTAGTTTATTTTGTAAATTTGATGTGCGTTCTCTTCCTAAGGCAACTAGATGTGTTTTCTTTGGGAGGGCACAAAGAGCAAAGAAAAGGATTTGGAAGATTTAGCAAAATCTACATTCAAAAATGTCAAATTGCAGTAGAAATATGGAGCCATTATTTTCCTCATTCCTCTCTGGCTGCTTTAACTAAATAATGAAGTAAGACTGACTCTATTCTGGTAACTCATTTGGGATGTTGAATATATGATGAATCCCAGAGCAGTAAGTTTTGTTATACCCATTTGCTATTACTAAACCGAGTTTCACCAAAGCAAGCTGCTGGCTTTAAAAAAATGTCTTCAGCCAGGCTCAGTTCTGAACTAGTCCATGAAATTTTAAATAACAGTCATGTCTTCTGTAAAACAGTGAAAATATGTCTGTAAAATACACATGAATGTAAAAATTCACTTTTAGGCGATAACTCAACCTGAGCATCAGAATGTAGTTTAGAAGGACTGCACAAGAATGCCTGTATGCAAAGGAGAAAAAAAATTGAAAAGTATCTAGAAGTGGGCTGTGATCTTTTATTTAACTCCATCGTATCTGATTCCTTTGTGTTAGGTACTCCTAAATGCAGTTGTTTGAAATCCTGATACCAAACTGAAAAACATTCTGTCACCTTGAATGCAATAATCAATATTGAGCCCCTTTACCATGCAGTACCAGCTTTCAAGGTCAGTCTCCCACTGGCAATGTGGAGCCAGGATGCATGTTGCAGTGCAAGTCTTTTATTCCCCTTTTTCCTCATGTATCTGGAGTAAAATATGTATGAGCTGTATCTTCGTGATTTCCTTTTTTCCAATCAAATCAGATACCACAGTCCTGAAACTCAACCCTTTTCTCCCTTGATCTCTTCCCCTTTGAAAATGACCTGTTTCCCTTTATCTGTTTTTCTTTGTCCCTCTTCTTTTAAACTCAGAAATTCCCCAATTCAAAACACAGCACTTAGTAGCATTTCTGCCAGAACCCTTCAAGTTTTCTAAGAATTCAGGTTCAATCCATCAGTTGAGATGATTATTTCTGACTCCTGAAGACTTCTGACTTCTGCAGTCCAAAATTAGGAGGATAAACTTTTATCTGCAGAATTCAAAGCAGAGCCAGGTTTGTATTATCTACTGTATATACCTACCTCAATCTTTTCAAGCATTGATGTGTTTTTGTATTGACAAATGGCAAACTAAGGGCTTCTGAAGATAGGTTCCTCAATAAATCGTTAAGAAGAGGAGTCACTAAACCTAATTTGGACTTTCTTATTAGAGCTAGAGCTCACTGCTAAAAAACAAGACAACTGATAGGCTTTCAGATATTTTTTGTCCTGTTAACTTGTAGTCCAAAAAATTATTCACAAGAAGCTAAAATGACATTACAGTATGCAACTTGTTAAACCAATATCCATCAAACTGAAATGCATTTCTTGGTAGAGTTGGTTGTTGAGGATTTTTTTGTGTTTTGATGTTTTCTTTTTGTTCCTTTTTTGGGGCTTTTTGTGTGTTTGTTTTTTGGGGTTTTTTGTGTTTTTTTTTTTTTTTGTTTGGTTTGGTTTGGGTTTTTTAGGGATTTTTAAAGTTTCTTTTAATTATTTTTTAAGGGAAAAAATAATTCTTTAGGCAGGATGTCATTTGCAGCAGCAAAACAGGCTACAATTTGTCTGTTTTTATGTGTCCTTTGCCTTCTATAGCTACGTGGTGTGAAAAGGTCTGTTCTGTTTAGGGGAACCAAACTGTGACAATCATTTTGTTCTGGGACACAGTGCTTCTGTCTGGTGCTTTTGAAGATCTGGTGGCCTAAATTCAAACACATCTGAAGGACATTTCTGGCTGCATGAGTGAAAAAGTAATTTTATTTTTAACTGGACTTTTTTATAAAATATGGGTATTGAGTAGGGAGTTCTAATGACAAGGGATGGCACTGAACACTGGGTATGTCATTTTCTAATGCATGTTGGCATAGATTTATATAAATACGTATTCACACATATAGAATGAAATGCATAGAAAGTTTTACATATAATGCTGCATGTACAAGCAGTTGTCAATATATAGAAATACGCCTGAATGGAAATATGTATTTATGTGTCTATATAGAGCATGATTTGATGTTATTCATCTACGCCACCATGATCTGGTTAAAACACCTCAAACCCCTTTTGTCACTAGCATAGAAAACAGCATTCAGGGAGTTAATGCTAAATGAAGAGTCAAAATCTCTTGCCAGTATAAACATAAGTCTTCATAAACCAGGCCTGTAGGTACAGCTACACCAGAAAATCTCTCCGTGTGTAGACCAGGTTTATGCCCTCTAAGGAAAAACAAGCTCTATGGATGTCTCTAAATTCCTTTCAGGTACAAGTGTAATTTCTTTCCCTACTAGATGAGGAGCCACATAGGAATAATGCAGCCACTGCTTTTCAGAGCTACTTGAGGTTGTACTTAACCAATTCCCTTTCACTTCAATCACCCTTAAGATTTCAGTTCTAGAATTCTATCTTGCATTCCCAAAGCACCATGAATTTACGATAAAGTAAATCAGCCTTGTCCCTTAGGATGAATCATGCACCCAGGGAAAGGCATTATAAGACCTTTGGAAGTGTAGCAAAAAACCCTTCAGGTTAAGAAGTGCTGTGCCTTAGTGGCAACACTTCCTTGCCTTGTCCAGGATGGCTGTGGCTATCAAGAGGTGAAGATCACTAGGAAAATGCTGTAAACCTTTGAATAACTCTCTTCAGCTGTCCGAGAAGAGGACATTTACATGTTGTCCATGGTACTCAGTGTTATGTAGTGCCCTTGACTACAGTGCTCAGGTTCTCCTGCAATCTGCACAGAAGAACAAGGAAAAGTAGAGACACAAAGTACTTTGCCCAAGGTCACTCTACAGGTTGAGGCTCAAAATTAGAGTGTTGAACTACATGTGCTGTACCTTGGAGAATAACAGCATTCAAATTTCACTGAAGAAGCCTCTGGCTAAGCAAGAGAATACAAGAGCAGATCTCAGCCTGGCCAATGTACAGCAGCTGAATTCAAAGATGCAGCCAAGCTCTGAGCTTTCTCCACTGGTTAATGCATGATTAACAGGTCATCAGTGAATGCTTTGTCAAAATTTTCATTAATCCTGAAATGAATTTCCACTTTGATTTCATTTCCACTTTCCTGAGAACGTACCCATTTTTGAGACATTTAAACATATCCTGATTTCCACTGAAGACATAGAGAGAAAAGCTTATTAGCTACTTTTTAACTTGAAGCAATAAATCTCTTGAAGTTCTCACAAAGTTTAGCATTTCTTCATGGTTTGTTGCTTAAAGCAGGGATCATTACTCCCAAAAAAATCACAAAGGTGTAACAAAGCCTTAAAGGAACAGATTTATCTAGAAACCGCTATTTTACAAGCACAGATACGACAAAAATCTACTGATTTTTACATCATTGGGATCTCGTATATCCCACATAGCCTTAATTTCTCCACGAAGGACATGTGCCTAAAAGAACAGGGAACAAAGACCTATGGGTTCCTGTTAGGTCTCCTGCCTTGCTCAGGCAGCCTCTGAGGTCCCTTGCTGGGCTCTGCAATCCCACTCAGGCTCCCGAGACAACTCACCCTCTACCACACAGCCCTTTCTGACTTGCTCCCATCCTTTATACAACAGAATTCATTTTCCCATTTGGTATTTTATTTTGATGTTCCAGGCATAAAAAAGCAAATGGTTCCCTCAAGCCATTTTCTCTCTGTGAAACTGTGAAATAGCTTTGCAATTTTGGAGCAGTTTAAAATGCATTGTTATATTGAGAAAGAAGAGGGGAGGAGGGGGGAAGCTTCTTTTCTGACTCTGAGCACTGAATGCTATAGGAAAAACGGATTGAAATTCTTCAAATAAGGATTTCATAGCTTCTGCAGCTATCGAGGTGGATGGCTCCCTATTTGCATATTGCCATCTATATAAAAGAAATGAGACTCAACGGTTTTATTATAATTATATAGCTTGGGTTTTAGTATTAATAAGCCTATTGTTATCACCACTGCCTTTCGAAAAAACCTCCACATTTCTGTCATACAAACTGAAATACTGCCATTTATTTTTAAGGCACTAAAAAAGTAAATCCTTTCCAAAGATTCTTCTTGGTTTCTTGCTCAGCACTGAACTAGTTTGCTGGAGATTATCACCAAGGACTGTGTTTGATCATTTTTTTTTTTCAATATTCCCTTGCTTGCTGAGTGCTTTATTTCAAATTCACAGCAGAGGGGAGATGCATACTTTAAAGATGGTATCATTGCCACTTTCTGTGGGACTTCAGGCAGTTCCTAGGTGCCTGTGTTGATGTTCTATTAAAATGGAGCATCCTTCATTAAGCTACAAAGAAAGGTGACTGATAATTAAGGTGAAAATGCTGCTCTCCTGTCTATGCTGCAGAACTCTTATCAGGCGTGTGAACTCTTATCAGGTGCCTTCTTATCTCTCCCCCTGTGCATCATCTGCTGGAATCCCACACCAAACTCCCATTACATCAATGGGAGCTCTCCTCTTGGTGGTGTGAAAATAATAGCTGCTGGAGTCTCCAGAGTGTGGCTCTGCAAGCACATTGTGGTCAGGGACATGGTACACAGAAAGGAAATGTAAAAGGAAAAAATCAGTAGCTTTTGAGGTTGATACAATGTATGACAGCATACTACTGTATATACGTATATATATTATTCATACATAGCAAAGTTGCTCATTTGGTGTCACAGCCAGGAAAAGTTGAGCCTCAGAGTTGAAATGCCTCTGCTTCAAATATCACAGGGACACATTCTGGTGAGGTAAAAGTAAGTTTTTTCTTTCAGAGCAGAAAAATTTAAAGCAGACTATGTCTCAGTTTCAGAGATATTTTTGCATAGGGAAACAGAATCATAACTTTTTCAAGCAGGTAATACAAGGGAGCTTTGTGGAGAAGATCACAGTCATAAAAGCAGCGGTTTATCTGAGCTAAATCTCTGCATGCCTATCACTTCAGCTTCAGAAATATCAGCAGGTCCTACTTGCTATCTCATGGCTGGTCTCAATCCATTTCTTATGGGAACAGTGACAGAAGTGGGTTTTCAGGGAGAGGTTGGAGAAGGACAGATATTTGAGGTATTTGAGGGAGAAGGGCAGAGGCTTTGAACACTGCAAGAGGTTTGAACATAAGATGAGCTGTCAAAAGACATGAAAGGTGGATGAAGGAGAATGGGGAAGAGATGTTTTACAGCCAAACAACACCAGAGAAAAATTTCTAGAGCAGGCAGAGAAGACAGGGAAATTATATTGGCAGGGAAGGGGTTACTGCAATCAAGAAAAGAGATAGCAAAGCTGCACAGCAACTTTCTTAAAATTATCAAGCTATATTACCAAGAAACTAATTCTGAGCATAGAGCTGAATGAAACTTTGATAATGCCCTTTTGTTGGGATTTTGCCCTAAAACTTTATTTGCATGCCTCTGGATTATCTGAACTCCCCTTCAACACTGAAATTAACGCAATTGTAGGAAATGCAAGCCCTAAACCTTTCCATTTTCTAGAAACCCATGTCTTTAGACCACTGAACCACAGGTAGATTTTTGAAGAGCTATAGTGTAGGAGTTTTTAGGCACATGACCTTTTAATACTGTTTTTCATGGCAACCACATGACTGCAATGCTGTCTGATGCTTTGCTTCAACAAATTACCACTGAGATTTACTCCTCTCCACAAAACCAGTTCTAGCTCATTCATCACCTACCATGAAAAAGACCTCAAGTCTAGATTTATCATGTCCCTGCTTACTTGTCGGCTTGCATTATCCTGACAGAATACAAAAAACTTGAACATATACCCTCTAGTAAAGAATTCACAGACTCCCAGTGTGGGAAGGATTAAGCATCATAATAGCCAAACCAAACAATTTCTTAGGGGGTTCATATAAAGTCTGTCAAACATGTTCCATAGCTCTGAGAAGAAAAACAAATGTGTATAAATCACCTCTAGGAAAGGCAAATTCTTCTAGGTGTCCAAATGCACTAAATCAATCTCTTTATTTTCATTTGGGCAGAGTTCACAAGCTTTCACCAGCTAAAGAACCACAAGATGAGAGAGCAGACAGTTTGGCATGTTTGTATCAAAAGTTCCCAAGGCAGTTTACTAAACTGAAGGTACTTTAATAGAATTCAACTTAGCTGAAAGAACTTGACCAAGCAAGGAAAAAATAGGATTAAGGTTTGCACCACTGCTGAAGAAACTCCATCTTCCGCACCTTCCATAATCACATTTTGAGAATTGTATTTTTGACTTAACATGTAAATGCTTGGAACCAAATTGACATCCAGCACAATATAGTTATTAGCTACGTCCACTGGAAGTCTTAGCCAAAATGAACACCACTTAACTACAAGTTACTTTGGAAGAATCTGGACCCATTGACTGTCTCAGGAGGCAGCAGGTATGGCCATCTGAATTACTGAAGCAACTTCACCAAACAGGCTAAAGAAGACCTTATTCTTTGTCATGTTCTCAGACACTCTTAAATCAAGGAATTTCCCTCAGTATCAAAGATATAAAGGTAAGCACTGGAAGAGTCCATGATAAAGAGTTCCTGTTTCAGTTTCAGCTTCAAAGGTCTGGTCTTTCATTATGGGGTTAACTTGTATCACAAAGAAATACTCATAGTACTAAGTGAAATACGTAGCAGGGGAACCATCCAAGGAAGGGACAGCAAAAATGACTGTCTGAAAGCAGAAAGCTAATTAAATTCAGACTAAAATTGTTTAAACTCATTAAACAATGAGAATAGTTATAAACATGCCAAAAACTCCAGTAGAGTGACCAATGTACCATATTTTGGCATTGACTGAGAAATTCCTAACCACATAAATACTTAATATGTTGCAGCTCAGAAAGTGCAGTGCTCAGGGAAATGCTGCAGTCCTTGTGATGAAACAGATGCCCGTGGTGTTGCTGTTCTGGCTTTCTTGACTATGAGTCCTTTAACTTGTGCAAGTCTACAATGCAGAAAGCTCCTGTTCACTCTCACTATTTGTTACACCTTGTGACAATCTTTGTGTGTCTGCTGTCTTCCATCTTCTTAACCTGCTTTAGGCTGAGGAGTCTTCTGAGGACACTGTGTTCTCACTCACTGTGTGTGAGTCCACACCTCAGAGATGTGCTCCTGTGTGGGAGAAAGCACCACTACAATTTCATTGCAATCCATCAATAACACTGTTTTGTTTTCCTGTTCCTCTTCTCAGACATATCTCTCAGCAACTTTCCCTGTGTTAGTTAATGCAGCAAATGAGATTACACTATCTGCTGCTGTGGATATGCTCAGACAGCATGCTGCCCATGTTCTCAATGTCACTCTCCACCATCCTTCCCCATTCTTGCTAACTTAAACCTTTCAAAACCTCTAGTCAACATGGACTGATCTATTACTAATCTCTGACAAATCCTTTGTTAATCCTTCCTCACTTGCAGCCCAATAAGTTCCTACTGAAGCCAAAGGGAATTTGATTCAAAAAGACAAGAATTTATGACCACGATGCACAGACAGTGCTCGAATATGGAGTAAAAATAGATCTGATTCCTGCCAAACAGAATTCCAGAGAAACAGGCAGACCGGGATGCTTGTTGTCTTCTAGAGGATTAATGGGTCTCATACTATATGGTAAGAATGACAAAGCTGGCCCTCAAATACACCATATTTTTTGTTAGAAAGCAGTAAAAATTCTCTGGGGACTTATAATTTGGTAAGATTAATTTCCTTTTCTAAGCTATTTTCCTCCATTTTTAGATAGTGTTTCCTGGTATGAAGTTTTAAAAGTCATCTTCACTTGTTTTTTTCAGATTCTAAGATTTATTTGTTGTTATTTTTTATTCCATATCCTCCAGTAGCTGCCAGGAAAAGCAATCTGGAATCAAGGTTTCCTTCCTCTATATTCTGGACAGGCAAATATTTCAAGAAAATATTCTGCAAACAATATGTACTGTCTGGATCTGCAAAGATATTAAATAAACACAGGAAGAAGAAGGGTGAAAATGAGGGAGTGAGATCACAAAATGAGAAAATTATCTGGCACAATGAGCTTCAATTTACTTTTCCTTTCATTAATGTGAAAAGATGTTACTAACAAGTATGAAAATCTCTGTGGTCTGACAGTTGTCACATTGAAAACTGTAGCTGGTACCTTAAATTGGAAAAGCCAGAAGTCTGAGTGAATTCCAAGTGTAAGGTGAAGGACAGACCTAATTTCTGTTGCTTTGGAGTTAATAATTTTCTAACATGCAAATTGTATTGCTGGACCTAAAGATTACAATAATTAATTTAACTCCTTTTTTTTTTTTTTTTTTGGTAATACAGGGAGAAAATGCAAAGATAAGTGATTTAGCCAGAGTTACACAGAGAACTTGGTGATTAATTCAAATGCCTTATCCTCAGTCTTGCTCTTTATAATATGAGATCCCCTTTCATAAAAAAGCGCCAGAGAAAATATACAAACAGCCAGTGAGGAATTACCCTGAACAACTAAAAATCAGTCATGCTTGCCAAAACAATTGACACTCTACATTTTGCAGAGCAGAGGGACTCTTTTAGGCCTAAGCGCTCATTTGCTAACTTGCATACTTTGTAAGACACAAGTAAAGACTTACTCTAATGTGCTGTGGTGGTTCTCAATCAGGGGTTTTTGCTTCAACAAAATAAAATTTCATATGAATCATTGAACAAGCAATTAAATGTGACTGAGAATATATCCTTGTTGTGTACTTGAGCATTATCTTCATTTCACCAAGAAAACTGAGCAACAGAAATATTAAATGTTAGCCCCTATGCAAGGAAAAAAATGGTGATCTTCAAGTCTAGAAACAAAACCTACTTAATTATTTTCCTTTAGCTTTGTGCCCTGGACTATTTTTCAGTAGGATGTGTGACTGCTGTATATTGGATGAAAGAGTATTAAACAAAAGGACCAATGGCAGTAGTTTTGTCTTGATTAAAAGTCTAATATTCTTATATTGAAAATCAACCGAAGTGTGATTTGGTTTCTGTAGAAATTATGCTGACCACTATTTTAATAAAGAAATCCATATGAAAGGACTTTTTAGAACATCACATGAGATTCTATAAATGAGTTCTTAATCTCTATTTACTCCAGAAAAACCTTTAGTATAAACTACAAAAGTCACAGCACAGAAAGCAAGTAACATCATATTAAATTCAACTAAAATTTCCTAGACGTGATGGATTACCAAAAATCAAGGAGACCTTTTTCCTAATCTCTTCCATGAGAAGGAATCCAGACATGAAACCTCTCCTCCCGGTTGCATTCATCCTCAATGAATTAGCATTAAGGTTACCAAAGCCCTTTTCTGTTCTTCCCTATACCTCCGGGTTTGCTTCATGGAAATGGCACCTTGTTCTTGCCTCCTTACATGGGAATGATCGGTCTTGACAAGGGTTTTCAAGGCAGGGGGGAGCAGTCATGGCCACAGGCGAAATCACAGCTTCTGAACTTCATGCTTGTCAATAGCTGTTTTAGTTTGCATTGCCATAATAATGTGCCTTATATCTATTCCCCAGGGCTCTCCACACCATCACATTGCTGTTGTCTTATTCATCAATACAGTCAAAACACATCCAGATGCTGTCAGTTAAGGTCAAGACAGGCTTCTTCCAGATCTCCAGAGTAAAAAGACCTCCATCCCATCTTTATAAAAGAAGGAAACGTGTATTCATTTAATAAGTAACTATTGGGGTTACACAACTTTACCATGATGGCCCCAATAATGAACCTTAACTACTATACTGAGATTTACCCTTTATGCCATCCTCTCTACTCTCCCCATCCACTTCTCCTGAAGTGTTTTTGGTGATTGGCACCCACACCACTGCACTGTCTGCAGGCCATGCTGTCAGAGAATGAATCTGAAGGGATAGGAAATGACAGCCTGTCCTTCATCCCAAGTGGAAGAAAAATCAAGGGAAGGACTGGAGTATGAAAGGTTTGGGGAAGGATGGTCTCTGCTTATCCACAGCATGGATGAGGATGGAGGTACTGCAGGTTGGAGCTTCACCAGCATTTCCTGTATTTAAAAATCCATCACTGGAAGCATTTCTGCAGGTGCCCGCACGATTCAGCTGACCAGTTCTTAGCTGTTTTTCTTTTTCTTTTTTAATTTTCGAAAATTCCATCCTAAAGCTGTGTACCCACTTGGAACCAGATTTTAAAACAAACTTGATATCCCTTAAGCTTGTATATATATTCTACTATACACCAACAAATACAGGCCAAAAATTCCCTCTGCTCTTTGACTCCTTTGAAAGTCTTGTCATAAGTTCACACTGCAAATCAGTGACTTTGAACATGATGGCCAGTCTGTTTCTATTTAGGTGCTGATGTGGGATTGATTCAAAAGTCAAGGGGAGCTGAATGCTTCAAAATATAGCTCCAGGGAAGCACCATTTTTCACAAAGTCCTTGGTTTTTCTGCTAAGATTAGTGACAAAGCAGACACCCGGCATGTGTAGGGGTTTCTGCATTGTGCAGACCTGATGACGTTGCTCAGAGAAGTTGTCTCCTCAGCGTTTGTCCTTGTGCATTCTGCCTAAGGAAGCTTGCTTTGTGAGCAATCCCTTCTTGCTCCCACTGTCTCAAGTATCACCACCATATTAATTCCTGGGAAAATCAAATATACCACTGTTGTTGTAAATAATTAGCTTACCGACAATTTCAGAAGTATAGTTTGATGAGTTCTGTGGCAAAGCACAGTGAACCTGTTTGTGGTGCCCTAATTGCTACATGTACGTATGTAACAGAGATATCAGCTCTTACTTTAACACTAGTTCTCTTCTGCAAAACACACAGTGTGTCAGAGAAGTAAGGCAGCTGCCCGCGCAGCCAGAGACACAGCAATAGTCTAAAGACTTGAACAAAACTGGCAGCAATAAGAAAGTAAAATATAGCCTCTGTTTCTCCTGCAATCCTAGTTTGATAAAATCTGTTATCATTCAGTATACACACAAATTTCAAAGAAGACAAACTGAGCATGCAAAATTGGCAGGCATATCTGGGGAGCAATAGGGACTGCAGACCTCCAAAAGCTTTGCCTGGTTCTCTTTTCAGAAGGGAAGACCTGTCCTGCCCATCTTTTTCCTTTGCCGCTCTGCAATCATCTAACTTTCTGTTGATAAGCTGTCTTCTTCAAGACAGACATTTCTTGAAGAAGCACAAGAGAAGTACTTATTCAGTTCTTTTCCTGAAAGCTCTGACTTCCTTGGAGTTGTTTCTCTGCCACAAACTAACCTTGGTGGGCATTTTGGACCATAAAAAGAAGCTTGGTGGTCATTCTGCTGAAGGTTTCCTCACTTTGCAAAGATAAGATACTGATTGTTTTTATTGGATGACAAACTCTCGCCAGGTATTGATGCATGAATGATATTAATGTCCACCCCTCTTTATGTCATGTACTTAGACATATCACTTTCATAAACCAACTTCAGCTTCCTAAGCATAAAAAAAAAATAGCTACCAAAGCCACATCTTGTGCAGAAAGTTCACACCACACTGTGAACAGGGGGAATGGCAACATCTGGAACTGCTTCATGACCAAAAACCATCTGAAAGCCAACTCATGCAGATGGTTTGGCCCCAAGGAGGCTTACAATGCTCATCCTTAACCTACAGAAATGCAACATGCTCCAGAAAAGCAAACGGAGTTAAAATTCGTATTTGATTTAGGATGAACAGGCGGAGAATGAATAAGAATGTGAAACTTTCCATTGGCTTATTAAACTTTCCTTTTCAAGGTTGTTTCTGTTCAAGCAAGAGACTTGCCAGCATAGCTAAGCTGATAATTTCAGAGCCAAATGTGCTCAGTGCCAGTGTCATCAAGAAGGATAGATTATAGAGCTGCTTCTCATTTATGTGCTTGTTCTGATGAAATACAGACATTTATCTTTGTGAAACTAGTAAAACAATTGCATCATTTTCCACTGCAAATTGAATCAATGTACCCAGCGGCTGCTGAGCAGGGAGCAGAGCTGGAAACTGTATCTTCTGCTATGCAGCTCCTCTGATGGTAGGATCCATTTTGAATTCATCTGAATTGCCTTCACCTTCCCTATCCATTCCCAAGCCTTTTTTAGAAAACCCACACATAAAGTAAAACAAACAAAAAAAAATCCCAAAAAACCCATCCTGCAAAAAAACCCCAAAACCCACCAAACAAAAAAAAACCCAAATAAAAACAAAACTACCAAAAACGAACCCCAAAACCTTGGCTTTTGTTTTGTTTTCTCCACAAACCCTCCCCTTGTGAGCCTGAGGGTCGTAATACTGGTGGTCCTTGTCCAAGTTTGAATTGTTGTAGAGACTACCCTGCATCCATGCAAAATACAGATCCCACATGGAATTCCTGCTGATGCTTAGAGATATTTGCCTCTGAGACTTTTGCTCCGGTCATCTCTCCTTACAGAGCATCATACAGTGCTGCATTCTCTTGTCAGACCTCACACAGAGCAAGTAATTCAGGAAAAAAATCACAGCTGTTTAGTTAAACAGGGAAGACAAGGACACTTTCTTTAAGACCTCATGCCCCTTGGGCAAGTCTAAATGTCTGGAATCACCTATCCAAGTGTAATCACTGCTATAAACAAAAAGATTGCTCCAGAGACCATAACTTTGTGTGGGGAAGGAAGCAAGTGCTATGACACATACATGGATCTGCCAAAAGGCTGTGGGAAACTACAAAAAAAATATCTTACCAATATTGCCATGACATGATTATTACCTATTATTTAAGTCACTAATTCTCTTTGGGTGCCAGGTAGGAGATGCAGGTGGATTTTAGTTACTTAGATACAATCCTGCTTGGATTTTACACCACAGTTATCATTCCAAGGTGGAAAGCTCAGATAATGCCAGACTTCTACAAAGGCAGCAGATCCACCTTAAAGTACCTGCATCCCACCTGGTACATCTGCAAAGACAAGGATCCCACCCAGCGAGAAACCCTGCCACTGACAAATTCAAGCAGTAGGAATCATAAAAATCATAGACTCACAGAACGGCTTGTGTCAGAACAGACCTTACACATCATCTATTTCCAACCCACCTGCCATGGGGAGGGGTACCACCCTCTGGATCATGAACAAAGAGGAGAAGGCAGAGCACAAGGAAATGATGAAACCTTAGCACAGTGCTCCAGTCATAGGTGGCTAATGGTTGGGAGTTCTTCAGTAATACAGTGAAGGATGGTTTCTAAAGGTAATTCAGGTAGGACTGTGGTGCAGCTGTACTGGTATTAAATGGCAAAGTCTCCTCCAAGCATGACTGTCAGCAGAAAAATAAAGCATGGAGGTGCTTGCTGCACTGCTACAAGCATATTTACAAATCAGGCAGAACACATAAATGCTGGGGATTTTATGTAGGTCTTTCAACTTCTATTTCTGTAACTCCAGGGCAAGAAAAAATAGTCCTGTGAAGAAAAAGCAGCAGAGATTCTAACTACAAAAGTAAACCATACTCTAAAGACCTTGGAAATGCACTTTTTTATACTTTTACAGGCGATTTAAAAAATCTCCAGCTTTTCACAATTTGTTTCATTCTTGAAATGGTTTTGTTTTGTAAATCTGTAGCTCCTGATTTCATTTATGCACATTCCAGTAGTGTCCAGAGACTCTAAACAGCATTATTGGTGCCTACCATACAAACCCAGATAACAATGTTTTCCCTGGAGGCGAACAGAAACAGGGAGTAGATGCATCTGTGGTATAGAATCGAGCAGAAAGGAAAAAGCTGTCATGAGGAAGGATCCAAAGGAAATCCAAGATTTGCAAAAGTGTTTGGTTGTTTATAGGGCCTCAGGGTTTAGCTGCTCCAGCTGAGATGCTTCCAAAGGGGCTTGATAATGCAAGGCATTCATTGCCATGAAACAGGATTCTAGTCTGTCTCAAGTTAGTCACTTCTAACACCAGGAACTGAAGATCCTACACTTCTAAAGTAACCTCAGTTTAGATTTCCACAAATTAATTTTCATCCAGTGTTAATAGTGCTCAGTACTGGCTCTTAAGATTCCACTCTTGAATAGTTCACAGTCATGTTGCCTTCAGGTTTTTCTACTTATTATGAGAAAAACGACAAACACTGAACTCAACTGAAAATATGCTTTGAAAGAGGCAACATTTTTGGGGAGAGATTTTATCAGTTATTAGCCCAAGAGATTAGTCTGGGGAAAATGACTAAGATTTTAGGCACATGCTCAGGCTTCAAGGAGAAAAATCCAAGCTAAATCAAAACTGAAAATATTTAATCCATATTTGTCATCCTGCAACACTTGGTCTTTGGCAGAAGAGTTGGTGCAAGACTCCTAGGCACTCAGTCCTGCTGGATCCCCACTACTCTCCATTCAGTGAGTTGGGGCAATACCACCATCTGAATCACTGAAATTTAAATAAGTGTATTAAATGATGCTGATTTACAAGTGTTGTTTCCTTTCTTGAAATCTGAGTTGTTTGAGTGACTGTAAGATCAGACTCTGCAAAAGAAGCAAAAATATGAGGATAAGAATTTTTAAGTGGCTTTAATCCCAAAATTATTACACACTTAATTTTAATTAACGTGTTACTCGATTACAAAATCTGAGAGAAAAAAATATTGCTGGTGGTTTTGAAGCAGAGGGAGCTTCTGTTCAAAAGAGATGGTTTGCCTCAATGGAAGAGAAACAGCCATTCACTCAGTTATCCAAGGCACTAGTTTAAGGACTGTATTGCACTTCATTGAAAACATTCCTACTGTTCAGTTGTGTCCTGTATCAAAATATCCTTCACAAGACAGTTCCAGGTCATTCACCAGCACATCAGCAGGGTTTTGCTGCTCACTTCTGCATATGGGTAGCAGCATGAAGCCCACGCTGTCTGCCAAACAGCCCATATATCAGAGCTTACCAGGCTCTGCTGCTGCTGCTTTTCCTCCCCCTGTAGAATGCCACAGGCTACAGACAGATGAAACGGGAAATACTATAGCCTTTCAAAGAACCAGTGTAACTCTTAGAAGGAAATTATCCTTTGATTGTACAACAGAGATTTCCGAACGCAGCTGATATTAGGAAACACCCGTGTAACACTACCTTCAATAAAGAGGTACAACAAAACGTGTTTGTCAAGACAAAAGAATGAAACCTGGCAACTTAGCATGGCTGCTTGGCAAAGACTACAAGTGCTCTAAAGCGACTGATAAAATGCTAGAATTATAATGGGAATTGGAAATGGAAAAATCTGGAAACATTCTAACTTTGGAGGTTGAAACCGATTTTCTGTTTCTCCTGGCTGGTGTGTAATGAGACACTACAACTGCTTTCTGTGCCTGTTCTTTTGCATAAATACATGCCAAAGGTAGGAGCAGACAGCTGCTGAGAAATCCATCAAGGGCTGTTAAACACAAAGGTACCACCTCAAGTAATCCCAGAAGAGCAGATTGCTGGGAGGTGCTCTGGGGGAATTGTGCCGTGTGTCCGTCTCACACCCACATCTCCGTAGGACAGAGATCCGGCACCACGAACGGCAACTTCTGCCCTCACCCAGTACAGCTCCCTGTAAGCTCGGCTGGTAAACGAGCACTTTGCAGTATTTCATTCAAAAGGCACATTTGGAAACAGATGCTTCCCAAAGATGCTTTCATGAATGACTCAGGCTAAATAAAGGGGCTTTCAGGAAAAGATACCTCCATATACAATGAAATTTACCCTTTGCAAGGGTTTACAGACAGCCTGCTGTCTGTTGTACCACAATAAATCCCCATCAAACATGGTTAGACAACCATAGCCTGTATTCCACTGAACTGTTCAGATCCTAAAATCAATCTTTTAAAGTGCAAAGGTATTTGGATGTCAAGAAGAGAAATCTCTTTCAGGTCAGCCTCTGCTAACAAGTTACCCATCTATTTTGCCGTAAGGATTCAGGGCTCAGTTCTCATCTCAAGCCCCACATTTAATCAAGCATTAAGCTTAGTCCCTGTAGTCTGTTCAGGAAACAAAAGAAAATGCAAAAAATCTAGATTAATTAGGCAACAGAACACTACTTCCTTTTCTTGCTCTTCCACATGTGAGAAAAAGCCTGAAAAGAATTTTCTTTCCAACCTGGCAGTGAAAAACTCCTCATCTGAGCAGAAGTAAACATCAGAAAGTTTCATCTGATACAATGATCTTTTCAGAAACTATCAGCAGGAAAAAGTAAGGAATTATAAAGGAGCATCATTTGTAACATGAAATGTGACAGCAGGCTCCAACAGAAAAAAATGGCTTTAGATATTTGCACATGTACATACATAAATGTATGTAATAGGATGTCAGAGTTACTCAGAAAATAAAATGATAAATGTATAAAGTTGAAAAGGAGGAATTTCATTCTAAAATACTGGAAGAAAAAAATCAGAAATACCTATCAATGGACCATCTAACCATCATCTCTCAGAACAGTCATCATGTGCCACTGCCTGTTGGTGGGCTTGGTCAGATCAGTGGTCCCAAAAGACAGAATTTTAGGAAGTTCATAACCTATTGGTGTTAGGCACCTCAAGCCTGTTGAGTTTAGTCTGGATCTGGGAGAGCTGTAAGATCTTCTGATGTCCAAACGCAGATCAGCACCTAAAATATCTGGCTCTTTTAGAATCTTTAGCTCTTGCTGCTCTTTTAGAAACTTGTGTGACCTTTTTGTCAAACTTAGTGACATTTTCAAAGTTGAACAGAACCAGAACAACAGATTTTGGAGTCCATAAAGCAGCTGCCATATGGGAAAAGTTAAAAAAGAAACCAGCACACATATAAGACAGCATGAGAAATGATGGCTCTGCTTGGCCTGGGCAGTGTTTGTCCTCTCCTCAGAGGATTTTCAGCTACCTGAGCAATCAATCCAAGCACTAAATTTGCCGCTTCCTGTCTTTGTTAAGAGAAAATCTACCAATAAATCCCCATAAGAGTGTGTGTAACCCAGATCAGTCAGTTATTTCTCTCTCCCTCAGCACTCATGGCTTAACCAGCTGGCTCTCACAATGCCCAGGCACAGATCTTGCTAGGCACCAGTGGCTGAGGGAGAGAGGCTCATGCTGCATTTTGAGGAGGCCAACACACTGCAAAAGCTCCCAGAATACACTTTGTGTACATACAAATAAGCAGGAAAGCCCCGAAGTAATTTGTTTTCTTTTATGCTAAACAGGAAGATGTATGGGAAGAGGAGAGCTGCTTATTAATCCCAACCAAACAGTAAACTCCAGCTGAGCAAACTCTGCCATTTGGTGGACTGAATTTCTTAATCAGGAAAACATATGGGGAGGCAGTTTTCAGCAACCGAGACAGGAACATTTGCAAATGCTTTCCTATTGGTGCAGACCAGAAAGACAGCACAGTTTGTATTTAAAAAAAGGGAATCTTTTTGCTTTTTTTTGCCTTGTACAAGCAAATTAATGTTAAGGGAACTCAGCAGCTTCCCTGTAGTGTTGTGAGAGCAGCAGAACCAGTGAAGATGGCTCAATTACAACTTTAAGAATGTTGTATACAAGTCAAAAACCAAATGAAGCAAAACTAACCCATGCTTCTGTTCTGCTTATCCCAAGAATGAAGAAAACAGCTTAGACTCTGGAATGCATTGCCAGGAAAAAGAGGAAAAAAACACTTGGTATCTCAAGAAATGGCAGAGGCAAAGCCTGGAAAGGAAACCTGCTGTATTTTCCATAAAATCATAGAATGGTTTGGGTTGGAAGGGTCCTTTAAAACTCATCTAGTCCAACTCCCTTGCAATGAGCAGGGATGCCTTCATCTAGATAAAGTTGCTCAAAGCCTCATTCAACCTGGCCTTGAACATTTCCAGGTATGGGGCACCTCTCTGGGCAACCTGTGCCAGTGTTTCACTATCCTCATCGCAATAAAATTCTTACTTATCCCTAATCTATATATGCCCTCTTTTAGTTTAAAACCATTACCACTTTACCTATCACCTACTGAAAAGTCTGCCCTGAGGTTTTTGACAGCAGGTTTATCTAGCTGATAGCATCTTTCCTCCCTAGTGAAGAAGAAGCAAATATCCAAGCACAATGTTTGTGGACACTGTTGATGAATACACAATCTCTCAGAAGACTTCAAAACCCAAACTCTTGAATGTTTCTGATCATGTGTATGATCAGCTCCATCAGCTCCTGCCTGGCATAGAAGAGGTTATGAGTGGATTGAGCAGATGCTGTGTTGCCAGTTCATTTTTGCTAGAATGATTCCTCTGTGCTCTGTGTAGCTTAAAATGAACCATAAGGGCCCCAGATCTTAAAACAAATGAAACAACTAAATCCCACAGGGCAATTAATACATGCCAAAACAATCTCCCTAATTTAGGTAGCAAGGGCCAATTGATGTACTTCTCTAGAACATTAGACTGGTGGAATATATTTAAATGTTCTTGCTGGAGTCTAAAGATGGTAGAGGGTCAGAAATTAACTATGAATTTTCAGCATGATCTGGTCACCAGCTTGTTTTGTAGTTGCATATCAAAATTCAGCATATCACTAAATTGTGCATATTAAAAGAAAATTATGTGCAAACCTTTACTTAAAGAGATGGGTCACTGATGTAAGGCAGCTTGCAAAGAGATACATAGAAATGGAGGGTTACTACCTCAAGAGATTGCTGTGGTGAAGGGTTTGTGTCATTAAACTGTTCACAACCAGAAAACCTGGAGTTGAAGCTCAGCCACTAACTAGAAGTGCCCGTAGGGAGGCAAGGGTAGCAGGTAGGTCCATAAAATCTGCAGAGGAATACTGATTCTTGGATTTATATAGGATAACACTTTATATGCATTACTAATTACAATCCAAAATACGAATTGTAATTAATTCATCAGCTGCTTTGTAAAAGCAACTGAATTACTCTTTTCTTCACCCCACTGTGGGAAGTTGTGTGATCTGACCTTCCCACAACAATCTCATTCTCTTTAGACTTCTGCTTATGGGTAGAAAAACACATTGTGCTGTAAGCAAGCCCCATCCTGCCTGCCTTTCACAACAGTGTTGGATGAACAGTAACCTCCTGCTGAGAAGAAGCAGGCTGGCCCCACTGTGAAAGAGAGAGGAGTAAGGCCAGATGGATTCACAACACAACATTGAGCACTGAGGGCCGGAGGGAGCAGAATGACACCAGAAGAAGGAGAGCTTTGCTGATTTCACCATGGAGTAACTGCAGGGGATTTTTCACCTTCTTGAGGCACTGTACCAACATCTGTTTGTCACCAGATTTAACACAGCGGCTCCTCAACCATGGCTGAATTAGGTGGCCCCACCAGGAATCAAAGTGAAAGTAATGAAAGGAGTAGCTGGCTGCCAAGGGAGGTGATTATCCCCTTCTACTGTGCTCTGTTGAGACCCATCCCAGAGTGTTGTGTCCAGCTCTGGGGTCCCCAACATACGAAGGACATGGACCTGTTGGAGCAAGTCCAGAGGGGGCCACAAAGATACTCAGAGGACTGAAGCACTTCTTCTATAAAGACAGTCTGAGAAAGTTGCAAGTGTTCAGCCTGGACAAGAGAAGGCTCCAGGGAGACCTTAGAGCGCCTTCTAGCACCTAAGTGGGTTCCAAGAGAGCCGGAGAGAAACTTCTGACAAGGGCATGTAGTCATGGGACAAGGGGAATGGTTTTAAACTAGAAGATGAGAGATTTAGATAAGATATTAGAATGAAATTATTTCCTGTGAGGGTGGTAAGGCATGAACACAGGTTGCCCAGAGAAGCTGTGGCTGCCCCACCCCTGTCAGTGTTTAAGGCCAGGTTAGGTGGGGTTCTGAGCAACCTGGTTCAGTGGAAGGTGTCGCTGTCCATGGCAGAGGGGATGGAACTAGATGATCTTTAATCTCCCTTTCAACTCAAAGCATTCTATGATTCTATATTACTCCAACTTTTAAAATCACAGCTCAGCATCTACAGATCAGTAAAGCTGTTTTTTTTTTCATTTGCTACAGGAACTCACACCATCCTCCTAAAGCAGGCTTCTGACCATTTTAAAGTATAGGTTTTAAAGGACATTATCCATCTCATTTTTGTTGCAGTGTTCTGAAGAATACAAGCTTTGTGGGTTTTGACAAAATTCTTCTCTCCTATCCTTAGACATCTACAAAGTACAACTTCACGTCTGATCTGATCCTTTGATGTTCACTTTAGAGCAAAGAAAGGTGTTTCTGGGGTGGAATTCCATCCCATCCCAAGGTAGACATCTAAAACAGGTCAGAGAAACAGCACCTGAAGAATGTCTATTTTGCCCCTCCACTGACTGCAGGAGTTTAGTTGAGGAGCTCACATGCAGAAAATTACACTAGAATGTCTGAAGCTGGAGGAGGTAAATCCCACCCTAGAACATCTCTCCCAAGAGCTGTCAAAGCTCTTCACTGAAACTCTTTGAGGCAAGGAGTTATTTAGACTGCAAAGCTTTAGGGGGTCTTTTACTGTCGGCTTGAAAAGTTATTGACATATTGGAAACTCAGTTTCAAGTAAAGTCTTTGCACACTGTAGTGGTACTACCTGGTGGGAGTTCCACACAATTCCTGTTTAAATGAAAAAGCAACCTGATCTGTTGCTTGTTGCTAAACATGGTCCCACTCTCCAATATCTCCAAAATCCCATACTTAATGAGTTGGATTCTCATCTAATGCAATGAGAAAGGGCACCACAAAAATTTAATTATATCCAATTATATTGGTCTAAATCTGAGATAAAGCAAACCCAGAATCAGGTCTAGTCTGTTTCACATTGATTTCTAAGTTTTTCCTATGTTCAGCTCTCAAAATAGCTCAAATATTGATGACATGCAGGAGTGAAGTTCCATAAAATGTCATTTTGATATTCATTTAATTATGTTAATTGTGACTTGTTACCCTCTACCTCGTACTTGTACATTTAAAACATACTCAATTCCCCTCCAGCAAAATTCTCTTGCCAAAAGAGATCCAATTGTTCTTAGCTTATACACCCAACCTCATCCAAGGACAAGATAAATAAAAATATTTAGGTAAATGCAGAGAGAGAATTTATTAAAACTTACATGCATATAAATAAACATTTAAATGTTTAAAATACTTTTAGTAAAAAATTCAGTATCTTTTTTGTTTGAGAAGTTTCTGCTCTTTTAGTGGGGTTGAACTTTTTTTCCTCAGAACAGAAGCTTCCAAAGCATTTTAAAGGTAAAAAAAACCGAAATAAATTTATAAGAATTGTTGAAGTTGTTTTTCCACATACAGCTGCATTGCCTAGAGTGAATCACCACATTTTCTTGCTCTTCTGTGATGCAATTCCTAAAGAGCATTTCCATGCTCTCTGGTTCTGCATTTCAGTCCTTACACCAGAGTTTCTTGGTATACAATCAGAAGAGCAACCCTGAGCACAGCCTGTTTCTCAGCCCACCCACCTTCCCGATGTGTGGCTGCTGTGCATTTGTGACAGTGAGTGCACTTCTTGCAAGAAGTTCAAAATCCTGTTTGCCCTCCTGTGCTGGATGGCATGCGGGGACTGCTGTGGTGGCAGCGGCAGTGCTGGGACTGGGCTTGCTGTGCTGCATTGCCCACACACAGGACTCATTTCTCAAGTGGCTTCAGAGCAGTCCTCAGATAACAGGGACTTTCTGGGGAGAGAGGACCACTGGGCTGTGCTGATGCAGCACCTCTCTGTGCTAGTCAAACACAGGAGTTGTGGGGTGATAAGTCTTCCACACATCATGGGAAGAATGGAACCAGGTGTGATAGCAGATTCACAATACCTGTTGTGGCAAAGCAGAAACTAGGGATCTTCTGTTCCCTCATATTAATACAGGACTTTTTCTATCCAGATGGCATATTACCACAGTGATACACAAGGGAGGATGTTCACATGCCCTGAAGATGTCAGAGGAACAAAATCTGTAGCAGAAAATGAAGCAAACTTCTGTACTTCAGAGTCCCAAGCTCAACAAAATGTACCTGTGTGTGTGTGGGCATGGACATACACACTGATACCCAAAACAGGCACAGGAAAAATGGTATTTTCAAGAATATAAAAAATTACCAGTTTCTAATCCTTCAAAGACTAAATATTTCACAGAGAAGACACATATTTAACAACTCTGACTCAAAAGTGACTGAGCTCTGGGAAAGACACCTGTTGATTTCATGCTGGTGATGGACCAAGCTTACCATACAACAATGCAATTTCTCTCATTAGAGGATGTTTACATTTAATTAGTTAACTGTATTTTTATTATGTATTAGTTCTCCCTGTTCTTGTCATTAGGATATTTGTTTACAGTAGCAGTAAATGCTTTAATAACAAAAAAATGCTGAATACAAGTTTATTAGAATTCTCTTCCTTAAGCAAAACTAAACAAAACCCAACAAAGTGATTCCAAAGCCACTAACTACACATGCTGTTCTTCATGAGAGGCGTTTCCAAATGCGATGTCTCTAACAACTTTGTTCTACTGCTGTGACTTACGTTCACAGATTCTGTGGGGTCTAAATGAAGCAGAAGGATTAACTGCATACAGACGCTTTCCTGTTTCTGCTTGCTGCTGTTTTCTATTATTCTTTTGTGTTTTTTTCAAAAAACAAAGCCAGTAAAATGATTTTACATTATACTAAGAAAGTTAAATACAACCTGTAAGAAGTAATTACAGGCACAAAACATATGGAATTGCCATCTCTTGTTTTGGTTATATTTGCACATAATGTATGCAGAGCAAGTCGTGATTAGCAGACAGGAAGCATGGTCTGTGATTATGCAGGATTTGGTAATTGAATCCACCAAGGATAATGATGCTGACCTTCCCATTTGAAAATAAACTAGGCATTCAAGTTTTAAGTGGTTTGCATTAATTCTAATTGTATAGACATGTCTACCCAGACCTGCTGCTGGGAGGACCTGGAACAGGTAAGTAATGATTACATTAGAGTGTTTTATTAATAGCAACTAAAGTAATGCTGTTTATAGCAACAGTGCTTGGACCATATAAAGCCAAAATCTGAATACCTAGGAGCCACCATTTTCACTGAGGTACACATGCCAATGATGCACCAACCACAACAAAACGTTGCCCAAGGGGCTCTGTGGTTATGGAGTACTCCTTGCAAAACCACACAGAAGAAACTAGTAGCTAATTCATGAGCGATCTGCTTTCTTGCCTCTTCTATTACACTTCAATCTTTCAAGGAACACAGGGCTCCAAAAGCTGGAAATGCAATGGAATTAAATAAATAAATGAATTCATTATCTTGGAGACATGGCATGGTTTGAATTACCTATGAAACTACAGAGTTTTGGGGATTTTTTTTTTCTTGAATTGGTACTTTTTAGCAGAGATATTAACTTGGTTCTACTACTGCAGTTCAGGAACAGAAGCTATGGAAACAGGCTGGTGTCTTTCATATGGAGACAGACTGGTGTTTAAACACTGGTGTGTTAAATCTGATATCTTGCCTCTCTGCAAGCTGACCTAGTTCTCAGTCAGTCCAGTGAACCCACCCCTAAGTCCATCTGTGATGCTCTTTCCTAAGCCCTGAAGGCAAATTTGCCTCAGTCCAAAGCCTGCAGCAGTTTTACTTACAGTACTTACTTACTTTACAGTACCACCAAGTCTATGTTTCCTAGTCTGCAGCGGGACAAATCTGCCAGAGAATGAAAAGTAAAGACCAGTGGCTTAGAGAAATCTGCACGGCCTCCTGTTCCCAGGGTCACAGCAAAAACACGATGCTGATTGGGAGCAAAGTAAAGGCCATGGCCTCCTAGATGCTCTCTCTGCTGGAGATCAAGTCTGTCTAGAGTAAGTTGGATTTTCTTCTGGAAAAAAGGATTTTTACGTATCTCCTAGATTTCTGATGTGTGTCAGCCTGTCAGATGTGGGATCCAGTCGCCTGCCTCAGGTCTGGAAACTGCAGACAATTTCATTTTTCTTGAATATATCAGCTCTGTGGTGCAGCCATGGAAAGCAAATATTTCCCTCTGGAAATGCCCAGACTTACACGTGCTCCATAATTTCTGGCTGTAAAAGCCATATTCCTAATTCTTGCTGCAAACCTCAGGAACACACAGGACTCACATGGGATGCTATTTGGCATGTGCTTTGGAAGTCTAAGGTGTACAGGAAGCACTTGGCTTATTGCATGTACGCTTTATAGCCACATACAGACATTCCTGCCTGGACAATGGCATGAAAAAATACTGCAGCTCAGTTTCTGCTTTCCTTTATTCCCTGATGTAAATAAAACAAAGCTGCTGATGGATTTCCACCTGGCCCTTAAAACTGATGACTGATGCCCAGTAAGAATAGCTCAAGGACTCAGAACTTCAAACTCTAGGAATCTGGCCTCAGTCACAATACATGTGATCCAGGTCTGCAGAAACATCCCTGGAGTGTCCAACCACCAGGGCAGGCTGATTACATCTGTCTGCTAGGACACAGAGGTGGGAATGACTGTTCACCAGTGATTATAGAGTAAGACATTCCCAGCAATAGTAAGAAGTATGGATGGCTGTTCTATGGCAGACTACCAACCTGAACAGGGAGTGCTTAGAATCTAAATTGGTGAAAAACAGATTCAAGGAATGACAACGAAGCTCTACGATTGCACTGGAACTAAGTTATATACTTACACTTTGCATGTGTAAAAATCAGCAATATGGAACGTACAGGCTTTCAGCTCAGGGTCACTGGCTTACTGCTCTATTATATTTAATGGACAAACAAGAAAACATTATGCAATCTTCACTTAGAGTGTATTTATGTCTCAAAAACATTTTAAAAGTATGTCCAAAACCATTTTTTCAGCTCATTAGAATAACTGCAGGTGGGAACCATGATGGTCTGGGGTTTATAAGGTGATGTGAAGGTCAAATCCATTCCAGGATCATTGTTTTATCACTTACGTCCCATTCCCTGCTGCCTGAGATACGAATTGATGGTCTCAGTCAAAGTCCAGGTGCTTACACACATCATAGACCCCTCACACGGGTAATAAGCAAAGAAAGCAGAAAGATCACTTGCTTGCCCAGAAGAAACAATATCTTGTATCTTTGAGTACGAAAGTCAAACCTTCATTCTAGATAAGGCCCTTTAGGCTTCCCAGACAATGGAAGAGATCTTTAACAACTGCTTGTTTCACTTTTACCCCATTTGCAAGCACCTGGATACAAGCAGCTTTAATAACAACAACCCAACTCAAAGGCCATAAAGAACTTGCAGAGCTGTCTGGACACACAATGAGCTTTTCACCAGCCACATAATGCTGCCACTTCTCCTTGGCTCTACAGATCATACTCTGCTCCCAAGGAAATTTAGCAGCAATATGGGAGGGACAGGAGCTGGAACCTCGGGGATAAAAACAGTGATAGCAGCAAGAGCTCAACGCTGAGGTTTTGAACTACCTCTTTTTGTGCAGCTTTGGTAAAGAGATGTGGTAAAATCAGTGGGACAGCTGTTCACATCCACCTTTGCAGGGAAGAAGCAAGTGGGCTCCAAAAGCCCACACCACATGGTATCAGCCTCAGCTTCTCTTTCATGAAAAAGGTCATTGAATCTGCTGTATCATCTCTAGCAACAGGAAAGAGACAAAAGGACCAGAATTAGAAATGTTCCTCTCCCTTTCTCAGACTTCCCTGTCTGCAGAAAGATAGCATAAAAGGAAATCTGAGTCATGACCTTCTTGCTTAGAGAAGTCCCCTGGGATCAACATTAGCAAAGACACCTTTACTCTTTTCAAGGGTGACCAGCACCCAAAACAAGTGCTTGTGCTGTTCAAACCAGAAATTAAGGGAAATATCCACATGGAATCCCCTCCTGCTGCTGATGCGCAGCATGGTGCACACAGACAGCCCTGGATCAAACTGATAATAGTCTGCTCCTGTTCACAGATGAAGGAAAATGAGTCTCAAATTACCAGACCTGTCCCTGGGCTTTGATACTATCATGCACACTGCTGCTATCCACCCTCAAAGTCATAACAGGGGCAAGCACTGTGGCACCAAGGAGGGACAATGCGGTTTGTAAGAGCAGATGCAGGCAAAAAAAAAAAAAAAGAAAAAAAAAAAGAAAGAAAAGCACATCCTTTCTTATATTCACCATCTAGCACATTTAGTATCATGATTCTTATTTTCTTATGATATCAAATCACATGGGGCCTAAACTATTCCTCAGATTAATAAATGGTCAACTCAGACACAAAAGCTACAACTATTCCACCAATTTAAAAAGGGACGGGTTTTGGGCTGGAGAACTCGACTGTGATCACATCATTTAATTTCAGCACTCTCTCTGGTTTGGGTTTGGTTCATAATAACAACCAATCTCTTAGACAAAGCCCAGGCATATTCTGGGGAATATATGAACCAGGCAAATAGAGCCAGTAATAATGTGAGATGACAAAATGCACAGTGGACTACAGAGAGCTTGGCTTCACTTTCTTATTACCAGCAAATTACCTTGATACTTGTTTCTTCTAAATCACTTTTCCTGAATGACACTGTTGAGACATTAAGGGATCAGAGCAAAGGACAGTGAACTGGGAGCCACAACATTAATTATGTCTCTGACACTGGTTACTGAGGAGACCCTTGGCAAATCGCAAATTTTCTCTGCCTTCTAAGTGAGAAGGCAATGATCGCAAATCCTTACCACATGTCAGGAAGGAGAGACCTAATTAATTAATGCTCAGAAAGTGCTTTGGAGATTAAGTGTGCAACTCCTGATGTCATGAGAGCTAAATATTATTACTGAACTCAGATTCATACATATGAGCAAAGGTTCTCAGAAAGAGAAACACCCAGGGTGGGAAGCAAAGAATGCTCTTACAGAAAAATGCTCAATGTAACTCATTCTGAAGCTCTTTCCCAGTAGCCAAATGATTGTTTTCCTCTAGGTACAAGGTTAAAAGGCTCCCTGCTAAATCCCCACTATCTATCAAGGTTTAGGGATATGACATGAGCTGCAATCTTCTCCAAAACAGCTCTCACTATTAGTAGGGGCATGCATATATTTAACCAATCATTTAGGTGTCGACATTAGTATGAGGAGTCAGGGTTTTCTATCTCTGTGTCTTCTGAAGAGCAGTCTTTGGTAGACAGCTAAAGAAACACTGTTAAATATAGGCAAAAGACTCTAGCTCTGATCACTTCTTACTCTACTACTTTCTATATTGTATAGTCAGAAACTGGGAGTTCAGCGCAAACGTGATGGAACTTGGGCCATAAAGGAGGGAACAAGAGAGGGTCCAAAGGGAGAGCCACTTGAGGCTAGAATGAAGTTCCAGCAGCCAAAGGCAAGGCTCTTGCCCAGAGCAAAAAGCATCCAACAGTGCTTTTATATAATGCTTTGTATGTCCCAGTGTTTCTGGAAAATGAGCTTTTTCAAAGACATACCCTTCTTGAACAGGTCAATTTTTTCCCCAGTAGAAAAGCAGGCAGTGATGTGCTACTGCATAGGTAGTCACAGAAGAGATCTCAGTGTGAGGAGTGAGATGAGCTAACATAAGGAGGGCACGGATCTTTCACCCATTAAGCTAATCCAGACTTTGCCACAGTCTCTGAAAAGAACACACATAGTTGTTATACACCGATATTCAGAGATTCATGGATTTTAAAGGACTTTCAAAATCACCATTATTCATTCCTGCATAATGGCTTTGAATGAGATCTTATCTTTTAAGAAGATATCCTATCTTGATTCTAAAATCCCGTTATTTGCAGGATTAAACACAACCCTTGAGAAATTGGTGCTTAATTTCAAGGTTGAGGTTGTCTAGGTTCAGGCTGCATCAAGATCCTCTCAGCTCACTTCAACAGATTGAAGAGCCATTTGCAATGTTTATTTTCTGCAAAAATATATGTAAGAACCTAATCAAGCCTCTTTCTGCTTCTTTAACTCAAACTGTATTTATGGTATTCTGAAATCTTCCATTATGTGCATGACTCTCAATTGCTTAATCATTCTTGGGAATTTTGCCTGAATCATCCCCAGTTTTTTAACATCCCTGTAAAAGCCACGTGCAATATTCTGGTAACAGTCTCATCAGCACAAATCACAAAGGTTATACAGTTAATTTTACTCAAGGTCCCCAAAACCTATGTCACATATTTTTAGCATCAGTGTTCAGTGAGTGATAAACTAGGACCCCTGCATATCTCTGATCACTGACTCTAAAAATAGAATCAATCTGTGGCTTTTTTTCCCACACATTTGACTTTACTTTTGTCTCATACCCTGCTATCAAGCAATCCAGATTGCTTCTGTATCACTGATCAGTCCTATTCATGATTTATCACTTCTTCAAAATGTGAAATCTGAAAATTTTATCAGTAATGAGTACATCTTCTTCCACGTTGTTCCTAGAATTATCAAATAGCAGAAATTCAGGAAATCATATGTGCTTGGCCCACTAGAAACAGCCCAGCTTGATGTTCCCATTCACAAACACATTTTAACACCTAATATTCATCCAGGTTTTATCATTTTAATAAGTTCTGGTTTGAGCTTCTGTCATTCTGGTTTCCTAATCAACATGCCACGCAGCACAAAGTCAAGTGTTATAGAAGTCTATTACATCAAAACTAGTACCTTTCTACACCAAACTTGTAATCTCCTAAGAAAGACATCAGGATTATTTGACAAGAAATATAGTTTCTTCAGAAAACTACATTGATTGGCATTAATTGCATTACTCTCCTGTATGTCTTTACTATTTGAGAGCTGCATCAGCCATGCCATTATTTTGCCTGGGATCAATGTCAATCTGACATGACTGTAATTACCTGGGTTGTTCCATTTACCCTTCTTGAAGCATTGGTCCAATGTTACATTTCTTTAAACCTTGTTAAGGATGGAGGTTTTCATGCCCATTTTGACATCTGGAGGCCAAGACAGTGACTGAGGCCTCTATGGAACTTAAAAGTTCTCCTTATCTTAATTAGTACTTTGCATCTTCTCTGCTTGCAGAGTTTAAAAGGGTAGTATTCCTCCCCAGAACCCCAGTTTGAGAAAGTCTGCACAAGGAGAAGTCCAGGAGCATATGAAATCTCATGCACTGAGAATGATGTTGACCTGATAGTGCCTCATGTACTTCCATTGCCATCCCAACATTTTTCCTGCAGGCATCTGTAACTCACTGTGCCATCCTCTTTCCCACTTCCTGTACCCCAAATTTCTGACAAGATCGTGAGCCACAACCTAGCTGGATGTGAAGTAAAGAGAAGCCTTCAGCCCTGCACTACTGGGGATGTCTTGCCTCTGAAGAAGGCTACTCAAGCCACTAGCCAAGCCAAGCTCCAGTGTGGAAGAGATTAGCTGGAGAGAAGCTAAATCAGATTTAGCACAGGGAAGGCCTAAAACATCTTGAGTCTGAGACCAGACTACTGGAAGGGCTTCTAAGAAGCCGTCCAATCAGCATTCAAAGTGGCATTTGCCGTGAAGAATGAATTTAATTTTTTAAATTTTTTTCTGTCACTACAAAAGGACTAGGATGCTACTACAAAGACAAGGCTGAGGTGTAGACTATGATATCCCCATTGGGAGGAACCAGCTTTGGCAGCAAAGCAAAGGGTTTCCTGTAGCATAAAGGGAAAATTTGGCTAAAAATAGAAGTACCAAATCCAGCTGCATCAGACTCAGTTTTAAGACTGCGGCCAAGTTCAAGCTTGGCACTACTGCAACGCCTCAGTTTAGTTCATCCAAAATTCACATCAGCATTTCTCCCACTCAGTGCACTGACCTGGAGAACTGTGGCTGTGCTGTGTCTCTCTGGCACACAGTAACGTGCCCAAGGTGATTCACAGTCACATAAAGCTGTGTTCCCAGACACAGCAGTCAAAATGCTTCCTTAAAACCTGCAGAAACAAGTCCATTTTCACAGCTCTTGTAGCTGTAGGTTTTACAGCACATCAGCTGGGCTCTCTAGGAGAGCAGAGATTATGTCTGGCCATGACATCTGCTCTGGGTTGTAACCAAGCTCTCAGCTTTCCAAACTGGTTCTTTTCATTCTGCTCTTTTATTAGGGCAAATTCTGAAATATCTGCTTTATTGATATTTGTTTCATCCACAGTGTTTATTTCAGTGGTTTATTCCAGCACTTCTAATTAAAAAAAAAATACACTTGCTTAAACTATTAAAAACCAATCTGTCTGTGTAATATTCCAGAAGAACTGGTCATCAGCCACAAATTCACAGGCATTACATACATTCACATATAAAATTATTTCCTAGATCAAGAAGACAATACAGAGAACTCTGTTTGATACATGATACACAGTTTACATTTCAAGACTGTATGGTCTGAACTGAGGATTCATTCCTGCTACTCGTTGTGATGCTCCTTATCAGATGCGCATCTTGCATCATGCTTAAAGAAACAAAGTACCAGAAGAAATTTTATTCATCACCCCCAAAAATGCATGGAAAACCTCCTTACTTTCTTGCGAATAAAGTGTAGCTTGAATGTACTCCATCTACTTGATGATGTAGAAACAGAAGACAAAGAGGAATAAAAGCAAGGAGAAAGCATGTTCTCCGCACAATTAAATATGACCATCCTGCATATAATTTAATTAAGACACTTTAATGTGCTCCTGTGTTCTTGTTGCTTAGTACCTGCATTGAGGCAATGGTTAATTAAACATGCAGCTTAACAATGGTGACTGCACCACACATTTCACAATGCCTTGTATTAAAATTTTATTTGTGACTCAACCCCCCAAAATTATTTGCTCAGTTTTCTCATCTTGTGTAAGTGCAAAGAATCATAATCAATCCAAGAAGGCACAATGTTTATGATTTTTAATACTGGGTAAGACCAAGAAGAAATAAACACATGCAGAAAATACCAGATGACTCTTTGGGGATCAGGCATATAGGGAGAGAATAGACTCTGGTGCTGTATCTCATTCATTTAATGTTAAATAAATAAATAAATAAATAGGTTGAGATATGCCTACTTTGGAAATGAAACAACCCCTTCACAATTCATAAATGATGAACAAAATACTTTTTTCTTTGTCTGATGAAGATATTTTAAATACTATTTGGATTACCAGATATGTTTGGTTTTGGTTTTATTTGTATGGAAATGGCACAAAAAGCACAAGCTGGAATGACTGAATACACATAGCTGAGTCAACAATGTAAATACGACCTATCACTACTTTTTTCTCTTTGCTTCTGCCCCATGAGCAAAGACAGACCCAGGTCTGGATTGTGTAAGTGGACTATCCTGAAGCTCGCTTGCTGTTGAGCTTGTCATCATCACTCTGTGTACCACTATACCCACCAGCATCTGTACAAGCTTCCCTATAGAGCCTTCCCTCACTTACTGACACAACATCATCAAGAAGACTCTTTCAAACGCATCTCATTACATTGTATAGAAAGGTTATTGCTAAATGATTCACTTTGTTAGTACATTAAGTGGCCATATATTCAATCCCAGGCAATTAACTGACCAACACAGTCAATTATCTAATAATAAACCTGGACCCTTCAAGACTTCCAACTAAATTAAAGGGTCTCTTGCAGAAGAAACGGAGTGGCCATAAAACTCTCTGCGACTTAACACTGTTAGAGGAGTCCAAACATTTCCTGACTCCATTTGGAATATAGATTTTTTATTTTCTTCCCAAATGACCACAGGAAACAGGTTATATCATTTTAATTATTGCTGATGCTGCTCAGGGGTTCTGAGAGCAAGCCAATAATTCCGAAAACAGGTCTCTTCTTTTATGTAGTTCCTCTTCAGCAAGCCTTCTACTCCCACAC
Source organism: Drymodes brunneopygia (assembly GCA_013400955.1). Taxonomy (NCBI): domain Eukaryota; kingdom Metazoa; phylum Chordata; class Aves; order Passeriformes; family Petroicidae; genus Drymodes; species Drymodes brunneopygia. The sequence goes on from VZTZ01041437.1 coordinate 453,284, forward strand.
GTGAACTCTCCATCCACCTTATACGCTATCTTTTTAAAGGAAGACTTGAATATTGGCCTAAAACACTTTCACTCTCCCCTTTCTCCTATCTCAGTTAGTCCTCCCCCCATCATTAACTACAAAGTCCAGATTGTGAGACTCACAGGCTAATGGAATGTCTAATGCAGAGCAGCTGTACATTTTTAATGCAAAAGGGGGGAAAAAAGGCAGCATATGGTTTTATGTAATCTTCCTATGAATTTTTAACTGAGCGTCCTAATTCATGCCGGACAGAAAGAGCTTTTTTACTGGTCCTTTGTGGTTAGAGCCTGCTAGCATGAAGCATGCAGTACTTTAAAGCCACAGTGAGTGCAGGTGAGATTGCTCTGCAGTAGATGCTGGTGTGAATGGCATTTGTTTTGTATTGATGCCTTTAATCATGACAATTCCATGGCTGGAAAAACAAGGGAATGTATGAGCCAGATGGATGAATTGAACTCCTCTGGACATGACTGTTCTTGAGGGTTTTTGTTCAGTTGTGCATAATCATCATAAAAGTAGAAAGTGACATAAGTTTCTTGCCCTTCTTTTCCTATAAAGCACTCATAAGTCCAAAAAGAGAGGAAGGAAATTCGAAAGGAAGGAATTTCGGAAGGAAGGAATTTCAGAAGGAATTTTGGAAGGAATTTCGGAAGGAAGGAAGGAAGGAATTTCGGAAGGAAGGAATTTCGGAATTTCGGAAGGAATTTCGGAAGGAATTTCGGAAGGAATTTCGGAAGGAAGGAATTTCGGAATGAAGGAATTTCGGAAGGAAGGAATTTCGGAAGGAAGGAAGGAAGGAAGGAAGGAAGGAAGGAAGGAAGGAAGGAAGGAAAGAAAGAAAGAAAGAAAGAAAGAGAAAGAAAGAAAGAAAGAAAGAAAGAAAGAAAGAAAGAAAGAAAGAAAGAAAGAAGGAAAAGAAAGAAAGAAAGAAAGAAAGAAAGAAAGGATTTTTTTTTTCTAAAAGGCTGATACATGTTGACTCTGCTCCCTGACCTATCATATATCAATATGCAGGGCACCAGAATATTTGAATTCCTTCAGTCCTTAATAAAATTCATTTTCCCCCTACATGACTATTTCCATGAGAGGAACTTCCTAAGGGTAAGGTAAACACTGAGATAAATGGTCTAAGAAGCTTGTGGAGTCTTCATCAAAGGAAGTCTTTAAAACAAATTACAGAAACATGCACCAGAAATGACAGAGATACAGCTGATCCTGCCCTGGGGTTTTTTAAATCCCTTTCAGACTTATGATCCTATGATTCCTTTGTAGCTTCAGAGCTGACCAATGCAGGTTCCTCTGTTACTTAGCTACTACCCTCTAAAAGCCCCCACATTAAACTGACCTCTCACATCCATCCATTTTCTTTGCTTTCAACTTCCTTCCTTCCCTAGCTTGTTGCTCACTCTATTTTTCTTTTGTTATATATAAGAACTCTCTGCTTCCCCTTTTTTTCTTGCCAAAGTCGCTGTCCTCCCTTTCTAACATGTCACCTCCACTCTTCATAGTCAGTTTTTACAGCAACCTGTGGAACTCAAAAGTGTTTTAGGAAGGAGGCCATTCTACAAGTGAAGAAACAAAACTGGAGAGAATGGGAGTAACTTGCCAACAGGCAGCAAAGAAGCAATGCTGGCATGCTAGTTTGAAATCCAGGAGGCAGTACTGTGTTATTATCCATTAAGGATAACTTGCGGTAGTCCTCTTAGAAAAATGGACAGGGGAGCTGAAATTATGGGGTGAGAAAACCCAAGGAGTAGAGGAAGAGACCATTTGCGGTAGTGTTGCCATCCAATAGGGTTGACATATTCCCTAACTCAAATTAGTGGCCAAAAAACCTTGTCTTTTCTTACACATCACAGTCTTCCTGAGTCCATACATATTTATGTGCCAACAGTAGTTTCATTAAAGGGGGGGTGGGGGTGTGTAAAGCAAAGGGGTAAAAGTTTTTGTCCTGGATCTTAACAATTCATTGCAGAATTAGGGCATGCTTTCAAGCCAGTTCCTTCTGACTGGAAAACCTGAGAATCGTTTCCTTTTTAAACAAAGGGTGAGACTTTTGTCTAATTATCTGATTCCAAAAGTTGAAGAATCCTAAGTAAGGTTACACTAGCAATAAGATTGCTAACATTATCAATGCTGAAACCATGCCTCTGGAAAGAAGCTCCTGCTTCAAAATTAGTCTCTATCTTACATCACATTATGAAAAATGTTTTATCCACTTACTATGGAAAAAAACCCGTAATATTAGAGAGATTTGGTTCCTATTTTCCACCATTTCATGATGGGTTATCTGGAGCTCTGTTTTGCAGTTCTACCTGCAATCTCATAGGGTGAGATCTCCTGTAACATCTCTAGCTCTGTGCTATACACCCCAAGTGCCTTCACTGTCTCCCTCATAGGACATTACTTCTCTTTAAAAATCAATTGTTATCCCGCATGAAGGTCTACACAGAGATGTTTAAATTATAATTGCAAATAAAGATGCAGGCCCATGCAATTGTACCTGAAGAGAAAGAAAGCTATTACTTACTTAGATCTAAGACTGGATTACATTGCAAAGATGATGCTGCTCTTGCCAATACCTTGCCTTGGGGCTTACTATGGACTTGGCTCTTGTTTGTTAGTGATGTAACACTGGCACTAATGCAGCAAAGCAAAATAATTCTGAAGTTATCCTGCACTTGCAGGAGAACAACATTTGCCAGATAGTCATGGCCTCATTCAGCCAGGGAGTGTCAAGTATTTATAGAGAGAAGAAGAAAAAGGAAACATTTAATGGGCAGGCTACAGTGCTTGGGAGCAATCAACATGGCTGCTTGGAGAAAGAAATGTATAATAATCCACTAGGAATGATCCAAAGACTGAGTACAAAGACTTATCCAAAGGCAGAAAGGAACAACTGGAACACGCCTTTCCTAACTTTATATAATTAGCAATGCCTTCTGTATATCTGACCTGAAGGTCCTGTGGGCAAGTCATCATGAAACTCACATTTTTTAGGACTTTTATTTTAAAGAGAGTAAAAAAACTGGATATTTTCTCTCCTGCCATTATGAGGAAAATCAAAACTTCTCTTTCCTGACTAGTGTAGCCACTTAAAAGAAAATAATTCAGTCTCAAATATCACACAAACTCATGAGAGCATTCACCATTACAAAGTCAACATTTTGCCTACCACAAATGCAGTGACACTGAAGAAAAAAATGCAAACGTATTTTTTATGAAAAGCAATAGGGTTTTATTCCTCCTCCCGAACCACTTTTACATGGTCCAAAAATATTTCAAGTGTTGGAGGAAAAGGTTTTATGCTGAACTTGGCTGTGCATTCTCTGCCATTCACCTACCTAATTATTTTACCTTACCATCACCTCTTTCCATCATATAAAATGGACTAGTATTCCTTATTTATATACAAAGCACTTTGAGACCCTTTACTTATATACAGTGTAAGAGATGTATGGAACAACACTAAAAACTCAACCACAGAGGCAGGGAAATAAAGTTCCTTATATTATTCTTGGGTTTGAGGCAATATTATTTCTTGTGAAATGTATTTTAACTGCACACCTCTCCTTCCCACCTCATTTTCTGCAGCATGCAGATATTCTGTTCCACTTACAGCTTCTCTGGTGCTGGCTGTGCAGAAGACTGTGTGCCACAGAGACCTGGGAACTTCAGGATGTAGGGAAGATCACGATGGAAACCTCTGTCTAGTAGATACTAACGAAAAAAGCTTAAGAAATAATAACAATAATAAAGGGATTATTTGGAAAACCCTAATCATGATAAAAGTTGCCATTATTTTTTAATTAGAATGATAAAGCTGCTGGGATTACCCTGAAAATGCTCCTTGTCTAAGATTAAAGTGCAATCATTTTTTAGACGATGAGTACGATAGTTTACCGGTTGTGCATCTTTGTCTTCTGCATCAGTGAATAACTGGTTCAAGCCATGGCAGGAATTCATTCATCATACATCTGAATGAGTAAGGGAAGAAGAACTTCAAAGATTTCTTGCAAGAAGGAAGTCTCTTCTCCCACAACCGTGTTTGTCAAAAGTTTCATTGTCCATTTTCAGTCCTGCTCTGATAATCCACACAAGATTATGAGGAGCACAGCTTTCTGGAATTACTGCTGCATTCACAGCCACAAGGCTCATGAAGCCTAAGATATGTCAAAACAGCAGGGGTTCATTAAATGTGGTCACTGTCATAGCACTTTGTTCACAGGAATGTAGAAGGACTCACTAATGAGGAATGGCTTTCGAAGGTAAACATACAAAATACAGTTATATGATGACAAAGAAGGCGTCTAAATAGCACAGAGACTTTGGGAGATGTCAGCATCTTGGAGATGAGTAAGCTATTTAAAATGGTACATAACACTTGGAGCATGGGGATATATTCAATAAATGGAAATACTAGGGTTATTAGGGGAGGAAGACAGCAAAATACTGATGATAAAATGGTTTATCTGAAATAGGTGCCTTGTCAGTAGATTCAACTGCTCAGGGTACATTTAGTTAGAATAGAAAGTTATGTCTTTGTTAGGGAGTTTGCCTTTCTAGCTTTAACTCATAGACAATGTCATTCAGCTATGGCATCCAAGTGGGTTCACAAAGATTTCCCTTTTTTCCCCCACTTTTGTTCCTATTCATTAGCTGTCTGTGCTCGCAGAGAGCTGGATGCACACCCACATGGCAGTAGTTAAACACTCCTTTGCTAATGCTAAGCTATGTCACAGACTCTACAGAAAACATTCCTACTTTTCCCATCTTGTTAGCTTTAGTCAGCAGGGGTATCAGAAAGATAAGACCTAGAAGCAAAGCAAAGAAAATCAGAATAATTTCCAGTACTCATCTCCCATACATCATGTGAATCCAGGAGCCTTGAATCCCTAGTGAAACTCTGCTGCAGGAGTCCAAAAGGCTTCAAACAGTGTGTGCTAAAAATGTTGGCAACTTTTGTTGACTTAAATAAAAGTTGTTGCTAAGAAAAAACAACAATGAAAAGGTCCTCTAATATACCAAGTGGCTTGAAAATTTTTGTTTTCGATATGGATTTTCAATCATTTCAGCTGAACTCAGTCCCAGTATCATATTCAGTCTCTATTTGAACTGACAGTGCCAATGAATTTCATAGAATGGCTTGGGTTGGAAGGAACCTTAATGACCATCTACTTCCAATGCCCCCATGGGCAGGGACATCTTCCACTAGCCCAGGTTGCTCAGAGCCCTATCCAGCCTGGCCTTGAACACTTCCAGGCATGGGGTAGCCACAACTAACTTCCCTGGGTACTCCATCAATGTCTCATCACCCTCGCAGTAAAGAATTTCTTCTTCATATCTAATCTAAATCTGCCATCTGATTCGTATCTATGTAAGTCATGGCAGCTAGTTAGTCTGGGTTTCCCTTGAAGCATCCTGTGCTTTTCACTTTTAGAATCAGGATAGTTAAAGGGATTACCTTTGGAAATCACTCCTTGATATTCTCTAGAAGCATGCTTTCATTTTATTTTAATTTTTGCACATATGTGGGAAAGTGAGGATGCATATAACAGAAGATTCTTTATCACCTTTCAGCCACTCAGATGGTGTTTATAGGTCTGGACAGTACCTTGTGAGCAGATAAGACACTGCTGTGTCTACAGGACTCAACTCAGCTCCAGGTCAAAAAGTGTGACTGTGTTAATAAGGTTACAAGTCTGAGCTCTTACATCGTGCTAATACTGAGTCTATTAGCATGGGTTTGGCCACAGGCTATGCGGTAATGCTGCTTGCTGCTTGGCTTGGAAATGCAGGCCTCAGTAGCACATCACAGCATTCCATAATGCACAGAGAATTACTGCCTTCTCCACCTGTGAGTGGAACAGGCACAAAAGTGTACTTGGAAGCTTTGTGCTTCTCAAATGGCAGTAAAGGAGTTGTCTCTTCTACATACACAGAGCACCAGAAGGCACATGGTAACATGCAATGATGGGTATTCATCCCTTTGGAAAGGAGAATAAGAATTGCTTCCAAAATCAAGAGAAACTCAAGAGAAAAAACACTAAGAGAAGTGCAAAAGCAAGAAGGATCTTGCAGCTTCACAGTCCAGAGGAATATGTTTGTGTTTATCCCCTTGCTGTGGGGCTTAAATGGTGCTACGTAGCAGCACATCCAACTGGCACATCCCTGAACACTGAGCATTCACTGCAGAACGCACAGATTTCATCGCAAGGTTTTTATCCATGCAGTTGGAAGGCTGTTTGTGTGCACATTTCAAGTAATCCAAACTTCTCCAAAGATCAGTTAGTAAATTATACAGATAACCATCTCAAGCCTGAGCCGAAGGTTAGGGGTCATTTTTGGCTTTTTTAGGCTGCCAGGAGAGAACAAATATGACTTTCTCTGAACTGGCATGCATCCTCATAACAAGCCCTGATGCTTTTTATTGACTAACTGGACTGTGACCCTTGAAGCCAGTACTTTGTGCTTAGAAACACACAGAAAATGGTCTGCAAAATGCTGCAAAGGGTTGGGAAATTACAGATTGTTATCAATAATTAGTATGATTTTTTTTTTGCCATTTACTTAGCAGAAAGACAGAAAGAGCCTGGGTCAGTGGCAGTGGTTCAGGCTTGTCACTTTTCATCAGCTTAAGTGCTGAGAGCAGATGTGAATCAGGTTACAGCTAAAAGCTTTATACACCAGTATTCACAGCCAAGAGTGCATTGCATTTGGTTAACTTTTATATGTTATGATTCCTAAAAGGGGAAGGCTCTTGATGACTAAGAATCCATTTGAGGTAATGAGAGCTTACTTGGAGCCAACAGGCTCAACTTTGTTAAGGAGTACATGCAAATAACCTGAATCCTGTTGCAAGCTATGATGACAACTCAGTAGCACCCAGTACAGACAACAATACACAACAATAAGCTTCAACCCACAGCATCATGCAGCTCATGTGAGCATCTCCACCTCCTTTTTAGGCACATAAGTCACATTTGTTGATATTAATATCCAGTAGATAACTATCTAATAAATACAGCACTCAGAAAAACCTGTATATTCATGGAGAAGGGGGCTTACTCTCTGGAATAGCTCTTTAAATGGACTCATTCCAAGACAGCTCTTCTAAATTTCCTATCTCCATCCAACTGCTCAGTTAGCTCAAAACAAGTAATCATGCTAAGAAGATAAAGTGTACTTGTATCTTCTAGGATGCAAACTCCTGTTTTGCATTTGGAAGTGTTTGGAGACTGGCTACAAGAACATCCATCTGCTTGCTTGCCAGAGCAAAAGGAGCTCAATACCTGTTATTAAGTCTTATGCTTCATTTCCCACATTTGTTGCAGTCTACTGGGGTGGCAGAAAGGCACCAGTCAACACCTTCTTAGTTTCAGTTTATTAGATGACCTAATTTTTAACCATGTTTTTACAAGGGAATCTGTGGATATGCAAATCATGAGTCCAACATGGTAATATTATGTTTTAAAGTGGTTCAAGACAAGTGAAATTAATTTGGGATGACCTTTAAGGTCCTTTCCAACCCAAACCTTTCTAAGGTGCTATCAGGATGAGCCAAGGTCAGCCCAGCAGATAGCGTTTTTGTTATCTGGCATATCCTTCCCACCCCAACATAAGAAATCATCCAATCTGTGCACAGACTTGCAGAAAGGTGTGGAAAAAAATTTTTTTTTTTGAAAAACAATATGCAGTCTGTATTAGCAGTCACATTTTAGAAAGCTCCCTACTGCAGCTGTCAAGCAAGAAATGCAAATAACAGCTCTACGCTGGCTTAAAAGTAACAGCTTTCTAAAACCCTGTTGTCTGTACCATTTCCATGTTTCTTGTCTTTTAGTAACTCTATCCTACCTTAAGAAAAATGTCAATTGTCTCCCTGTGCAAATCTAGGATTAATGATGTAGAGAACAGACACACTGTAGAAGCAACAGACAGTAACATTTTTGCTTAACATACTAAGTTGTAGATAGGGTTTGAGACTGTAAGTTAAAAGAACAGGAGGAACAGACAGGTTTAGAAAAACAGCCGAATGGTTCACGTTCTGTTCTGTCCACTATGTAGAAACCTGAATAATGATGACAGCAAATATATACATGCACAAATGCAGACAAACAAACAGGAAGAGTTGAAGGAAAATGTTTGGGTCTGTTGTAAAGCTGCCACTGGGAGAGCTATGGCAATCACTGGCAGTGATCAAAGTGCCATCATACATTGTAACTGCTAATAGCTGGACCAGTTCCAGCCTGTACTCTAATCATATTGCCAAATCTGCTGATGCTGTAGAGAAGCCTGGTAAATCTCAGGTAATCTGAATGTGAGCAAAGACAGCAAGAAAAGGTTAACAGCAATCAAAGGTAAATTCTCAGATAAACCAGCAACTAGAAAAATGTTAAAAATCACCAATCTTCATGATTTCAATGGGACACTGACCACAAGGTGGAGTCAGAAAAAAATAGCAGGAGCCATGGTGAAGCATAAATCATTTTGTTTTCTTCTGAAGTGTGTAGCTTTCATTTCAGCTCTGGTAGAGGAAGGGCGGATAAAGGGCCAGATTCAGACACCTGAAATTAGACCTCCACAGGAGAGGCAGGTGTCTTTCTACACTTCAATTACAGTCAGAGGAGACCTAATCAGCACAGTCAGTGAAGTCTAGAAAGCCATTTGGCTGGTCAAATGCAGGTGTCTATCTCAGGCTCAGATAAATAGCCCTCTAGGCTTCATTGTCTGCATTGAACAGATCAAGTTTAAAAGGAACTTTCCCATCTAGCTCACAATTTGACTCACAAGACACTAAAATTCATCTGGTTGACAAATCCTGCCCAACACTTATTTTTTTATATCTTTATTTGTTTTGATGTGGCACTTCCCAGATCATGTGCATGCCTGTATTAAGATGAAGCAGTGAAACAGCTCAGGCACAGCATATCTGAGATGATACAGCACCTTCCAGTACCTAAAGAGACTATCAGAAAGCTGGAGAGGGACTTTTGACAAGGGCATAGAGGGACAGAAGAGGAGTTAATGGCTTTAAAATTACAAAGGGCAGGTTTAGAGTAGGTTTAGATTAGACATTAGGAAGAAATTCTTCACTGTGAAGGTCATGAGGCACTGGAACAGGATGCCCAGAGAAGTTGTGGATGCCCCATCCCTGGAGTTGTTCAAGGTGAGTTTGGATGGGGCTCTGAGCAACCTGGTCTAGTGAAGGTGTCCCTGTCCATGCCAGGGGCATTAAAACCAGATGATCTTTAATGTCCCTTCCAAGCCCAGTCACTCTGCGATTCTGTGACTCCAGGCTGGAACAAGATGGTCTTTAAAGTTCCTTCCAACCCAAACCATTCTAGGATTCTATGGTTTACCTAAAGCAGCATTCTCACTATGATTTTACAGATGCCTCTGTCAATATTACAAGGCAGTCAAAAACTGCACACTACCTTGATTGCTGTGCAACTGCAGAGTTTCAGCAAGATAATAAGCAATACATTTTTCCCAAACTGAAAAACATTTCACACATTTCTACATTCCCATCATTCTGATAATGTTCTCTCTCTCCTTCATACTCATCTCTCAGCTTATCATACTTTAATGAAATTCCTCCCATGCATACTTACAGATATACAGATCTGAGAGAGTAAACCAAGGCCAGTGCAATGAAAGTGAAGTACTGAAATACAAGTACCTCTACAAAATTTGTAGCAAACATGTAACACAATCAATAAAACCCATTTTACAACAATCTAGACCCTTTTTATTGTATGTTAAGGGTTATTTTATTCAGTTGTCTTTTTTTCTTTTTTAAAGAAATCTCTTTGTAAAGAACAAAAAGCAGCAACTGCTGCAAAACAGATATTATTCAAAATAACCTGCACTCATAGCTTTTCATCTTTCCTCACCTTGAATCAGAAAAATCTCAAGTGAGAGCATATTATGTCCAAACAGATTGCTTGACCTCATCTAGCATAGTACACCAGTAGGAAATGAATGGAAATTGTCTTTATTTTTCATAAAAGCGTATTCTGTCCTTGAACAAAGTGCTAACAAGGAAACATTATGCTCAATGAAATTGTTTATTTCTGTAAAGTCTCCAGGCCAATGCATTTTGTTATTGATTATGTGGAATCAAAGGCAGCATTTTTACAGAAGACAGAAAGGACCAAAATTTGATCCCAAACTGGTAATTTTATTGACACTTAAATTCCTGAGATGTGCCAAACTTTGTGTAGCAATCAAAGCCAAATAATAAATCCCCACACCTCCTTGTTCTGGCAGAAGTAGCTCCTATGAGTCCCATACTATGGTTACATAGACTGGGAACAAATGTAGTAATTGAGAGGAGAGATGAAATTGCAAGAGTTCCTGCATACAAACCTGGATTTAAATCACTAAAAACCAGAAAAACTTTCTCCAGCCAACCATTTTGGTGCTCTGTTTCTTCCAAGATACTTTTATAAAGAAGCTCATATATGCCCCTTTTGGTATGAGATGGAGCCCATTAAACCTGGCGAGTTGTAACACAACAGCAATGACATTGGTAGCTCGAATAATCGTCTTGCAAAACACAACCTTCTTCATGGCATCAGTTCCAATGGTTTTAACAGCCTTGCTGTTTTTCCACTGACATCAGTGTATGCTGAGGAGGTGTGAGAAAGAGAGCAAGAAGTGGGCAAAGTTAGGCCTGTTTGCCAGAACAGCACCACAGAGTATAAGACATTTGCACATGTCTTTTTGACTAAGTAATTTCACACCTGTCACAGGAGAGAGTCAAATACAATTCTTAAATCTTTGATATACCCTGAGGTTCCATCACTTCATCTCTCCTGAAACACAAAACTGTTCATTTCTCATTAATTGTCCTTTATGCACAGAGTTTTCAATTAAACTGAGAGTAGTGTTGCACTCCTTACTTTGTGATATTAGCCCCCAAAGATTAATAGATTGCTCGTAATTTCTGAATTGTCGTCTGTGTTCTATTACACTCTCATCGTTTGTTCTGATTATGAGACCAAACCAGAAAGTGTCTCTCAGAGAGTGGCAGTAGCCATCTGGATCCCTGGGGGAGCTGTTTTGGCAGAAAGAATGACTAACTCAGGCTGAATGCAATGACTAAACTAAAGTGATTGCACAGAAGCCTACAGCTCCGTGGAGGATGCCATCCAAACTTAGGTTGAATTTACTAACAAACTCCTAAACAATGTCATCCAACAAGGAGTTTTTGTGCACAATCAGATTTGTGTGCTTCCGAGTTAGTGTGGGGTTTGCAGTAGTGTTGAAAAAGAGACTCAAAAGAAAACACAAACCTTATAATTTTAGGAAAACCTGATTTTTAAAACTAGGTTTTCTGAAAAGACAATACTAAACAAAGTAACTGGAATATGTTTTCTTAAAGGAGTCACATTGTGTCAGTAACCTGATATACTTACTTCCCTGCTTTTATCTTTCTTGTTTCATACTCACACTCAATAAATACCATACAGGTGTCGTAACAACTTTGCTAAGATTAACTCCATGCTCTAAAATATTAGATTTCAGCAAAAAAGTATGGTTTTATATTCACAATTTTGTCACCAAGAAAGAGCCTTCCTCCAGACAATAATAAAGATAATTCATCCTTTAACCCTCTTGGGTTTGGAAATAATTCTCCCCACAAAGAATCTCCACTATAATACTCTCCTGCTGGGATCACATCAGCTGCCAAAGCTCCAGTGATGTCCACCATCATCAGTGATCCCCTCCAAGACTCTGAAAGACCATAGTTATCTGACACAGCTCATGATCAATGATGTTCTTCATAACATCTCTGTAACTTTTTTCTAGCAAGACAAGGGGTTGGTTTTGGGAAATATTCTATGTTGTGATCTTTTTGTCCTGTGAGCTCTGGGGCCTCCAGTGAAAGACACCCATTGACCTGTTAGACCAGGTGCAGAGGAGGGCCATGGACTTACCTGATGCGTGGAACAACATTCTTATGAACACAGGCTGAGAGAGTCAGGGTTGTTCAGTCAACTCTTCAGGAGAGAGTGTGCTCTGGGTGAGACCTTATTGTGGCCTTTCAATACTTAAAGAGGCTTATAAGAAAATCAGAGACTTTGTCCCCCCTTCCTCTTCCTTTATCTTAGCTTTTATTGTGGAGCAGAGCTCATAGGATATGGAATATCACATTGGTCAGTTTGGGCCAGCTGTCTCAGCTGTGTCCCCTCCAAAGACCTTGCTCATCCCCAGCCTACTGGTGAGGGGGGAATATTGGAGAGACAGCCTGGATGCTGCAGAGCACAGCCCAGCAGTCAAAGCACTGGCACGTTATCAATACCTTTCTAGCGAACAAGGTACAGCACTCTAAGGGCTGCTAGGGGGAATCTCCATTCCAGCCAGACCAAATACAGCAGCCAGGATTTTTATTTCTGGTATTTTAAGTTTTGGTCCATCTCAATTAAAATCGGTTAGAAGTCAATTTCACAGCTGTTGGTTTTTAAGATCTCACAAAAATGATAATTCACTGCTAGGCAATAATTTACTTCAGCACACCAATTCCCAGGATAAAGCTGACACATTTTTAAATCTCTCTCACTCTCCCTTCCTCCTATCCATCCTTCTGTAAACCAGGGCTGAGGAAAGGACAATGACCTTTTTTCTTGAGAAGTATGGGAAGGAAGGAGACTACAGATCTGTTTAACTCACCCACAGCTACATCTCACTGAAATTATTTTCCAGGTGTAAGGTGAACAGGAGCTATCTGTGCCTTGTCCATTGAAATCTGAGCTCTCCTTGTGCTTCACTTTGCCTACACTAATGGCATGTCACGGAAAGATGAACCTGAATGCAAGACATTCCAAGACTGGAGCTTCAGAGAGGTTTGTTTTTTTTTTAATGTGAAATCTCCTTTTTCTTGGTTAAAATATTAGGACTATATTTACATTTTGAAACCTATCCTAAGCACCCTCCTGATGGATCAGAACAATATCGATCCTCTGGTGGAATTTATTTTTTAAATAAAGGCTGAAAAAAATTGTGCTCAAAACCTTAGACACATTTTCAAGTGGATAATTAAACCTGACTGCCCCCATGGGGGATGGCCTTTAGAGCAAGTTGGTTGCCAGTACAAGTCTATTTAATATATTGTATGTTATTTCTTTCAGGTTTATTTAGTTTATATTGGACTGCACAGAATTGAAAATAGACGGGGTAATATGCATTACCTAAGTTATGTACTTGGATTGCTCACAGGGGTGAGAAAGAAGGGGAAGAGGAGTATATACCCTGGACCCCCAAATCCAGCCAGGGGCTGCACCTGGATGGCAGGTTCAGTAGTGTGATGAAGAGCACCTCTGGAATGCAGCCAAGAGAGGGATGCCGTGGGGCTTGGCTCACTTCTCTGAGGAATACAGGAAGTTTAGCCCAGATCTAGTGGAATTCAATTCATACATCTTTTTAGAGTACATCTAAGTCCAGCACTGCAAAATTTGAACACTGAATCATTAGCTCAGCTGGTGCATTACTGACTTCTGGTAAATCTCAAGCTTATCTTTCCTTTGGGACAAAATTCAGTTTATTTGTATAACAAGTAGCAAAATGATGCCTTGATCTCAATTAGTTGCTAATGTTATATGCACACTCATCTTTAATAACCACAGTCTACAGAGGCCTGACAAAGGGTCAGGTAGAGAGAATCTGGATTTAGTTGAATCCTGTTAAAGCTCTGTTTCCAACACCAGGTCTAAACATTATCCAATTTTACCTTCCCTCTCCTAAAGACCATGCTTTCAACAGTAATGAATTAACACAGCTCCCACGAAGCCAGTGGGATTATGCATGTACAGCACTAACTGATAATTGAAGCACATCCATTTTCTTCAACGTTATTTTCACATCTTTTCCCCAATGACTGGCTTCCACTTATTTTTACATAAGTTATTAAAGTAGATCATATGCCATCTGCCTTCAACCTTACCCTCCATTACCTATGTTTGACATGGTTAGTTCTGAACAGGTCTACAACTGTAATTAATGTATTCCCAGTCATCTACTCAACATGGAGGCAGCCTTTATTTTATTTTGTACAGCATTCTACACATCAAGGTAAATTTTGATGCAAATTATCAATTACTGTATCCCTGCGTATCACTTGCAAAGCACTTTTACATGGTGAGACATGAATGCCACTGTAGAAATATTTCTCAATTATTCCTGATGTAGACAAACACACCTTAACTGCAGCTCATTACTAAATTAAAAAAAAAACCATTTCAAAGAGTCAAACATCTGCCCAATTCCAAAGGGCAGCATCAGAGCACTTAAACAAAAACACAGCAGGGAATTTAATCATGAGAAAACAGAAGTGAAAGAAGGTTTTGTATAGGCACAGCTAGTTTTAGTTCTTTCATGGCAAAAATAAAGGGGTCAGAGAGATCAAGAGGTCACCCATTCATGGGTTAAAAAAAACAAAAAAGCACAAAAAGGACTCTTCTATAATCTACTATGCAGTGCTAGGAAATGTCCAGATCAGGGTTTCCCCACCCTGTATTCTACCCACCTTGAAGGATAAAGAAAACAAAATCCTTGGGCTTCAACCTCCCAGCCAGCTTTTACCATAATCCATATTATTCACAAAATAGACTGGAGGTGACTTATGTGGTGACCTCTCACCACTATTCAAAATGAGTCTTAATGAACTAGGGTAATTCATTCCTCTGGCAGAGCTTATGAGATAAGGCAAGACTGCACTGGTGGGCTCAGCAGACTGAAATGTTAATCTTTTGTAGTCTCTGCTCCAGAGGACCCTCAGGTCAAATCCTGGTGCTGTCGAGAAGTAGCAGTGCCTTTGTTTGGGGTTGGAGAAGCATGGTTCTTGATTTCAGTGTTGCCATTCACTCTACAGAATGTAGTGTGTGTGTGTGATAGTAAAAACAGCCTGTAAAGTTATTTAAAACCATGCAACAGAACTATCTGTTGAAAGGCAGAGAACAAAGGCATAAAATAAGAAAAAAAAAAGAAAAAAAAAAA
>VZTZ01041437.1:468324-609653 GCA_013400955.1 Drymodes brunneopygia
GGGATTTAAGGGGTCTGAAACAAAAAAGACAATAAAGCTGTGCTCCCAACCTGCACTTCTGGCCTTTGTCCTCCTCTCTGGGTCATTAAAAATCCACTGTGACATTGCTTCAAGAGTTAGAAACTCCAAGTGAAATGGCTTTGATTATTCATTACAAAATGGGAATGCATACCATTTCATCCTACAGTAGCAGCAAAAGTATGATTTACCTTATCAAATGTGATAGGATGTAAAAATCTCTCATTTTCTCTCTTTTCTACTCCTAGATAAGCTAGTTGCTTCTGAACTCAGTGTATAGAGCAGTCACTGGGATTTCTTCCTTTGAGTCAGTAAAACAGAGGTGTTGCGAAAGATAAGGATCTGTTTAAAGTTACAGTGGAAAAGTATGGAGCAAAAAAATTATCTGAGATTCCCAGATTTCAAGTTCTTGCCCTAGTTTTCTTGCTTGTGCTTGTCTTTCTCCTGGCCCTAGCACCACCTGCAAGGCAGCAAAACAAGTGAAAAGGTCTTTGGACACTTGACCAAAAAAAACCCCAAGGAGACAATTATAAATTGCAGGCCTGAATGTAAATAAAGTAATGGAGAAGAGTTGGCAAGGAAGGTCTAGGAGACTTCCTGGGAAAAAGAGAGTGGACATAAAGTCAGAAAAGAGTTTTAAACTGATTAAATGGTTTGCTATACTCTATCTCTTTTTCAAGAAGATAGCAAGGTGGATGTACACAGGAAATAGAACTTCTTTAATACAGTAATAGCAGACTCCAGACTGCTGGAAAATTATATTTAGGTGGAGAAAATATACCTGGGAACTGCTCATAGGCATCCTGACCTCAGCGAGTTCATCCTGGATTTTGTGGCCAGCAGAGACCAGCTTCCTATTCCAGTCCAGGTCTAGAGTCAAAACACTAGGGAAAAATCTTGGTTTCTCTTAAGTCATGGTGAAATTTCTGCTATACTCCAATTGGGTTGGAATGCTGGGCTGTAGAATGTGTGGTAGGAGCTACTTCAAACCACTGATACATTTCTGAATGTATTAGAAAATTATTCTGGTATTGACAACTGCAGCTGGACTTCTGCCTTTGTGATCAAGGGTGATGGACCAGTTCTGAGATCCTCTCAGTATACATTGTCTTAAACCATTGTCTCTTTTTGTTTTTTTCCAGTTGCTCTTCTTTCTATGTTGAACTTGAGACTGTTTGAGTGATGAGCCACACAAAACACAATTAACTGCCACGGAAACAACCCAGTTTTCAGTTCAATGTGATCAACTCATTTCCACATTATTATTGTTGTTGTTCCTATTACTGCTACTAATTTTTAGAAGTAGAGTATGACTAATGCACCCATGGACGTGTGGATACTGTATGGCATGGAAAGGCAATTTGGCTTTAGTTATAATGCTACATTTTTCACCTTGAGCTAATTTCTGCAAAGGAGAAATGAAAGAAAGTTTGTTTCTAGACAAGATACAAATCTGGGGTAGGGTTTGAACAGGGGTGAGTGCCACATCACATCAGAGAGTCCACAGGATCCTCTCAGTGGAAACCTCAGTGAACTGCCATGATCTCTCACACAGGTGCTTCGATTGGGTACCTAGGCCAGCAGGTATAAGGACCATGACAGAAGGCAAAGGGCATTCACCTTCAGAAAGAGAAGTTCCTCCAAATTTAATGTCAATAATCTTAAGTCAGTGTGTCCTGCAAACACATTGTATCCTTGCATGCACCCTTGACAAATAGGACCAAGATTTTTTAAGTAATTTTTCTTTTTCTTTCTCTTTCCCCCTCTGATTATTTCTTTTTTACTCAGTTGCACAAGCTCACAGACTTCTCAAGATTGGTCCTACAACCAATTCATCAATGGAGATACAAGCAAGACTGGAAACTGAACTTGAGTGCTGTCTTAAGAAGACTCAACACTTTTCTTTTTGGTAATTAAAGCTACTCTAGGTAAGATTTTGTGCAACAACAAAGAGGGGTGATTTCAAGTTGATAATTTTCTTTTGTGGCCAAGCATTTGAAGAATATTTCTGCTGTGACAGTAACGAATGTCAATGCATGCTAGTCACCTAAGTTTGAAGAATACAGCTCTGAAGGCTGCATTCCTAGAAAATTATAGAGAAAGCATTTTCCTCTTCTTAATTTTCACTACTTTCTTTAAGTTGGAATTGCAATGACTTTTATGAAAAAAGAGAAAAGAAAAGAGGGAAAGTAAGAAAGAAGAATTTGTACTGTGGAGCAGTATACTTGGTGAGCTCAAATAAAATATACAGCTATGTTATCACAGAGTAAAGCCCTATAATTATACCCATTCCTTTATTTCTTAAGTTTGCACATTACAGTCCACTAAACCAAAAGGCCAGATCACTCGGCTGTCTAGATCCCTTGCAGACTACTTAGCCAAGGGTGAAATTAATTGAAATTCAATGGTGATATGCTGATTTACGAGTAGAGGATCTTTCTCAGAATACCATAGAAGTCTCTTTTGCTTTTGAATGGATGAGTGATTAGATTTAGATTAGAGAACTTATATAAACATAGAAAGATAAACAGTTGCCATAGCCTTTTCTTAGATCATAAAAAATAATCAGATTCAGGGTTAGCTTTCTAAAAAGAACAATCTACTGAAAGAAAAATAAAGGAGCATCTTAAGCTGCTGTCACCACATTCTAAAGTGCCCACACAATAGGTTCACTTCAGAGTGAAACCAGTTCTCCTTTTGGTTCATTTGCTGACATTGTCTGATGGGCAGCTTTGCTCTTTGCATAGAACGGTTCAGAAATTCTGAGTGAAAGGTTCAGAGCTGGACGGAGCAGACAATCATTCATCTGTTTCACGATCACAAAATTCAGGAACCTATGTGGCTTGTGAGCAACTGAAAGCCAGGATGTGAGAAAGGCTGCTTGCTCCTGGAGCAAGTGTCTGAATTTGGGCCCCCAGAAGTGTTTAACCAGAAATTTGCCTAGAGGGTCTTTTTGCCATTTGTCTTTTCTGCTTCCCTCTGTCTCTGAAAGGATTTCTTTTTGATGAATGATTGCTATCTGCCACCCCTTCCCTTTAGGTGAAACTTTATGCCCTTTAAACTGCACTGACTAAAGACCAGGGAGTAAAATAAAAGAAAGAAGAGAGAAAGTATGTCTGTCAGAAGTGTTGGAAGTCCAGGAGACCAAATCTGGGTGTCGCTCACTGGTTAGTTATTGAAAACACAAGACTTTGCCTTAAACACCCCTGAAGTATCACATTTAACCTCTGCCTGACTAACCAGTGGAGGAAGATGCCAAAAGAGTCGCTGCCTTAGCAGGGATGCATTTGTGACCAAATAAACAGCTATCTCTGGATGCCAGAGTTTTGTGTGAGCAGAGCACTTATACAACATCTGAGTATCTGGCTGCTGATCCAAAAAGTAAGGTGCTGTTTGTGCCCTGTGCCCACCTGTCTATCCTCCGTTACTCAAACACCTTAATGGAAAACACTACCCCTGACAGAAAGTTAGCATGGATATGGGAGGCTCAGATGTGGGATGTGGAATCTTGGAGTGAGCTAAGGTCAAAAAGTTGTTGCCAAATATGTGATTAAAAAAAAAAGGGGTTTGAGCACTAAATCTGCTTATTAATGTCTAAGGTCCTCCCTCTCTCTCTCAGTTAAAAAAAAAACAGTTGGGTTTCTCTTGAGTGAAGGCTAATAAAGTGACAAGCAAATTGAGCAGGACTTGGTGGCAATGTGCCCAAGTGACTGACCTCACTAGCAAAATCAAATTTTGTCCAATATCAAATTGCAGGGATCAGCTAAGAACGATAAGCCAGACATTTCATGAAAAGTCAGTTTTACATAAACTCATGTTTTCACTACAGAACCTCTGAAAGAAAGAGTTAGACCTTTCTGCTTGTTATTCTCATCCCAGATAGATTCTTTATCTTTAGCACGAGCACTTCTAATTCGCAGTCCCAGCAAAAAACGTTATGAGCTGAAGTAACAGGAAAGCCATTGTACCACTGCTGTCCCTAGAGACAAGATAAATGGCAGAGAACGTCCTCCTCCTCCCTAAGGTCCCCCTGCCTGATTGCAGAGTCAGTTCAGTGCGTTGCCTCACTTCCTAAATTGCCACTTAGAGGAAGATACAGTTAAATGTGGTCACCACTGGAGATACGCCTCCTGTGCAGTGATGAAGTCGTCAGGTGGCCACTAGATAAGCCAGCTAAAGAGGGTCAAGAAAGCTGTCCTCCACTTGAAAGGAGCATCTTAATAGCTTTCTAAAAACAGTAGGCCATCAAGTACCCAGACAATTTAATTTCACTTCTCAGCTGGAAAATAAGTACAGTACTTACTTTCATTGAGAAAAGAGAGGGAAAAGAAGAACTCATCTGCCCATTGATTCATTTGTTCATTCGTTTCCTGTGTTAACTCCGATGTACTGTAAGCTGCAAACTTTCAGGAAAGTTTCTCTGCCAATACACGATGACACTTTACCATCAATATTTTCCCTTACCTTCGTAAGCTCTCAGCTTGCTTGGCTACCTTGCTATGCTATAAGAAATGTCTAGGTGGCATTCAGACGATAGTCATTGCATAAATTTATTCCTGCTACTCTACCTAGTAGTGATACTGTTAATAACATGGATGTACTGAGTGGGCACCTCTAGCTCCTTTAAGCTTGTGAAAAACTCTGGTGCTGAATTAGTTTTCCAATTTGACATAGATTGCAATAAAGTGCAAGACACTTATAGTCTTCCAGAGTTTTTTGCAGACTTGCACAGACACAGACACACTGTTAAATTATATTCTCTAGTGAATGGTTAAACAAAAACCTGGAGAAGGTTCAGCTTTTCCCAGCTTCGTCATAAATGGTTCAGGACAAACATTCTTTCACTTTGTCACTAACTGGATAGGAATGATATTTTATTATGCAAACGACAGTGTTTGGAGATTTATGTACCTATTTTTTTTTTGGTGCAGATTTAGAAAGTTGCCAAATTACTAAGATAAAGCAGAGATTTGCTTTTAGCCTTGCTCAGTCTTCATCACAGTGGGACTGCAGTCCCAGAGTACAACCACAGTAAAGATCCCAGCCATAAGGCTCCCCACAGCAAAGCCACTGATTGCTGTCATTAATGTGGACCAGCACCAGAGCAACAGACAGTCTAGAGTGGCAAATCCGTGATTTATCTGCCAAATTTAGGAAGTTTTGCATATTGTGACTTATAGGAGTACTTGAAACATCTTTTGCTCCAATGATGCACTTCAGCCAGTGCTTTGGTATGGCTACAGCTCTTCAATCCTGCATACTATAGACTTGATAAGCTGAAGACATACCTATAGATCTACAGCTTCATGGACACGACTCCATCAGTGCTGGGATGCATGGCATTTTACCACAAGAAGTAATGGTTCTTACTTGTCTTGATGAAACTGTTTTGACCAGTCAATGAAAGTCTGTGTGGTAACTGAAAAGCTTTATAATGTTATTAATTATTAAGGTGATCAGAATTTTCCCTTTCAGTTTTGTAAGCTAGAATACATGCTTTTTCAAATCACTGAATGTAAATGCTTTCAAATAAGACTGGAAATCCCTTAAACTGCTCCCACCAATGCTGTACTGGCAGAGTCTTTTATATTCTGCGCAACTTCACAGGCAAAAATCTCATCAAGGTACCAAATTAAACTGTCATGCTGCTCTGTGACTCCTGAACTGCTGGCACGCCCCAGCTGTAATGCATGTTATTAATAACACCAAGCTGTCAGGAAAACAGTTTCCAGGTCATATTGTAAAGGCAGCTAATTGGTAACAATGAATGACAGATTCCCTTTAAAGTTCTGGAAATAACTGCATGCAAACAATGCCACACGACGCAAAACACAGAGACAAACAAGATTAATACTTATTTTTGGCATAGTTGTAGTTCTCACTAAGACCCTTCTAAAAAGCCAAACCAAAGTATTTGTAGAGAATCTAAAGCACCCAAATGCTTCACTTTCCAGACAGGAATTAGTTTGCAGCAGGAGAATGGATAAATAATGTGGGTCACGGTTGATTATTATTATTAATCTATAATAACTAGCTAACAAAACATAAAGTAAAGGTTAAATTTCCAGAGGTGTTGAGATACCACTGATAGCTTCACATGACCAAATTAAGACCTCT
Organism: Drymodes brunneopygia; assembly: GCA_013400955.1. Taxonomy (NCBI): domain Eukaryota; kingdom Metazoa; phylum Chordata; class Aves; order Passeriformes; family Petroicidae; genus Drymodes; species Drymodes brunneopygia. The sequence continues at coordinate 474,460 of VZTZ01041437.1, forward strand.
AAGCTTACACTTCAGATTCTCTCTTTAACCTTTGGAGAAACAGAGGCATTGCTGGGGCATAATCCATTACATCTGCAACAGTTGTGAACAATGCTTCCTTTAATAGTGCCTCTTCCTTAACACCGAACATAAATATAGACCAAGGTGCTTAGCTTAGATGGAGATTTTGAAGTTTAAACAAGATGAATGACATTTTTTGAGAATGAAAGCCACATAAGAGTGGCTGTCCAGAGAGATGGGTGGAAGGACGCACTGCATAAGCACCAGGTCCGTAAGTTTGGGAGCCAAAACATCCAAGGCTATGACTTCTCCCTTAGTGGCCACAGCTTCATGAGCAGAAAAAACAGCAACAAAAAAAACCCCAAACGTATAAAGCACTTTTTGAATGGCTTCTGTTTATTGCTCAGCTTATTAAACTAACCTGCTACCAATTTTGCATACTAAGGAGTAATATATAGCCCTCTGGGATCTGCCTTTCAGGCAGCCTCCAGGGACAGGGCAGACACTTGGAATTTGAACATCTCCTGTGGTAAGTACTGAGCAGGATGTCTACATTCTATGAGCGCTTCTAGTTTGAAGACACAAAGGGATTTAAGCAGTACACAAGTGTAGTCATATCACTCTGCAGCCGGGTGAATTTCATCCTTAGTGCCTCAACTCATCATCTGCAAAATGACTCAGAGGTGCACAGGCTCTAAGGCCAGAGGGATCTGTCTCCAGCCCTTCACAACACACAGACAAAACAGCCATTCCCAAGAGGTGGATTAAGCCTTTTGAAAGAGAGCTGATCTTGGTTTAAAGAACCAGAATGATGATGAGTCTAACACCAGTCCTGGTAAGGTGTTGCAATGCTTTATTACCCTCACTACCAGAGAACTGCATTCTCCTTCAAGGTCAAATTTGTTTAACTTCGTTTTCCAGTCAATTAATCGTGTTATGCCTTAGTTTGCAAGACCAAAAAGACTTCCCTATCTAGAAGTTTACCTGGGCACTGGTGCCTGCATACGGAAGCCAAGACCTTGCCGATCTGCACTTTGATGAACAGTAGACAGTGACTCTGTAACCTCTGTATCACATAGGCTGTCTCCCTGTTTTTGGGCTCCCTTGCAATTCTCTGAAGCTTTCCTTCATTGCTCTTCAATTCAGTGGGGGAAAGAAAGGACAGGATGACTGCGGGGCACCCTGGGCTTGGTGCACACATGAGGGATCATGTGGATATGGCAATATTTGACCTTCAGCATGCAGAATGGGAACTAAGCTTGGCTGTTGAGTTTCACTTGCTGTCTTAACAACTGCCATCTGTCTTCACTCAATCTTCATCAGGGCCAGCTCTCTTCCAGTAGAACCACACAATTGTGTCTATTTTACAGTAGATGATATGGTCCGCACAGAAATTTCTGAACTTTAACTATCTCTTTGTCAGATTTTAATTGTACATGCTTTTTGCCCCGCTCCTTGAGATCCAGAGAGTAATTGCTACACAGTATGTCGGGTTTTTTTTTAAAAAGTATTTATCCAGCTCAAATTTACTGCCACACACTCTCACTGGATAACTTCTTGTCTTGTTTTTAGAACTGGATTCCTGGAGGGTTAAATGGAAACTGTGTACAAAGTACAAACACATTCTACATAATTTTAACTAATTGTATGCCTTTTCTGTCTGAATTACTGAATTACTAGAGCCAATTTCATAATTTCTCTGCTACTTGTGTTGCATCTCTCTGAAGTTAATACTGAACAAATGCAAAATTATGCCGTTATTTCACAATATCGAAAATATTTATAGCATAATAACATACAATGTAATATTTCTTGCCTTTTTGACTACCATTGATCTACTACTAGAGAAATTTCCAGTGAATTTTGTGTAAGTAGAATCCAGCTTTTTTTTCTTTTTCACTTTCACTAGGGGTGCAGGTTTGCAGACACTCAACAATCAGGTAATATATCAGGAAAATTTGGAAAAAATTGAAATCAGCTTTCTCATATGAAGGTTGTTTAAGAGCATCGAAGTTTAGAATGGTTGAAAATAAAACTGAAACTGAGTGGCAGCAGAACTGTAAAAATAATGCATCATACGATGAGCCTTAGTATGTGCTGCCCCTCTGCTCCATTTTGGTGAGACCCCAACAGGAGTGCTGCATCGAGCTCTGGGATCCTCAGCACAGAAGGAGATGGAACTGTTGGAGCAAGTCCAGAGGAGGCCACAAAGTTGATCAGAGAGCTGGAGCACCTCTCCTATAAAGACAAACTGAGAGAGTTGGGGTTGGTCAGTCTGGGGAAGATTCTGGGGAGACCTCAGAGCTCCTTTCAGTACCTAAGTGGACTCAAGAGACCTGGAGAGGGAATTTTGATATGGGCATGGAGTGATGGGACAAAGGGGAATGGCTTTAAACCAGGAGAGATTCAGATTAGATATCAAGATGACATTCTCAATTGCAAGGGTAGCGATGCATGGACACAGGTTGCCCAGAGAAATGGTAGATGCCCCATCCCTGGAAATGTTCAAGGCTGGGTTGGATTGAACCCTGGCAACGTGGTCTACTAGAAGGTGTCCCTGCCCATGGCAGGGGGTTTGGAACTGGGTGACCTTTAAAGGTCTCACACAACCCAAACCATTCTGTGAGTCTATGATTCTTTAAGGTCTGAAGAAGGCAGGGTTTTGCCTAAGAAGAGAGTGACCCTTCTAGTGTTTTATCACCTGAGTAGGAAGGGGGGTGGGGAGGAATGATAAAAAGAAGAGCTATTCATCAGTTCAGATGAGATCATATCTGCAAGATCTGCAAGGTAGCAATTCCTGGGACATGCTGACAGCAACACAAACCTGACTGGGGCCCTGAAGCTCTAATCAGCTTCCTGACACTGTGGCTGAGCTGCAAATGCTGTGCCTTGCAACAGCAACCTGTGGTCACAGTGGTGGATGACTCTCCAACTGCTGCAACAGCACTGCAAGAAGGGTTTTGGAAAGGCAGGATGAAAAAGAGACAGTGGATAAATATATACATAAAATCTGAGGAAGACAGTCTGAAGGACTGATGACCAAGAAAGACTACACATTGTAACTGCAAAAGAATGCTTCCAAGTCATGGCCTGTATCGATATATATGTAAAAAAGAGAAGGGGACAAAGAGGGAAGACAGAAAAGATTAAGATCACAGCGGAAATGGGAAAAAAAAACCAACCTGGACAGTAGAAAGAGTGGTGTTCATGAAAAAGGATACCCCTGCACAAAGGTCATGGGTTAACAGTAGAAGTGGTAAATGTAAATTCGAGATATGTAGACTTGGTAAGAACAGTCTCATTCCCACAGGACAATGAGAAAATAAGGAGTGCTAGAAAAGGGATACTTAAGAAAAAGCTCCAGGTTCTCTCTTGACTCTGACAATGCCTCTGCCAATACGAAGCTGTGAGCAAGCTATTGTAAAATTGTGAGTCTCATGGCTGTTTTGCTTAAAAGATAACTGTGACAGTTTATAGACATTATTTATGTCCAGATATAATTTTGAAAGTACCTTGCAGTTAAGGGATAATTAAGTATCACAACAGCACTTGAATAAATTTTGTCATTATCAGTTTTGGAAATAGGGAAAAGAAGACACAAGAAATGTAAGATCAGAAGTTTGGCATCCGTGCACATGTTAAAATCAATAGTTCAAGGCTCTTATTTTAGACTGGGTGCCTGATTGTTCAGCAGTTCATCGCTATAGTGTGGAAACAGGATTTCCCCTAAAGTGGAATTCCTGCACTACTTTAAAAAATGCCAAGAATGTAAAACAGGAATTTCTGTAGGGCTAATTAAATTGATCATAGTCTGACAGTGCTTCTCTTTAGCACTGTCAACACCCATTGCCTCCTGCAGAAGCTAAACTAGCTTGGATTTCAGCAGCAAGCCTCTCCTCAGTGCTCCAACAGCTCACTGGACTCAGTGACCCCAAAAGCCAGTGCTTTGTGTCCTCATTTACCTGAGAGCCAACATGAACTCTTCCTTACTGCAACCAGCATCCTGGCTCTTCTGTGGGCAGTTCTGAGCTCTCTTATCTGCTCAGAGTCTTTTTGCAGATTTTTCCTGCTGTGGTGGACTGAATATCACAGGTAGAAGAGCAAAATATAGCTAAAGCAGGAGGTAAGTGTTCCTTTGCATGTGCTTCAAAGCAAGAGCACTCCTGTGGTTTTCTAACTCCCACCACACCCTGCAGGTTCAGGCCTGGTTAAGGGCCAAATCTGGCCTAAAAACCCTGTCCTCAACCTCTTTCTGGCTCATGGGGATAAAAATTGCCCTTGGAGATTAACACAAGTAAAGGCAGGTCATCTAACACAGGTCAAGTGTATTTCTGACACTGCCTCATCCTGGTAATTTCCCCAACAAGACTTCCATAGACCTGTTGGAGAGAGTCCAGAGGAGGCCACAAAGATGATTAGAGGGATGGAACCCCTCTTCTGTGACAAAGAAAGGCTGAGATGAAGTTGTTCAGCTTGGAGAAGAGAAGGCTTCCAGAAGATCTTAGAGCTCCTTCCAGTTCCTAAGAGGGCTACAAGAGAACTGTAGAGGGACTTTTGACGAGGGCATGGGATGACAGGACAAAGGGGAATGGCTTTATAAAATTAGAGAGATTAAGATCAGATATTAGGAAGAAATTCTTTACTATGAGGGTGGTGAGGCATGGTCACAGGTTACTTAGAGAAGCTGTGAACATCCCATCCCTGAAAATGTTCGAGGCCAGGTTGGATGGGGCTTGGAGCAACCTGATCTAGAGAAAGGTGTCCTTACCCATGCCAGGGGGCGTTAAAACTAGATGATCTTTTATTGTCCCTTCCAACCCCAGTCACTCTGTGATTCTGTGATTTCAGGCTGCTAAAACACAGTGTGTGACTAAGCTCGCTCTACATGCAAACGCACGATGGAAATGCACTGAACAGGCTGCTAAACTAAGATTCCAATTATGAGCACCAGGATATCATTTCTAATAAGGCAGGATGCAAACAGCCTCCCTGTGCCCTGCCACTCTTTGCAGGCCAAGGTACCCGCCTTTGTGCATACACACACTGGGGACCACTCATCTTAATGACACAGATGATGAAAACTTAACGCTGAGCTCAGGTAATGTGCATTAACAAGGTTTTATCTGCTGCAAATAAATGGCACTTTACCATCCGTTTAGTATTTTAAAAAGATCTTCTGTAAAAACCATGAGCTTGTTTTACCAGCATTAAATAAAGAAAGGATCTGGAGAGGCATCTATCTATCCTTCCATCCATCCATCATTAGATGTAATTTAATACTTAATGACATTTGTGATCATCATGCTATGCTTGTAATTGAAAATGAATAATTGAAATTCCAATTACCACAGGGGTCAGTGTAAGGGGAATTCATATAGTAACTTGCTAGGCAATAGCCTAAATTTGCAGTCATGTTAGGACTGCAAACAATGCGTCTCATTCTTCAATTATTTATTGGGAAATGCCGTCTTAATTTTGCTTAGCTATTTCTGCGAACAGTCAGGGCATTGTCCTGAAAGGCAGAAAATCTAGACTTCTTCATGCTCATTCAGCATCTAGCTGCAGAGTCCTAGATCAGCACTCCTGTGGGGCTGTCCGTTGGCATCGGTCCTTACCAGAACAGCTGAAGGTACCACCAGCAGACTAAGTGCACTTGAATACAGACCACACATCTTTCAGCATGAGGGAAATGGCAAGAAAGCGCAGAGCTGCACAAGACCAAGAATACATGATAACAGTGGAGTTAGCCTTAAATAATCAATCTTGGGCCTCAAACAACATCCAGTGGAAAATCATCAACATAACAAAAGAGGCTCATTTTCAGGCTATTAGCTGCTTGCAGTACAAGGAACTTCTCTGGCTTTCTCAGAAATCTGATCCCCTAATGACTGCAGAAAGGGCAACAGGACAGAAAATAATTACAGTCTGTCAGACAGTCTGGCATTCAACCTTCCACATGGTCCAGCAGACGGTGTCAAAGATTTGACCTCAAGGGGGTTTAAAGCACATTGTCAGAAAATACTCATCTAAATGGTCTACAGAGCATCCTACAGCTGATCAATGTCTTAAGTGAGCAATACTTAGCAGCTGAAATGTGTTTGATTAGTACATCTAACCCCTGATTGATTGGTTTTCTAAATAATTAATTGCCTTGTTCGTGGGGGAACAAAATAAAACTTTAATAAGTGACAAGGATCTCAGTGTCTCTGTAGCAGACTACAAGAATGTTAGCTCTGCTTTTCACTGGTTGGCTTAAAATTCTCATATGAAACCATCCGTATCTTTGCATCCAGGGTTGCAGAATTTCACTGCTTTCCTAATACCCAAAAATGTGGCTTAGAGGAAACTTCCCTTCAACTTGCTTCAATGCCAGGAATTTTACATATTCCTTTCACTTGTCTTTCAATCCATATAATCTTTCCAGAAAGATACAACTGCTTTGGGCATTAAACACTGAACATATGACTTTAAAAAAAAGGTATGAATACAATAAATTATATACTTATATTGGTTTTTGATTAGGCTGCTGATCAATTTACATTGGACCTCTGTGTATAGGCAAGTCTCCCTTGGCTTTTTTTTTAACCCAGTAGAAGCAGGTATGTCCAGAAGGGAACTCATTAGAACAGGTCATGGAGGGGAAATAGAATCATGGAAGGACTAAGGTTGGGAAAGATCTCTAAGGTCATTGAGTCCACTCATTAGGCCAGCACTGCCAAGTCCACCATTAACCCATATCCCCAAGTGTCACATCCACATGCTTTTTGAGTACTTCCAGGTATGATTCCACCACTAACCTGGGCAGCCTATTCAAATGTATGAAACTGATCTCATCTGTCTTAAGAAGCAGCTCTTTCAAGCTCCTGAGTTTGTGCAGTGACTCCTATCCAACGTCTTAGGCTCTGTGTACTTTGTATCTGTACTTTGATCAAAACGTGCAGAGTGCCTCTGACAGCCCACTGCAGATTCAGGTTCACAGGAGAAGGAGACATGCAACCTGTGATAACCAGCTCCTGCAGGAGGTTTATACGCAGTCCTTTGTTAATACAATCTGGAGGGACTGATTATTTCTGGAAGTACAGCCTGGTTTGAAATGCAACTAGCAGGACTGAAATGATTTACATTTCTTCTACAGAGATATCAGGGTGAAGGGCAAGAGATATTCATATCACAGTCTGGTCCTCATCCATCCAGTAATGGCCTTCTGGCCAAGTCCAGTAAAAACAAGTACCAGTTTTTTACTAGAAGGAAAAAGGAATGGAAGGTTTTGACAGAATTACCTGGAAAAGGTTCATCTGAGCATACACATTGCCCTTCTGTAACTAAGGATCTTCCTCCTTCCCTCCTACCACCAGCAGCAATACGTGCCCCCAATTCCAACCTTAGTCCAATGTACACTCCCACCAAGACCTAGATTCATCTTTGCAGCAAATAACTACTTCCTAAATATTCATCTAGATTGATCTTTGTAGCAAATAACTGCTTCCTAAATATTCCCAAATATCTGTACCGCAGGACACACATTAGTGCTCTTCCCTATACGGCCCTCAGTTATCCTGGCCTGATCAGCGTTTCTTGGCAGGACTGGGTAATAGGCACTAAAGGAACAGTCACTCCACTGGGGCACTCAGGTCCTGAATTTTTAGATGAAGAGGAACATGCCCCTCAAAATTCAACCAATATCCCTTCCTCTCTGCCACAGAAATGGCACCACAGGAGACAGAGCATGGCCGAGCCAAGTGCTAGTTGGTCTTTCATACTGAGCCAGCCACTTCTGCTGCAGGTCCATGGCATCACAGAAGCTTTTCTGTGTTGCCATTTAAACTTTGAAATCTCTTGCTGTATAAATGGTAACATGTTAAAATGATCTTTGTGTTGTTTGAGCATGTGCTTTTTTGGGTCACTACTACCATACTGCCATGCAGGCCACAATGTTGTTATTAGTGTCAGATTTATAAGGACCATCAGTGGGTGAAGTGTCCTTAGAGAGGTTTTTTAAACAAACCTGATTTAAGCTTATGGAACCAGACCATCATTATGTCTCTCACCAACCAAAGAATGTGTGTTTACACAAGAGGAGGCCACGGGTCAGAGGCAGAGAGCAGAAGCACAGACAGTGCAAATCAATATTTTTAGATAGTTTACTGTTAAATAAACTGTAAGGCCAGGCCCAGCTGGTTTGCATCAGCTTCACCACTCTTAGTATCAATGGGAGAAGGACTGTTTACTTGTATCGCAGTTATGGATCTCGGCACAGTCATCTCGATAAACTGCTGCTTGGAAAACCTCACATCTTCTCTAATTAGCTACTCATCAAGAATGTGGAAGAGGTATACAGCTTCTTGGCTTACAAATAAAGCAATTAAAGAGCAATTTAGACATCAGAGTAGGGTCAAATATTTAACTTCTCAGAGCCTTTGAGTAATCAGGGACCAATGGGTGTCAAACAAGTCATGGGATTGCAACGACCTCATCAAGAAAAGTAGTTCTTCCCTCTCCTGATGCTCAACCCAGGGTCTTGCCCTCTGGATGCAAAGTTCCATCCCTCCTGTGCACAGCAAAGGCCAAAAGGCAAAAAGCTTGCCAGCAGAGAAACAGAAACAGATGCCAGTCTGTTAGCTGACAAATCTAGGAAATGTTTTCTTATTTTGCTGCAAGGTTGGCTGTAATGACATGGTGGGGTGGAGGAGTTGCCTTCACTCTGCTGCAGAGGACAAAAGGAGTTTGAGTCCAGGCACAAGAAATGTCAGGCAGAATAAAGCTGCTGCTTGGCTTGGCAGTGACAGCATCAGGTTTTTCACCTGTTTCCTTGTGAGTCATGTCCAACTTTTGGACATGCATTTCCTGTGTATCCGACACAGCCTGAGGTGGGAACTAATGAGAGGCCTGGTTTTGACATGTGTTGATGTGCATAGCACAGTTGCCTAGCACAGGTGCTGGCTAGCACATATTTCTGCTCACTGGATTTGTATGTCAACAGGGGCTCTGGCTCAGCAACTCTCACGTGGAACTCTCCACTCCAGGCTCTGAATTCCACCAATACTCTGCACAACTTTCATTAATATATTAAATAACTACAGACCATCTACCTTCTGTGAGAACTATTGTAAGTCTTGTCTGATAACATAGCTAAAGAATTACAAAAAATTTGATTTTTTTTTGAACCAGGGAAGAATACAATGAGGTTTCTTTTAGCCTCTGAGCTGCCATGCCTGCTCCCTCCCTTCTTAACTTTCACATACTATTTTGTAAAGTTTAACCTTTAATGTACTTTTTTCCTCATTGAACTAGTCAGAAAATATTTTTTTATTATTTACCAAATAAGGCACAGAAACTGAAAGGAATGATCAAGTTACCTAAAGGCTAAAAAATAGAAATATTTCATTTTCTTTGAAAGGAAAAACTTTTAAAACTGTCTTTTAAATCGTAACAGTAAAAGTTGATTGAAAAGCTCAATTCCCCATCACTCCAATGGGCATTTGATTAAAATCTAATCTAGCCAGGATATATGTGTGATGGCTGCTTTTTTTACTATTATTATTAAGAAAAAATATTTATACTCTAGTAGAATATAAAATTCCTCATGGAAATTAGTATTATTACTACTTCAACTCTGCTGCACCAAGCATTCTCCTTATCCATGTTTAAGAAGATATAGTATTACACCACTTAAGTTAAATTTAATAATCAAACTTTATTCCCCAGCCAACACCTTATTGACTGCTGCTCTGCTGGCTTTTTGTCATTAGTATCTTCACCATCTTTTGATTTTCCAGTTTTCCAGGGCAGCATTTCTATACAGTGGACATCATTCATGAGGTCACTCTAACCAGCATAAGTTTGTCATGAGGATAAATTTTGCCTCAAGTTCAAAATAAAGTAATAGCTTTTTTTTGCTCCAAAATAAAAATATCAACCACTATCATTATCAGTAATGCACACTGCAGCCATTGGCTTATGCTGCCAAAGGGGTTTTGCAAGACTCTGGCTTTGCTTCCCTTTTTGGGTTCAGAGGTTGTAACCAAAAAAAAAATCAAAAAGGAGCAACTACAGCTTGGACCGACTTGAGGGAGCTTGCTTACTGTTTTTCCTTTCACTAGAAAAGGAGCCACAAAGCTGAACAGAAAAGAAAAAAAGAACAAACCACAGAATGGGATCAACTGAAATATTTTGCTTGGACAGATATATCATGTTTTCCTTTGTGGAAGTTGGATTTTTCCTTGGTTCCCTTGCATTTTTATTTCTTTAGGCCAACAGGCTTAAATCAACTGTTTCTAACAAGCCACTGAAATATTTTATGTCAATGTTTTTCTAGTTCTCATTTTTTCTCCTCTGGGGGAGAATGATGCTAAAATATATAGATGTCACAACTCCCATACAACAAACTAACTAACTAACTAATCCGAAATACTATATGTTTGTATGGCCATTAACCGTAAGATCAGGGCATACCATCAGCAAGGAACTAAGGCTCAAACACACTCAGTATAAATTTGTTCTATCTGTCAGAGAAAGGATGAACTTACAGTAAGAGTTATCTTTTGACACTTCCGCTGTATAGTCACTGTCAAGCTTTACTTTCTGTGACCTCTCACAGATTTTCCACTACAGCAAGGCCTCCGGTGTCATGTCTAGAAATTTACTAAATATATATTTTTGTTTTTTCTTTGCTACCTGTCAAGACTATGCGCAAAATTTAGTCACAGTTGTCTCCAGAAAGAGAGCAGAGGATGTCACTAAAGAGATTATGTCCCTTTGACTCTGCCCACATTCATAGCTTAAAAACTGCAATGATTTGGTTTATCCCAACTTGAAGTTCTTAGGTTGGCCAACCCTCCTCAACCTGAGTATCTAGAATCCTTGAGTAACTCTCCCTTTGTTCTTCCAAGACATGGACAACAGTACCTTGCACAGTTCCTTACTCTTTTATGCAGAAACATACTGACCTAAACTTTCACAAAAGAAATAGATTTAGGTTCAAAACTTGCTCTGCAAAAAGAGGTGAGAAAGGGGTTCTGCTAACACAGGACCTTACCTCTTCCCTATTAACTGATCTCAGAACCAATTTAAAGGCTGAAGAAGTGAATGCTCTTTTTCCTCCTTGCTGAAGCTTTTTCCCTTTGCAGGGAATGCAAGCTACCAAGCAAGAATGGGATCATCACCATGTAGCTGAGCTGTTAGGAGACTACTCTCTAGCCCTGATTTTTCATCCAAGGAAGGATGTCTTTTCTGCACAGTGGAACAATTTCAGCAGGAGTGATAGAGAGATCCCATGCAGACAGAAGGAAAATCGTATCCTTTTAGTCATCTCCAGCCTCTGTCCAAACTTGTGACCCTGGGCTGCTTTTTATTCCCCAGAGAGAAGCAGAGAATTTTAGGCATATATTATGTGTTTTTATTTTAGGTGTGTCTTTTGAAATGAAAAAATCTTTCAACCTGAATGTGCTTGTTTCTCTCCATTGACTATAAAAACAGCCTGCGATGACTGCCTCAGCTGTGAATATTTACATTTGATCAGATGTACCTAACCCAGGCCGGGTTTCTGTCATGTTCTTTTCCAAAATAAACTTGCATTTTGTTAAGAAATCTCTTTCATACTGTCTCAAAACAAAACCTTTATAAAACCCAGGATAAAAAAAAAAATCAAATTAAACCCTCCTGTTTTTAGTCATCCATGTCCTAGAATAGACCCTGATATGTAACCACCACCATTAGAGCAGCCAGAGGGAGAAACAGACTATAAACAAAACTGAAACAGATTTTATTGATTTTTCCCCATGCAAGCTAAGCCCCATGCAAAATCAAAATCAAACACAGAATATCAATAACTAACAAGTCAAGTGCATTTTCAAATTAATTCCCTCTCCATGGTCTTAGGCATTCCTGCAGCAAGTCAGATTAAGAAAGATACCTGCAAGTTATGATTTGAAGTGGATTATGCCCATTTAAGGATTCATTTCAATAGGTTTTCATGCTGATGACCCAGACAGAATAAAGGAATTTACATTATCGAAGAGCTGTTAACCACATACAGTTCTCTACTGCCTGGGCTTCATAAAGGTAAAGCTGTCACAGAAAAAGAGCTACCATGGGGCTTGTACTCTTACTCCAACATCTAACCTCTTTTCCCTGAGCTTGGTATACACTTTTCCAGCTTACAGAGCTATGGTACCCCACCACAGCAGAACTCTGGTTCCAAGACTAGACTCACAATTAGAGTTTAACCAAGCAAGATTCGGCAAAAATTGAGGGTAGGTCAGAGATAAACAAGGAGACACTGGGAACATGCATAGGGTAGTATTTACCTCTCATTAAACTTTGGATATTGAGTACACCTTCACATGAGCTAGCCACGGACAAATCCTCTGACTCTTGATCTGCTACTACTAGCTCCTTCCAGCTGGGATGAACCCCAGCCTGGGAGTGCATCTTAGGATAGAGCCACGCTAATACAGCTCATGAGTTGCTGCATCATGACTGTCTAGTTCTTCTAATATATCCTCTCTGTGCACAAAGATGCTTGCACTGGGGTGACTTCTTTGTCATGAACTGGCTTGCTGAAGAATGCCTGGCACAGAATAGCTCAAACTGCTGTAAAGACACAGTCTTCATCAGCGAAGTACAGATCCCTCCTAAACTGTGTGGATGGCAAATTTCTGAAGTATTTCATTACAGCCCCAGACTCTGCATACTGTCTGGGCTGCTTACGTATCTTGCATTTTAAATTCTCTGGATTTTTTCTTACAAATAAACATCTTAAAGGAAGGACAATTCAATTTACATTTGGTCAGGTTCAAAAGTCACTGTAATTGAATAATAATTTGCCGTGAAGTAGGGATGTGAGTCCTCATGCTTGCCTCTTGACCTAAAAGGATACGGCTAGTGAAAATGTCTAGCAGATAATTACTGTGAGGCTAACCCTGCGGCTTGGCCATTATTCACAGGTCAATCTCTCTAAGATAATTCCCAGGATAATATTACTGAAGAAAACACTCCCCCTGCATAATGCAATACCTGCCTCTGTTTTGAGACTGGGGATGGAGATGGGGGGTTGAGCTTTACCTGTTTTTTGGTCTCTTCATTAAGGTTTCCTGTAGGGCAGGGGATGAAAGCAGCGAAAGGGTGGAGTAAAGGAAAAGTCACTTTACAACAATGAATCCGTGGTGATTTTATGGTCATTTCTTGTCAAGGCTATGACCAATCATAGAGTGTGTACAGATGAGGAAGACACAAATTCTCAGATTGTGCAACAGGACCAGGTGTTGCTGTTGAAGAATGGAAGGGGACCAGTTTCAATATACAAAGTATTTGCTAGCCCAAAAACACTAACAAAAGAGCCTTGTCAGAGCATATAACCCTTTTCGGGCATAGGATTATGCCACCTCGCATCATTAGTAGGAACTCATCTTTTTCACTCTTGGCAACACTGTAAAGAGATTGGTGTGCTTCTATTTTGGCTGCCAGCAAACCACTTCTTTTTATGAATTCTATTGCAGATGACCAAGAAGAAACATAAACATGTTGAGAAGTGATCTCAGAAGATCACTTGAAATCATTGTTATGTCTTCTTTTTGTTGCTATACTTCCAGGGCTGAGGGGAAAAAGTAGTAGAATCGTAGGGTCATTTAGGTTTGGAAAAGACCTCTAAGATGACTGAGTCCTACCATTAACCCAGCACTGCCAAGCCCACCACCAAACTATGACCCCATGCCCCACATCGAGCGTACAGTTCTATGTATATAAGTGTTACAGCAAATACCTACAGGCAGGTATGTACCATATCTTAGGCAAGGTCAGGATGCTCCCTGGACCTCTACAGCACTGCAAGATACATGAGCATGGGACAGATCAGGTCATAATCATGAACGGGGGTGAGCCCAACCTGCTTTATTCCCCTCACAGAAACCTAGGGCCATAAAAGGTCTTTAGAGGTCATCTAGTTCCTCCCCTTGCCCTGAGGCAGGCTTAACTACAGGGAGGTCATGCCTGACAGATGTTTGTTTAACTTGCTCTCAGAATGATGGAACCTCCACAATCACTGCAGATAATCTGTGCCTGATCTTAAGTGTCCTCATCACTAAAAATTTTCCCTTCCCAGTGTTAGAAATCCACCCTTACCGTTGGAAGACAAGAAAAAGGAAAGTGCAACAGCAGGAAAATGTACAAGCGGGAAAAAATTAAGATCTAAGGGAGAAAAAGTGGAATAAAAGAAAAAAACCTACACGGGTCCATGGGTTGATTTGCATTAGTTCAAAATTTTGCAACTGTGAAAGCAGTGCTGAAGGGGAAGTCTAGTGGTCCCAGTGCCAGCAGAAAGAATAATAATTAATAATAATTATGCATCTGGTCAAAGGACAATGGTACAGTAAGGTTACATGGTTAGTCTGATCAGCAACATAGAGAAGTGATGGGAAAAGGTATGCAAGGGTCTTAATTAATGCCACTTAAAATACTATTAATAATGTATGAATAACTACTTAAATATTAATATCTTTCATTACCTTCTTTTACTTTGCCACACCGCATAGCAGGCAAAAACATCATCTCTGCCTATAACAGCATACATGTAAAAGTTGTTGGTAGATTTATCAACCCTGTATTGAGAGACATGTGAGTCCTGATGTTCAGATTTCAATTTTTACAGATCTCTTTAATTCCACTAGTGTTAATTATGTCTTTCAGCACTTTATCTGAAAGAACTGGAAGTATCTTAACTACTTACTATACTCAGTAGTATTTTTTTGTATTGTTTCTTGTTTTGCTTCCAGTATTTTTAGAAGAAACAATTGGATGAACTGGTTTGTTCTAGAATAGCAACACAGCATGGAACAACTCCAAAAGATACGTTTTAAATTGGAAACACTTGTAAAAGAGGAAACCAGCTATCAGTCTCAAGTTACTACTACTGTAACTGGAAACAACTTTACAACGACATTTGTATAATTCATATTATTTTGCCAACACTTTGAAGTTACACTTTCTTCCCTCATTTCTTAAGTCAGCAAGAAATGGTTATTAAAGGCACCTTTAAAAAAAAAATGAAACTGTCAAGATGTAGCTTTGAAATCTTTGAAAAGACGTCTGCAATGTATAATGTGTTATAAGCACGTCTATTAAATCATGACTCTTGTGGTTCTAACACAGAAATACCAGAAAAGAATTCTTTTCACATGATCAGTAGCTACACAATAATGGGAAACACTTGGACTGAAAGGTGGAGGTTGGCTAAAGTAAGCTCCTTCCCATCTGCTTGTTATCAGCAGTCATAGGAGCAGAGCAGGTGACCCATAAATACATATATATATATAACTGACAGATTTTTGTTGGGGACTGTGTGACAATAAAAGGTCTTGTTTAAATTTATAGATATTGTCCAGGAATTCAAAATCAAATAGCAGCTCTTAGTAAAAAAAGGGGGAGTGGTGAGAGAAACTGAAATTATTTTCCCATGTTAGAATTAAGAAAAAAGTTGAAAAAAATTTAGTCCTGAGAATTTGGCAGGCATTCGCTAGAAAACAGAAGCAGCCTGAGATCAATAGAGAAACTGATCAATTAACTTGCCCTGTCCCAAGTAAATGAAATGCAAAGAAAAGTAAAAGTACTGGAAAAGACATGAAGAGAAAAACTTTGAGTGCACAAATAAATCCAAGAGGAGAAGACAGATATCAAAGTACGCTCTATTTAGTACTGAAAGGCACAAATCAAGGATTGAAAGGCAAAGCTAAATACAGTCACACTAGGAAAAAGTGTGAATTAGATATTAAGAGTGAACATATTTAACTACTGAAGCACAGTTGTGTGGTGGGATCTGTCTCTTAACGTGCTCAGTGCATCTTCAGAAGACAAGAGTTGCCCACAGAAGTTGCTAGGCTCCAGCTGGGAATGAATGAAATTCCATCACCTCCATTAAATGGGAGGTCAGGGTGGAAGAGCTAATGGTTTCTGTGACCTCAAGAATCTTTGAAATTATGAAACCATTAAATTAGGTTACTGATCTAATTGTCCAGGTCACTTGGAGTTGTGGGGATTTTATCTAGGTTTTTAATTTAATATATGACTTACTATAGTTGGGATAGATACAATAATTAACTTTTACTTGTTGTTCAAGACACAGCTTCTCTACAAACAAGGGATTTTTGCAGACTGTAAGTGCTGGCTGGCATTAAGTAACTACAGTTTGAAAAAAAACCCCTTCAAAATCCCTTAAAGCCATTCTCTACACTGCATCCTCTTTTAAATATTTTGTCATCAAGAACATTTAGTGAATTGCTAAAGCAATTAAATATTTGTTAATTAGCAATAAAGAAAAATCAACTTATGTAATTATAAGTGAATTAAAAACAATGGAATTAATTATTAATACTAAAGACTGGCATTCTTCCCAGAGCTGTAAGTTTAATTTTACTTGTCTTTTTAAAGCCAAATTCCTTCTCTGCAATACATCCAGCAAAATTATTGGTGCTTCTTTTGTAACCAAGCATTTTGCAGATGAAGGAAACGTGGAGCACTCCGGCAGCTATATATGCCTTGTGCCCTAACCCAGTGATTCAAAGTTCTTTAGCATTCAGGTTCTAGGACAGACGCTTCTCAACAACAAATGAAAAACTAAACCAGGCCAAATTTTAAAGGAACCTCAGAGAATCTACACATGAGATTATATTCATAAATAATCTACTGAGCCATTAGGGCAAATCTGTTGTAAATAAGCTTTTCCACTTAAATAAATTTAAGACTTAGATACTGAGTTCCCCAGGGAAGTGGACACATCACCAAGCCTTCCAGAGTTCAAGGAGCATTTGGACAATGTTATCAGGCACACTGTGTAATTCTTGGGGTTGTCCTATGCAGGACCATTGTTTTAGTCCATCCCATCAAGCAGCCTTTTAAGTCAAACCTGGTCTTAATCACCCTAATTTTCATGATTGTCCAGGCCAGTTCCCCTTTGAGAATTGATCTGTCACTGTGAATTGAAGGTGTGATTAGAATAACAAGTATAGAGTCTGTTTGGCCTTCCTCCATGACATAGTAGCATCAGATTTGTCAATATCCCCTTCTTGTGCTGGTCTGGTGCTCATTTTAGTACACATGTAAAACAGGGAGTTAGAGATGGCCAACAAAATTGCTCCTTCTTTGGAACAAAGAGTCATTACTATAAACCAAGAGTGCCCAGGCTGATGCATGTGCCTCTGCTACTCAGCCATCAGCCTGAACACCTTTCCCACAGTTCTGATGGCATTTCCTCCGGGATCAGTTTCTATCACCAGTGTCTGTACTGCTTCCACACCTTCCTAAAGGAATGTCTGTGGGCAACTGAAGGAGCAAAGTGTTGGCTCCAAGGAGTGGTGATTAGATAGTGACCAGGACAAAAGGTCAAGGACACAAACTGCCAGGCTTGACACGGGTTAAATTCAAAAGGAGCCTGTTACACAGAAGGTGAAAGAAGGTGTTCCATTGCTTTATCTTGGTGTAATCCATGTACCTATTTATTGAAAAGCAGCTTCTGAACATGGGTAGAAATACAGCTCCTCTTCTTCTTCAGCCCCCACAACCATGCTCCCACAGCTCCTATCATCTCCTAATCTCTTAATTTCAGCACTGGTCTTGCTCTACTTGCTGTTTCACTCTCTTATGTTTGCCTTCACTCTTACCCCTCTTTTCTATGCTGTCCTTCCTGCTTAGATGTATTTTTTCATTTTTTATTTTACAAATTAATATCTCTCAGGTCTGCCTTTGTAATTTTTTTGATGGCCAGCAGTGCTGTGGATCTGGTGCCTTTCACTTTGTTCCCTGCCTGTCAGCAGCACCAAGGTATAAAGCTTGATAAATAAAACCAAACCTGCTGATAGGCCTGGCCAGGCAGTGGTTTTATACAATTACTTATTCAGAATCAGATTTGTCATGTTTTGCAATCAGTCAAATCCAATGCCGCTTTGTCCTTTACACATAGTTATGTAGTGCTCTCCTTAACACCAGCAGAACAGGCATGTGGCTGGATGTAAGTCCATGGCAAAATATATGTTGCCTTGCTAAAAGCATCTCAGTCTCTCTCTAGAGACCATGGTGTTCCAATGTAGCCCAAATATTCATCATGAATCCTGAAAGCACTATCTTTTCCAATTTTCTTTTTTTTTTTTGTAAAACAGTTATACAGCTGTGGTTTTAAGTAATTATAAAATGGATGTGGAGCTAAAGCTCCCTGATGAGATGACAGGAGTGTGTCATAACAATATTGGCTTCTTTCCTGCATTGTACAGAACTATTATTTCAGGCTTTAAAAAGCCAAGACCATACTTCTTTACCTACATGCCTTGGTCAATTTTGAGGGCAGTTAGCTACCTGTATCGTTATAGCTTTATAGAATTCAGTTTTCAATTAAACTAATTTGTGAGTGTTAGAGTTTCTGCCTTCTCGAGCATCTTGAGCAAAACAGAGCTGATGATGACCAGCTAACTATCCTCGCTGATACTTAAACCTGATGAAATTTTTAAGTCTTTCTGTGTTCTTGATTTCTGTATGTTTTTGAAGACCTTCTAAAGACTTCGCAGGTATTCACATCTCCACTCATGTACAAAGAGAAGAGGGAACACAAATCTCAGAACTTAAGAACCTCTCAGCAAAGTATCTGTCTGTGCTCTGTTATACAACTCTGCACTGCAGTAGGAACAAGCACGCCTTATGTGTGCTGAACCCATCCATCAGTCTGGCTCCCTGTACATCAATACCCCAGCAAATAGTGTGCCGTATATCACCACCAGATCCTGAAAAAAGACACCTGCTCAATATCAGTGTCCAATCTCCTGAGTTAAAAAACACATTCAGGGAGTTATTATTATTTCACAAATGTTGTTTATTAATCTGGTGGGCTATAATGTTTGAATTTAAAATGAATCCTCCTACCTCATATGACTATTGATAGCAAATGCCGTCATCAAAGATACTGCTGCACAGGTTGGAAAGAAAATTGTTTCTCTGTGCATAATAATTCTTCTGCTGAAGATGCTCAGCAATCCTTTGACCCACACATACTTTCACCTATTGTTACACAGCCTGCATGAGGTATTTAAGCTGGATCTTTATGAACCCCATTTAAGTTGTGTATCAGTAGTTTGAAACAGCAGCTAAAGTCAGGTGTGAAGTAGTGTGAGATTAACTGAATATGATAAACCATAGAATCATAAAATGATATAGGCTGGGGAAGGACCTTAAAGACCATCTAGTTCCAGCACTCCTGCCATGGGTAGGGATACATTCCACTATACCAGTTTGTTCTAAGTCCTGTCCAATGTGGCCTTGAACACTTCCAGGGATGGGGAATGAAGTACAAGAGGTCCTAGTTAAGTGCAGTACAACTGATTACAGAACACCAGCAAATCTTAAATAGCTTAATGTTTCACTCCACAGTGAAATGCAAATGAATGGCGAAGCCAGTAGAAAATATTAATACAGACTTTTATAAATGTCCTAAACTTGATTTTTGGAAAGTACTAGGCATATAACTAAAACACTAAAAATTTCAGCTAAAACATTGGGAACTGCTAGAAATATCATCACTATTTAACAGAAAGGGAACATCAAATGTCCAAAGGTTAAGTATATCCTTATTTTGAGTCTGAGTTATTGTAGAGAAAAGGCAAATTAATTGTCTGATGATTTCAAGAGTCTGCAATATCTTGCATCTATTTTTAAAAATTATTAGAAATAGGGTAAATATTATTTCAAAAAGCATCCTCTCAATATACTCCAGGATCTTTTTTGCTTATGCTTTTTGAAGCTTTTCTTATGTTCTTGTCCCTTACACCTATTAATATAGACTTTGCAATTTATTTATCTTTATCAGCAGGAAAATTCAAGGATTGAAAGAGAAGAGTTCCACAATATCCTAGTTAAGATACCAGCTTGTGATTTCTGTCCTTCCAGACAGATGTCAATTAAAAGGAAAAAAGGGTGGAAAAGGGAGGAAAAAAGCAACAATAGCACAGGATTGATTGACAAGTGCTATCATACAAGATTTCCCTCAAATATTTTATGAAAAGGACACTGAATTTCATTAAATTCTGTTTTCAAAAGCCACCTCTACCGAAAAGAATGCATTCAGAGTAATTAACTGTTTCTGTCTTGCAGATCACGGACCAAATTCAGAGTTCACCATCTCATGGCAGAAGGCCTCCTTCCCACCTGCCCTATCTGCAATAGGAAGATAAGAAGCAGGTGAAAAGGTCTTGCATCCTTATTATATGCAAAGGATAAAGGCATTTTTATAGGCCTGAGTGCATTTTAAGAACCAGCTTAAAATACATAATGGCTTTACCTGCTGATACAGTGAGGATTGTGCTATCTAGCCACACAGGTGTTGAAAAAAAACACTCAGAAAACCGCTTTAAAGATCTACTTTGCAAACTTCACAGTAAACCTTCTTCCTGTGAAAACTTCCTTAACTATTCTAATGGCATGAAACTTTGAATCTTTTATCAGCTGAAGGGCACCAAAGTGCAGTGGAAGTTGACGCAGCAGAAGATCATGGCTCAGACAATCCTTTGCCACAAATACCCTTCACCCCATATTGGTGGACATTTTACTAAAATATGGTGAACTAGGATTCATGCAGAAGGTGTGAATTTGGAGAGGCAGGAGAAAACCTCACAAGGGGCATCTCACACAGCCATAGCAGCAGGAGCCACCAAAAATGGCACAGATCAGATACAGGGAGGACAATACAGTGTGCAACAGAGCAGGAGACAAGAGAAGAACAGTTTAACTACCTAGATCCAACTTCAGGAAAACCTAATACACAAGTTACGAATCCTACTGTAGTGAGGGTTAAAGAGCCTGAAATTGCTGTTCTGGTTCAATGCAGAATTACCTGTGAGAACAGGATAGATATAATGGATATTATGGCTTTCTTCACAAACCTCAGTCTTGATACACACTCTGGTGATTTCCTACCTACAATCCTGCCTTCTTTTAGTGCAGAAGCAAGGAGACAAGCACAAAAATATGCTTCCCCCACTCATGCCACGGGTAGAAAAAAGAAGCAAGGATAAAAGAATTGAACTGAGTGGAGATGAGAAAGCTGGGAGCAGACGGTAGGAGAATTCCAGAGTATGTAAGCGCTGTCTCTATGACCTATCTGTTGACTGGCAGTCTTGCTTCATGTTGAAGCAAATCACAGAGGTTTTGGGAGGAAAATTTAAAAATGAGAGAAGCCATTTGGCCCATATCTTGACTCTTCAGGCAGTTTGGATTCGTCTGCTGTGTCCACTATATTGCTGTTATGAACAGCCTGAGTTAAGGACAGAGAAGGATTAACCTCCTCTTTAACAGGGATGTTCTGAAGTGACTGATAACAGTTCCTTTCACTGCTCATGTACAGCAAGTGCAATATCATTACACATGAAGAGAAGTTGTAAGGATGGGA
Source organism: Drymodes brunneopygia (assembly GCA_013400955.1). Taxonomy (NCBI): domain Eukaryota; kingdom Metazoa; phylum Chordata; class Aves; order Passeriformes; family Petroicidae; genus Drymodes; species Drymodes brunneopygia. The sequence continues at coordinate 495,875 of VZTZ01041437.1, forward strand.
AAGTCTCCAGCTAGGAATCTCATCCCACTACTTTACATGGGTATATCTAGTGCAGAAAAGACAGTGCTAAATCCCCACTATGAAAGTGATAACTTGGAGAAAGGGAACCTCAGCTAATATTTAGCAGAAGCTAAATATGAATGTCAGCAAATTCAGCTGACCTCTTTTCACACTGTTTCAAAGGGCTGTCAGAGAAGGTGGCTTTGTCCTTCACTCTTTGAAGCAAACAAACAGAAAAACACTCTGCGCCACTAAGATGTCCAAAGTTATAGAGATGCCTTTGGATGATGAGAAAATCATTTTTCCAGATTTTAATTTGAGCTTTTGGCTTTGATGACCTTCCTTCCTAGAATCACAAAATAATTCAGGTTTGACCAGTACCTCTGGAGGTCTGTAGTCAAACCTCCATCTCAAAAGTAGGCCCAGATATATTAGGTGGTTCAAGAACTTGTCCCACTATTTGGAAGTCACCACATGTAGACGTTACCCAACTATCCTGGTCAACCTGTTCAAACATCTGATTACTTTCATGTGGAAAATCTTACAAAAATTTGTCAGCCATTTTTCCTTTTTTAACCACTTTGTACCTATTATACAATTTTTTTTCTCACAGACTGAAGTCAGTGATAGTAACTTCAAACCTGAAGCTAGGACAGTGTCACTCTTTAAATTATTTTACAAATATTCAGTTTCTGAAGATATTTTTGGTTTCTAGGAGAGCTCTGTGCCTCACTTCACATACTGTAGTTCTTCCAACAGGTTTACTACAGCTCAGCCCCGTGCTCTCCACATTAGGCCACACCACAGCCCTTAACTTTTGATTGTTGAGCAGGACCCAGAACTGAAATGTGAACACAGAGAGAACAAACCATGTGGGATACAATGTGTGAAACAAGGGCATGGTCTGGTGACTGTTTCTGCTCATCTCCTGTGTCCCTTTTGCATAACAACAGAGATGAACCCTGACATGAAACAACAAGTACTTTATTTTGTAGTGTGTTAATTTGCAGTCTGGGTAACCTGAAGGACTGTCAGAAGTGTCAGAAAAAAGAAGTCAATTTCTTAGCAGAAACCAATGAAAACCATGCTAACTAGTGTTCCTTTGACCACCCCATAACAAGAAGAACCACAACACTTCCCATAAACTGGCTCAAAGATATTCCTACCTGGACATATTCCATCTTTTCACCAAAACTCAGCTAGGTCAAGAGGTCCAAGAGCTTGAGAAGCACCAAAACCAAAAATGATCAAGTACTGCATCTGTTTCTTGTCTCCATGAACCCCCTAACTTGTACTAATAGGTCTTTGAACCTCAGGGTCTTTGAGAGCATGGCACCAGCAAAACAATAACCTTGATTCTGTAGATGCCTTGCAGTGGTTCCCTGTTTGTTTATTTTGGAAGTTCAACATGCCCAGTGTGTAGTCAAAGATTATTTTTCTTCCAAAGGCCAGACTTGCATGGAATTCTGTTAATTATATGCACTGTAGAAATGTCAGCCTTTACCCCTCTGTATATACAGCGTCCTTTGTCCTTCATATAATGATTTTAAAGTGCTCTGCAGATATCATTTGATAGAATAATAAGGTGTTATTATTGAATCTTTATGTCTCCTATTGTCCCAGGAGCATTGACCTTGCTTTAGCAATACAGAGGTCTGTCTGCCAGGCTAATCACACCGATATTTGAGTACCCCAGAGGAGATCCTTATGTGGCAACATTTCTGCAGGAACTCAAAACTGGCCAGACATACTGATAAGATCCATGTATTACTCCTGTGTATTTCTGCAAGGTTATAAACCAATTCCAATTTCAAATGTAAATCCCCATCCTGGTGACATGTGGAGAGATGCATGGTTCAAATAACTCAAATTGTCCCCAGCTGTCAAGGTTCCCTATACAGGTAGCAATGGATGCGATTTCCAAGCAGAGAGCAACCACAGGGAACTAAGATGAATGAATCTCCCATCCACTCTTTTCCAGCAGATATGTAGTACTGATAAATGTCCTTGAACTACTGAGTTACTATGGGAATAACCTTTCATTTATGTCCTTCACTATCATTTGCCAGGACACTGCCTTCAGGCTGTATTTCTTAGCCATGGACAACCAGATATTAGTAAGTTGTTTTTTTCCCCTTGATTTGATATGTTGCATAGGCATATCCATAAATATCCATGCACACAGCAGGGTATATGCAATACATCTGACAGGGCATGGTTACCCCTAGCACAACACCACTTTTTAATATAATCTTGGCTTGTTTCCACAGCTGTCAAAAAGTCTAAGTTAGGTTGATAGGTCTCCTAAAATGTACAGTTTCTGACAATCGAATTTTTATTCTTCCTGTTAAGAAAGTCCTGATACTTATGAGGGACTTTTCTTTCAGGAATAAGATACTTTCATAGTTGCTGAACAAATTGTGATACAAAAACTCCTATCTGGAGATATGCAGATACTTCATGGCAGCATCAGCATTCTTTACATATCTGCAAAAATGTCCAAGAGTTTCACTTTTCCACTCAGAAGCTTTTTATTTTTCTTTTCTGAAAGGAAATCCCAGAGCTCTCCTATTGCTTCAGCACTTTTTATTTGTCCTAAAAAATCTTGTTTTCTCCCTCTAATACAGTGAAGATGCCTAGGCTATAGTTCCTATCATTGCAATACCTCTGGGAATCTCCAGCTGAACAAGAGCCTTGATATAATGGCACTGTCGTTACACCAATCTCTACCAAATCAGTCAGCTACACTCAGAAATCTAAATATTCCTCAAAATATACTTATTTTAATTCAGACCTATCAAGAATAATCTGCCTGTCACTGGTACAATGTGTATTTTCAAGAACGTGCCCAAAGCTGAAAGAATTCAGGGTAGTTTCATTACTATATAAACACAATAATCTGAAATATGTTTTATAACCTGGACCGGGGGAAGAAAACATATATAAGCTTATGCTTATTGCTTAAAACCAAAGGAGAATCAGTACATTCTTGAAAAAAAAAAGGTGTACTTTGAACGCTATCTGAGTAAAAGCATTCTCCTGTGACAAATTTCAAAACCAGAAGTGTCATAGGACTCAGCCTTGTCCTTACAAGTACATTACAGATCTTGTTGACTGGTTTCTGTACTTTAAAGTACAGTGCTTCTGGCTTCAAGTTGTAGAAACAAACTCAATTGTGTTTCTAAATCTTTGTCCATGGCTCGTTGAAGTCTTGGTGTATGTAGGAACATTTCAAATTTCTTTTATTCTCTTTTAAATACTTTGGGATGGACACTCATTTGTAAAACTGAGGTAAAGCACTCTGCACCTGACAAGTTCTACTTATTAACTGTTACACACAAACTTTTCTTATGGGAGATATTAGAGTTCTAAAAAGCATCTTGTGCAGCATCATTAGATGAGTCAGAAGTAGTATATCCACGTAACATTTTGGTTGCTCTCATTCAGCAGAAGTGTTGGGGCAGTCAAGATAAAGTTGGAAGTCAATATAGAATTTATTTGGTGGGGAAAAAAAAGAAGTATTATCTTTACTTGTACTGGGAGAGTGCAGGAGTAAATAGCTGAGTGATCATAGGTATTTGGTGAGTTGGAAATGCTGATAAAATACAGGGAATGGAGCTTCTGGGGGCAGGAATAAATTATGCTAAGTAGTATATGAGCTGCCATGAAATTATTTTTAGGTTATTTCTGATACTTCAAATGAACTTCCAGACCAGCGCATTAACATTGACAATATCATTTATTCAAGTTTCAGGTACATGGGATCATTTCTCATCTTATGATTCAATCACTTTGGTTAAGCCTCTTGTTAACAACAGAGGAAAAAAAACGGATTTTCTGAGTGATCACTATTTATTAGACAATAAATTTAAAATGACACTGCAAATATAATTTCATGGTTTTTGCTCTTTTCATTTCTTTGTAAAAAAAAGGATGGAGAAAAATAACAGTGCTTAAAATATTGTGAGGACAATCTTGATTTATCAACTCCACTTAAATACAAACAGACATCATAAGAAAATTATAAATGTCTAAGTACCACACCCATGATAGATTAAGAGTTTTACTTCTTTAACTCATCTTTACAAATAAATCTAAAAACAATGATAGTGTACTTACATATTTCAGATCCTCATCTGTCTAAGAACAGAAAGCACTGAAGTCATGTGTCAGAATAACTTGGTGGCCTCTTCTCAATTCCCTTTCTGTGATCACCATCCACAAAAATCAGTGCGCCACTGCAATGGTCCAGCCATTCTCACTACAGAAAAGGAGCCAGGTGTTGAGTGTCAGACAAGACTGGCATGGATTTGTAAAGGTTGTTTGCACAGCAGCTATCAGGATTCTAAGATCCAGATTCCCTTTATCTACCAGAGTACATCCATCAGAAGCCAGGCTACCATCACATCAGACAGTAATTGGTACCTGCCTTTAACGTCTGTATTGATATGGAGAAATGCGTATCTCCCTCCATATCTACAGACCAGCCATGTCCATGCTGCTTTCCCATGCTTTGATTTCCCCAGGAACAGTTACAACATGTTCCAGGCTTGTTCCTACCCATGATATACGCAGTGAGCCACTATCCATTGGTGGCTTCACACTTCAGATGTGGTCTGAAAGCCTGGATAAGGAGTATATTGAATGTGAGGTGCTTCAAGCTGAATGGAATGAAACTGGACCTAAGTTAGTATGTACACATGTTTAAACCTGGAGAAAGAGACAGTATGTTTTTCATGGGACAAACCTAGCTACATTTTTTTTTCCTTTTCTGTCTACATTTTATGCTTAATGTGGTAATAAAGCATATTTCCTTATTTTAAAATATCACTAAAATACTGTAGGTTTTACAGATTATATTGTTTCTCTGGAAGAAATTTAGGAGAGGTACTCCTGTGTCTGACACCTGGATGAGTCCAACTGTTTCAACACACATCAACAAAATTCCCATCTCAGCCCCATATTGCATATTGTTCTGACACTTTAACTTAGTAATGTCCTGGGTACTTTTTTTAGCAGCTCTATATTTAATGGGGATTTGCAGACAACTCTCAGTTTTAGAGGTACTTGAATCTATATTTATCATGAGACACACTGGGTAATGTCACTCTGCTTAGTGACAACCCATACAATGTGTGGCACAGCAGAGAAAAGGAGCCAATACATGATCTTGCTAAGGCCCAACAGTTTCTGATAGGTCACAATTAGCATGCCTCTCAGTGTTATCAAAACATAGCTTGAAAAGTTGTGACTGCAGACACAAGATGCAGCCCAGCTCAGCTGTCCACACAGAACTGTCCAGTGCAACTAGAGATGTCCTAGTTATTCTGATTGTCCTTCAGCTGCTGTCCAGAAAGACATGGGCTTCCTGCAAATCCTGCATCTTCTCTGACAGTCTCTTAAATAAGCTTGGGCATCTAAAGTAGCTCTAGGCATCTCAAATGTCTCTAAGTTTATTATAAAACTAAACTTTGTGTTAAAGCACAAGTTATGCATTGACAACAGGACTCTGTGATCCCCCACCTCACTACTGCTATTCCCCATATACAACCCTAGCATATCACCCCTTTCCACAAGTACTGCTTCAGGGAATGGGTTGTACAACAAGATACCAACAATTCTGTGTTGTATGCTACTTATGCACATGTATGCACACTATATCAGGGCTCACATTCTTCATTCTTTAATTAATACTGCTTTTTTGTAAAAATTAAAGCAGTGAGATACCAAAAAGCCATTATATTTTGTTTGTTAGGAGCTGGCATAAATGTATTCCGGTGGAGATAACGCTGTAAATGTTGATCATGTTACAAGTTGGCCCACCTACTGTCACTTCAGGAAGCACAGGTTTAAATATAAAACTACTATTTTTAACTGAGTTAATATTGGAACTGAAGGAGGAGACGTTCAAGCTGGGGTAAATAGTAGCCTAGCTGATGTGAGTAGCACTATATTGATTTACAGCAGTGAAGCAACTATCATAAACAGTAAATCTTTTCTCCACCAAGAGCTCCACAAATATATTTATAATACTATTTCAATAAGGAAAAGAAAAATCACAACAGAAAGTTGATATTATGCAAAGGTATCTCAGAAGTTCTGACAAACTTCTATGAGCAAATAAATGGAAATATAGAGCATGTGTCCTAGCCCAGTAGACTGCTTCAAATCCCTCCGCTAAAATATGCATGTTAAATAACTACATGTTTTGTTTACAACGAGCAGTATATTCCAGACATAATTAAAATAAAGAAAATTGTTATTGGATACCTCTTGCAGATAAAAAAGACCCAAACCTCCAAGGTATTAAATAAAAGCAGGTTTTATACTATAAGTATTCATTTATGTTTTCTTCTTGAAGCTGTAGTTCCTAAAGTCCTGTAAGTTAGATTATTATTAAAAATAAGAGCAAGACCATCGGATTTTATTACTAAACTGGAAACACGAAAAATAAAAAGAACAAAAGTGCTCTAATATTTAAAACTCACAATTTTAAATACCTTCATTTATCTTGATTTATTAAATATTCTAATGTTGGGCATTCTTTTTGGGTGTCTACTCAATAGCACTTGGTCTTTGTAATACAATATAAACAAAATTAGAAAAGTCTTAAGTTTAACCCAAGAGGAACCTTACTTCTCCAAAAATCCAACTAAAGCAGTCAAAGCTGTGTTTTCTTTTTAAATTACTTTCTCTCTCTTTAGCTGAGGTGTTTAAAGACTACATAATGCAGCATAGCACATAGTACAGCACAGGAGGACTGAGACTATGCACTTTAGGGAGATTAATGGCTGCAGAGCGGCTCACTCTTTGTTACATTAACCTGCCCAGAAAAGCAATTCCCTCCACAGTCCCCATGCCCAATCCCCGTAAGTGGAGACATATGGCAGTTCTGTGATACAGAGAACACACTGTGGTAGTTTTATTGATACTGGGACTGCTTCTTAGCCAGTGTAAGTCTTCTCCACTCAGCTATGAATTGATCCCATTGACTCCTGGCAAAAGCCGAACACTCATAAAGGTTAATGCTGCCCTTGCAGTCAGATTCCTTCTCTGAATTGCCCTGTGAAGGTGGCTTCTCTCCACTGACTCCAGGGAGACTGGCAGATTAAATTTAGACTGAGCTAACTCTTGTGTCTCTGCTCTTTGGTGGGATCAGTCTTTAAAGATGAGCTTTTCTCTTTGTCCACGATTCTCTGATGTGAGTCTATTGATAGAACACCACCAGATGTAGCAACAAGAATGGTGCAAGTTGTGCATGGCCATCACTGTCTTGTCATCTGGTGAAATGTCAAGGTGAGCAGAGACTCTTCCTCCGTTCCCCCCTCTCTCTTCTGCCTGTCCATTATCTATCTGAGGACAGTAATCACTGAAACATCTCAAAACCCAAATCCCAACATTTCCATGTTGAATTAACATGAATACTCAGAATGGGAGTGGCACAACATTGCACACACACAGACACACAGAGATCATTTCATATTTTCTGCTTCCCTCCTCAGATTTCTCTCTTCCAACAATCAGCTTCTCTGCTAACCTTGAAACTGCAAGGAATTTCATTCTGCAGCTTGTGTTTCCTCCAAAGCAGAATTGCAGGATCTCAGTTCCTCCGTAGAAATTATGTCTCCTGGAGTCATTATTCCTTCTTGGCCTCAGACCACTTCCTGCAATTTCAGAGCCACTGAAAACAGCAGTTTCAAATGATCTATTAACCCATGAAGGCTAAGCCCACCTGGACTCCCTAGAGTTCCGTTGATGCATTTTTCTTTTCTCACACTTTTCTCCCTAAACTTTGAAACAGAACTGAAAAGATTCTTCCTCAGACAAGTTTTGGCCTGTTTTACAGACCTTGTCCTCTGAATATTGTTTTGTTTTCACTTCTAGTTTTCTGCTGCAGACTACTATTTACCAAATCTATCTTTCTTGAAAAATTCTGATGACCCATAAAAGCTGAAATATTAACTATCAAAACCCTTGGGTATAGCCACAAATGATTATGTAAGGCTGAAGGCTCAATGCCAGATGAGCAGACGACAGACCCATTTATCATCAATAGGAACAGGCACATTAATTGGCTATGATACCAATACCATCCTTCAGCATCAACAAAACTCTTCTTGGACCTGAATGTACCCCCAGAACATCCTTTATTAAATAAGATAGATAATACTGAGGCCAAGGGTCGCACTGCTTCATCTGAGAAAGCTCAATTATTTATGAATACTTCCCTGACTCAGGCTTGGCAACCTGACAGGTTTCCAAGCCTGGCAAAGAGAGCTTTTTGCTCTACTGACTAAACATTATTATTCTACACATACATGTCTTCTGTATTAGACAATCAATAACAGAGAAATGAAAACACATTAGTCCTGTAAAGCTTCTGGACTGGGGGAGAGTGTTTGAACATTGGAACAGTTTATCCAGAAAGGCTATGGAGACTCCATCCTTGAAAATATTCAAAACCTGACTGGACACATCCCTGGACTCTTGTGGCTGATGCTGCTTTGAGTGGTGTGTGTTGGATTAGATGATCTCCAAGATCCCTTCCAGCCTCTGTGATATTCTGTAGTTCTGAGTCCATGAGATGAAGCCACAGTAGTGACTTCCCCGGTTTTCATTCCTGACTCTTCCATGTACTCACACAAAAGCCAGAATACTCATAATTGGCTACTGCTTCCAGCTGTTTCACCATGCAAAGAGGAATGTAATCCTAGGAGCCCCTCCTGCCAATTTTCTTGCATCAAGCTGAGCATATGAAAAAGTAACCCGTGGCCACCATTTGGTATGATACCTGCAGAATTCCCTGCAGTTAAGTGAACTTTTCTGTAAAACAGAAACTACTTGACCCTATTTGGCTATCGAAATATTCTGTATTATTCCAGGCACACTGTTTGTGTGTCATCATTGTCAGCATGGAGAGTACAGAAGCAGTGATACAGTCCAAAAACTCTGCATGAGGATGGAGAAAGTAAAACATTGAAAATTTTACTGGAATGTTGACCACATGTTACAAGCGGTAGGAACAAAGTGTTTCTTTCAAGATTGGCTTTCACCTATTTCTTGAGTTGCCAATAAATGGTTCTGTGACCCATTTCATGGAAGGAAGAGCTCAAAAGTAATACTGTAGTATTTCATGGGACTCGAAAAGGACCCTCTGGGTCAAATCCTTCTTGCCAACACAATTTCCACCTTGGGGTCACACGTTGCTACCTTGCCTGCACTTGATATACACAGATTTTGATGTTATCAACACACCTCTCCATATAGCTTGTTATCTATATATGTTTATGTTCATTCTATCAGAAATGATATTTTCCCCAACCTTGTATCACATTTTGATCTTGACAGAAAGGAGAATTGGTTTTTTCTTTCTCCCCAAGGGTCTTGGGGAGTTTTCCTCAGAATGATACAGTATTTCCTCACACTTAGAACAGAGCCTTCTGTTTGCACACAGTACTGCGCTGACACCAGTCAGGCTGGCATGCACACTTTATACCTGCATAGCCAAAGGAACTGGCAGATGGCTGGTGACAAAAGGAGCATCCCATGGAGCTGCAGGAGAACCACCTCAACAGATCCAAGATTTCAGAGCCTGAAAGACACCATGCAACAGCCCAACCGTAGTACTGCTCAGCATTCAGCCAGAAGCAAGGCAGGTGCTTCAAATGTTTGCCAGGATTCACTCATTGAAACATGTTTAGTCTCCAAGATGGAAATAAATCTGGCAAATGAGTGTTGAATGCTCTTACAAAGAGATGTAAGAGCAATCACCTAGTGTAGGACAGAATCTACCACCTTATCTCTGTGACTTTTTGGTAGCTGAAGGACTGACTTATACAAAATTGTCCCTTCCAGGCCTTCAGCAGGAGGAATCGTCCCTTCCACCAGGACAGCCAGTGAGAATAAGAGCGAGTAATGAGAATATAAGATGTTGAATGAAGTAGTGGCTGAAAACGAAGATGTGCTAGCAAGCAGGTCTCATTTCAGCATGAGTCTCCAGGACCATAGCATCTGCCATTCCACAGTATTTGGTGGGGACCATTTTACAGGAGAAGGGCAGCTGCTGATGGTTCAGTGCGGCATAAGCACTTGAGCTGTAAGCCTGGCTGATGGGACTGGGGAGGAGGAAGCCAAAATTGTTAAGCTCAATATGTTGGACTTGTCAGATTTGGATCAGTTCTGCTCTCTGCTTGACAGCTTCATATTTCATGTCATCTGACCTCTAGCAGGCAAGTGACACACCTGGAGGTCTGTCTCCCATCTGAACTTTTTAAAGAAAAATACGGGGTTTTTCTGCAGCTTTCCTTCCTGAAGTTGGTGGTAGACTAAGGAGAAAGCATTTAGGTGTCTGCTTCCCACTTATTCATTTATTTCTTAACTCCCCTGAAAATCTTACAGTACCCCAGCTCCTGCTCAAAATTTCCCATGCTGCAGCTACAATGTACTGACATGATTCACAGCTCTCGTTAAGCAACCGTAAACCCGTCCCAAATATGTGGAGCTTCTTCCTTCTACAAAAGAAATGAACCATAGTAAAGATCATTGCAGCTGATCTGTCTTCAGATTCAGGAAGATTCTTCTGCACCTCTGCATTTCAGAAGATGACCTTTATCAGATCTAAAGCCTACAAATATTTTCTGACTGTGTAGGGCAAACTATGGATATAGGATTTGATGTACAAATGTAACAGCCCTTCTCCTATCATGTATCAACCAGTGTAGCAGAGATGCAATGTCACAGAAAGAAAAGCATAAAGTAGAAAGAACAAACATAAAAACTAGCTTATAACTTGCCAATGGGAAGAGGAGACCAACTAAAACAATTTGTAGTGAAGGTCCAATGGAATACCATGGAGTTAGTCTCCCTAGAGGAATGAAGGGAAGCCAGGAACAATACTATCTCTCTAAATGCAGACACTGTTTGGGAGAGGTGGTGCTTCTGTGATCTGCCAACAAGAGCAGGAGTTCTTTGCTGAATAAGCAATTGGGCTAGCTGGTATAGGAAGCTGTGTGTACACTGATGCCATAGGGCATCACTTTCATGATCAGGAGACCCTGAGACATGCTTCAGTTTTCTCATAATGAGTGGATTGAGTGCATTCATCAAAACTGAGATTTCAGGGCTCAAAGTTCAAAAAGCTACCAGAGGTGACATAATTTCCCTGCTTCCTCCTCTTGTCCCTTCCAAAAACAACCCCACTGTATTTTTTTTTCTTGCCATTTGACTGAAATCACCTGGGGGTTAATTATCTTTCTGGGATGAAAACCATATGCTATTTCATGTTCTTGCATAAGGTTAAGCTGCATATGATGAAACTGATCAATGAAATCAGGGCAGGGCAGGGNCCTGGCCAGGAGTTAGTGCTCTCATTTACTGACAATGTAATCCAAGGTATCAGACAAATATAAAAATTCGCTTGCCCACTAGGAACAGAGCAGAGAAAGTGTTGCCTATGTCACCATGAAATGAAACTGGGGAACACTGAGGTGGGGAATATTAATGTAAACAAGATGGGGAAAATCACTGTTTACAACTGGCATGATTCAGACTATGGAGAGGTCATATTATTTAAAAAACAATTTTTCTGTGTGTTTGGTTTTGGTTTCTTTACTTTTACATTGCAGCTTGCAGGCTGCTTTGAACACGGCAGATACTGTGCCGATGTGCTGTTCATAAAATCCAGCCTGTTGTGTGGGTCTACACTTGCCATTTCACTTTAGTGCAGAGACAGTCCCCTAAAATGTTAGCCTGAGTTTCCAGTCTATCTGGCATGTGAAGCTAGTTCTTATCACTGTGGATGGTTTTCCTTCAAGCTAGAGTATGGATTTTTTGTGCCGGTCTGGCAGGGATAAAAGAGAAGAAAAGAAAACAGACATGGAAGTGCTCCACTGAATCTCATGCTTGTAGAATTCCATGCATACAAAACTTGCAAGTGGAAAGAAGATCTACAGCCACACACAAGTTACTGAAGGCAAACAGCGCAACACAAGCTTAGAGCTGTTTACAAGTAAATTCTTCATAACTCCTAAGCCAAAAACTTCATTGCCTGAATAACTTCCCTGTCAAAGAAAAACATTTCTTTGCCAGTGAGAAAGAGTAACTCCAATAACCATTCAAACCCCAGCCCTGCAGAGCTTAGGTTGTACATGGGTTAACATTTCAGTGCAGTTACACTTCCTCAGCAGCTAGCATTTGGAAAGTGTGTTGCTGAAAAGAAATGAGCACAAACATACACAGATGTCTACTGTTCTGGGTTCAAATAACCCTTGTGGAGAAAGAGTGGTGTATATATATATGGGTGTGCACGTGTGTGGGCATGCATGGGAAAGCAAAGTGAGCTTTATTTTTATTCTGAATCCCACCTAAACAAAGATCCTAATGTTATCCCTTGGAATGAGGTAAGAAATATGATCATTTGGTTCCAAGACCTGCCTGAAACTACAGTTTTTGTAGCCCTGAATGAGCAGCAGCCAAACTAAAAGAGATCAGATGAACTGCATTTAGAAGTGATGCAGTGAACTGGTACAAGGGGAAAGTGCTTTTAGTGATCGATACAAAAACAGGGGGCTTTCATCTAACCACAGTGAGGATGGCAAAGAGGAATTTGGGCAATATAATATGGGATAAAAGGGTAGATAGCCTCTTATTTCAACCTAAAGACTTAATGATGCTTATTAAAAGGTTGTTACCTGGTTTCATGGAAGAATTATTGCCCTCTACCTCTTTCCTTAGAGTGAATGACCTGACAGGGAAAACCAATTTTTCTCAAGTCCTTGGTCTTTGTTATGGAAATGTTCTTTTCATTTTTCTGTGACTTTGCCAAAAGACCAGCCCATGCAAACCAGCAATACACAATGCAATTCCCCAGGCAGCACATTCATATTGCAGCACTTGGGTCATTACATATTATGATTTGATTCATATAACAATTGTTTAGATTCGGGTCAATGTTACCAATAAGTGAGAGATTTGAAACAGCAAAGTGTTCTTATGCTTAAGAAAATGCACTGGGCCAGAGTCAAGTCTGGAGGAGACACTGAAGACAATGAACTTCCAGCAGGTGAGCCAGGCTGCACATTTCTGCTGGGGAAATCTTTCCACCACTGCAGCATTTCATTATTGCTGTCATTTTCTCTATGAATTATTGCTTTCTTGTCAGATTTACCTCCCCTTCCACTTGAAAACAGTCATCTGGGGAATAGGGCAGCAATAAAACAAAACCTCCTGGAGGTTAATGTTGCAATGACAACAACAAAAACAGGAGCTGGTCTACCTCTTCAACTAGGGTACTAAGGGAACAACATGGTACTGGTTCAGCTAGAAGAGCTCAATCTGTCTGTATCTGAATATAACAGGCAGTCCTGCTTTTCTGGCACTGCATAACAACCAAGTGTTTTGAACTCACAGTTACTACATTTTTTAGGCTATTTGGTGCGCTTCAAGACACATTGTTCTCCAGCAGTGACTAGAAATGACAATTCAGATGAATTCACGTGTCATAAAAAAATCTATTAATTAACTTTTCGATTAATTTTAGGAAGTCTCATATGACGTTTGACTATGAGTATAAAAGTTGCTGGCATTTCTACAATTCTACAGTAAAGAGACATGGGGCAAAGACATGACCTGGGAGACAGGAAACCAGAGCAGCAAAATGACCTTCTTACCAGAAGAACCCATTCAACTGCATAAACAGGCCCCTCCTGGTGAAAGAACTATCTTCTCACTTTGTGTAGAACCAACTGTAGTTTAGCTAGAGTTATCTAAAATTAAACCAAGTGAGCCAAAACTATGAAAAGCCACATTACTCCAGTATACCACCTGAAGATGTTTGTCTTACACGTGAAATGTAACTTTGGAGTTTAGTCTAACCAGTACCCCAAGGGAGCCTAGATGTAGATTCATAGAATCATTTAGATGGAAAAAGACCTCCAAGATCATCGAGTGCAAAATACCTTTCAAACTGCAAAATGGAGGAAATGTTTTTAAGTTAAATATTTTGAGACATGTAGAATGTATGAGAACATTTCTTTAGAAATTACCATGGCATGGAATCAAGTCATAATCAAATGAATGAAATCAAAGAACCTTTCCTCTGTTGCCTTCCTTGAATAGTCATTTATGAACCAGAAAGTAAATGCACAAAGAATCTTAAATCACAACCAATCACACCAGCAAAACTTTGACACTCCTTCAAACTACTAACTGGCTTAAAAGCCAGAACGACTGCAACAGGAGATCAAATCCAACTTTACTGGAACAAATTGTGCTTTGAATTATGTTGGTGCAGTGCCACAGAAGCCAATGGGATATGACCTTCACAGCTAATGAAAGAGGTCCACTAAATTTGTCCTAGTCAGTTTGGCTGCAGAACCCCTTTGCACATTCTATGCACAGCCTCTTGTTCCCTCTCTTAAAGTAAAAGATTTTCAGTTAAAATATAAGCTAATGAATTTCAGAAACACCTTTTTTACAGTAAATCCTCCAGTAAATTATGACAGTACACTGGAAACTACAGACCAGATTTACCTGAAGACTGATAGAGCTTCATGAATTTAACTCATTGCAGTCTATACCTTCCTTGTGAGGGGAAGAGGATGGACAAATACCGATCTCTTCTCCCTGGTGACCAGTGATAGGACCTGAAAGAACTGCTTGAAGTTGTGTCAGCGAAGATGCAGGTTGGATATAAGATACAAGTTCTTCACCCAGAGGGTGGTGGGGCTCCGGAACAGGCTCCCCAGGGAAGTGGTCACAGCACCAGCCTGACAGAGTTCAAGTAGTGTTTGGACAATGCTGTCAGGCACAGGGTGTGACTCTTGGGGATGGTGCTGTGCAGGGCCAGGAGCTGGACTCAATCTCTGTGGGCCCTTTCCAACTCAGCTCATGCCGTGACTCTTTGAATTAAAGTCCTTTCACCATAGGATCTCTTTGTAAAGGAGCAGATTTTCTACAAGGTGTAGGAGGCTGGCAAACATTTCAGAGCATTGCCCAGTGCACCCTAGTTACTGCTTGTGTGATTGCAAGAGCAACTGTGAAGCACATCCTCATCCTTTGCCTCGTTCCTTTTCAGATCAGATCTGATTCCAGCCCTGCATATGGTAGTGGGGTAAAGAAATTCCTGAGATGCTCACACCTAAAATTTATGACAAGGAAAACATTCACCCGATGATCCTCTCAAATACACACTTGAGAAATAGCTACAGAAATGAGTTTATTTATTCTCAAAGAAACGGATTCAGTTGACAAGGGGAAGGAGGGAGGTAGTGAATATAATGAGAAAATAATAATTATCATTATCCATAAATATTAAAGCAGATTAACGGATTATGAGATTTTAAGAAGCGAATGAATATTCCATAATTTAAAGTTCTAACAGCATTAAGGTTCTATTTCCTGTCAACTAATTTTAAGTTAATTGCCATTAATATTTCATAACTAAATAGTGAAAGAAATCAGGTTCTTCTATTAATTGTCATACACCCTAGCTGCAAAGGCAGTCCAAGGTGAATGGAATGTGGTGAAAAAGTCTCAACACAAGATAATTGAAATTATGGCTAGAAAAGACTTACTAATCCATACCCTTGCCACTGCAATTTCCTCTCTTCTAGAGAGCATCTGATGAAGTCTCCCACTCAAAAGGTTTAAAAGTGACTCAGTGATTTAAAATTTTCTGTTGTTGATTGACAAAATTATTTTTTAGAGAAACCTCTTAGCAAGTAGTCTTTAAGTACTTTATGCTATACATCCCTACACAATCAGAAATATATTATGCATTGGAAAGGCATTTCAGCTCTGTGCAAGGGATAGAGGTGGTAATTTCTTTTCAATGCAAATAGCTTCCAAATTTTAACATGGATGCTGTTTTGTTCAGTAAGTGCCACCTTCTTGCGATATCCAATTTAGGCATGTTGAATATTTTTCTCATTGTGTATTTATAGAATTTTGGTGTCTGAAAGACCCACACAGGAAAGCAGTCTAAACCAGCAGGTTCCACCCTCATCCTGATGTCTCAAGAAACCATCAAGCCCTAGAATGGTTTGGTTTGGAAGGGACCATAAAGGTCACCTAGTTCCAACCCTCCTGTCACCTTCCACAACCCTCTACTAGATCAGATTCCTCAAAGCCCCATTCAACCTGGCCTGCACTATGAGTTCTGGTATTCTCAAAGCATTTTGCATATTAAAACACTTTCTTTTTGGAAGACTGCATCACCACTGCATTATCAACAATACAACACAGTACCAGTGAAAAAGCCGGTACAATGGCTGGATAAATATTAATTTACTCTGCTGAACAGAACAGTCTATACATGTAGCCTATCAGCTAAAAGGCTAAAGTCAATTCAAAAACCTCTGTGGTGAACCACCAGTAGAAGGTGGCAGAAAATCACAAGGCATTAATGCTAATGTTTATTCCTTGGAGAAAAATAACTTCATGCAAAGTCATAATTTTATGAGTAATAAAACCAGCAATAAACCAGTGACACTTGCAGGATACCTCAGGTCATCAGATGCACAAAATGCACAATTGGAAAACAGGTTACTGTATTTCATTTAATTTAATTTTTTAAAAATGCCAGAACAAACTAAGTTCTGATGAGCTTTTTCTGCTAATATCTCCTTCTATTTGTGCAAATAGTCCACCATATACTTGAGAAAATTCTTAAAGTCACAATGCAGCAGGAATTTTTTCCTGCTTTGCAGCTCAAATTTTCTTTTGTTTAACATAATCCCATCATGCCTGTCTCTGTCACCCTGGGATAAGAGAAACAATCTTTTCCCTTTATCCTCTGAGAGCATGACTTTCTGTTTCCTACCAAGTCAGGTTGTTCAGCCCCTTAATGATTTTTGCTGCTTTTCTCAGAATTCCCTTCAATTTGTCAACATCCATCACTATATTCAAGGTGCAATCTCATCGCTGCTGTATAGCAAGAAAATCCCCTCCCTATGGACAAAGGAATGACGACTCTGCACATACAGACCGAAGTCATAACATCCCCTTTTGTAATCCTCTAGCATTGCAGCATGCAGATATATCACTTGCTGTCTGCTAAAACCCCAAGGTCTCCTTTGACATTTCTGCTTTCCAGGTATCTTTGTCTGACTTAATAGCTGTGCTTTAGATTATTTCACTCTCAGATTTATCAGCCTACATTTTTCTAGGTCAGCTCTCATTCTCTTAGTTAAAGCACATATTTATGCCATGTCCCATTCTCCTTGCACTATTTCCTAATAATTAAACATAGTTTTTTTTATTTTGAGGCAGAAGTTGGAAGATCCTTATTAAGATCTGGATAGGATTTGATCAGAGTATTTCAGTCCTTTTATCCTTTTATGTCTTGCTCCGATTCAATTGGGTGCTACACCCATGTTCACTGCTGTGACAATCATTGTTTTGTCAGTGTGACTGACTACATGTACAGTACCAAAAGGCAGCCCTGGAGCTCTCTTTTATCCTTGCATGTTATCCAGAAAGAAAAATGCAATCATCTTATTAATTGTACACAATCCACTCCTGAACAAGTCTAAGCCCTTCCAGAGTCAAGGGAATTAAAATATGGATGTCTTCAGGTTAGAACTTGTTTCATCCCTAAATATGTATCAAAACCAAGTTTAACAAGCTACACTCTGGAAATGTTTGTTTCATTTTAATGGACATGGGGTGAGTCCAGCAAACCTGGCTGTAGATATGTAAACAGCAACAAACAACTGCAGATCATTGTAGACATCTTTGACTGGCTTCCTGATCTACTCTTTCATTTTTTCTACCTACTAAAATATAAAAGTGCAAAAATTCTTTAGATTTAGTTCTTGTTTTTCCACATCATAAATTTTTTCATCTGTGCAACTTAGGAGCATTTTTGATGATCCATATTTAACAGTGAGTTTAACCCAGCAGATTTCTAGGTAGTTAAAGTAGTACTTGAGTAGTGTATCCTTCATCCAGTTTTTGAATAATTGCCCTGAAGAATTTATTTTTTTTTCATTTCAAGGCTTGCAACAGATGCCTACTGATGTCTTTCATCCTTTGTAATTTAATCTGAAGTATTTCACTTGCTGCTATTCATTATCAAATTGTATCTCAGTGCCATTACAAACATGATATTCATTTCAGTGTATAGTGGTAATATAAAAAAATAAATGAAGCAGCACAAAAAACAAACCACCCCTCTCACATATTTACTGCCTTAAAAACTCATGTAGGATGTATTTCTCTCAATGGCATACAGAAGAGTCTTCAAGTGTTTCTTGCATCATTTCACTAGGAAAAGTTCAGATAGTTTACCACAACTACAACTGCAGCAGCCAACTGTTCCACAAATTTTTAACTTCATTAATCTATTACAAACTGAAGAGCTGAAGGTGAAATTCTGATCACAACCTGGCTTCTCAAGCTCTGCCATAACATAGTCCCCAAATCCCATTAAACCTGCCAAATATGAAGATACTTGCCCCTCATATGATACCGTACATTAAGTTTATTTCAACAAGGGAAATCTCTTTAAGTTTTATTACATGAATAACTATGAATTTTACTGTTTGTTTAACAACATGGAACATTCCATAAAGATCTGAAACCTTAATTACATTCCTCTACCTAATCCTCCAGGGAATTCATTGGAACAGCATATTCAACATTTTTTTTTCTGCTCCTAGAAGGGGTCTTCTGTTATCCATTGCCATTTACCACACTTTTTAAAATGAGTCAAATCCAATGTACTAAGCAGCTTTATAAACCAGTGGGCTCCTGTTTTCTCACTAGTCTCAAACATTTACATTTACAATGTAAGCTACGTATCTTTTTAACACCTGAAATGTTTTTGTAGAAAACAAAACCAGTTATTTGTTGCAGTGATAGCAACAAATACCTTATTAATATGTGGTGCTAAAATGAACGACTATGTAGTAACAATGCCCTATTCAGCAGGTTTATTCCCTCCTCTTTGACCATGTTCCTAGTGATTTCAGTGGTAATCTTTATTGTAAAGCCATCCTTGCAGCTCCAACATGGATGCAAGCAAAACTCCATTCCTGTATCTACCTTCTCAAAGTAACTCTTTATTATGCTTCAAGTTTATTATCCACCAGTCTGCAGTACGGGGGCTGAGTATCTATCAATGAGTATATAATTTCAAAAGAAGATAATCAGGGTAAAAAATTATTCTTTTAAAGCATAACTCATTCAGAAATGTTACCAAAAATCCTGTTTGACTGTAAGACACCTTGTCATATTTGGAAAAAAAACCCTGACAGAGGCCACTATATGAGTCTACGATAGAACGACTTTCAAAATGAAGGGTACAGAACAAAGTGAAAACAGCAATGTCCATTCTGTGTATTTAACAGTAACTACAAAGCAATTTTAATGACAGACCACAGCATCTGGATGCAGGTCAGCCCATCTCCTTGAAGTAAGTAACAGTATAAATATTGACAGCATCTTAGGAATGGTGATTTTATTACTGAAAGTGATCACTTTGTATGAAACTAAGAGTTTAAAATATTCTGTATGAGAGCGAACTCCAGAGCATCAGCATTAATGGTGTATTTTGGATGGTGTGAGCAGTAATAGAATAGAATCATAGAGTCATTAAGGTTGGAAAAGACCTTCAAGCCCATCAAGTCCAATCATCACCTTAGCACCACTGGCACGTACACCATAGAGCCATGTCCCACACATGAACAGACAAATTCACGTCATTTTTGAACACTACCAGAGAGGAGAGTGTCTCTAAAATATGTGGATATTCTGTGAAATATTTTTCCTAATATTCAATCTAAACCTCCCCTGGCACAGCCTGAGGCCATCTCCTCTTGTCCTGTCACTTGTTACCAGGAGAAGAGAATGACACCTCACTGGCTACATCCTCCTTCAGGCAGTTGTAGAAAGTGATGAGGTCCCCCCTAAGCCTCCTTTTCTCCAGGCTAAACACCCCAAGCTCCCTCAGCTGCTCCTCATCAGACCTGTGCTTGAGACCTTCCCCAGCTGCATTGCCCTTCTCTGGGCACACTCCAGCACCTCAATGTCCTTCTTGTAGAGAGGGGCCCAGAGTTCAGCAGGATTTGAGGTGTGGCCTCACCAGTGCTGAGTACAGGGGGACAGTCACTGCCTTGGTCCCGCTGGCCACACTACTGCTGATACCGCCAGCTGCCATTATCTTCTTGGCCGTCTGGACACTCTGCTGGTTCATGCCCAGATCAGTCAGACAACCATATGAGAATTTCATTAAAGGGACAAGTTTTTCCAAACTTTGGCTTTTTCACAAGGATCCATCATCACTGGAGAGCAAAATAAAGCCTGTCATGTCCCCCAAGACTAAGAAACAGACGGGATCCATGAAAAGCATACACACTGGGGAGTGTGTTTATAACCTGCTGCGGTGTGACTGAAACTCCAAACATCACAAGCATGATGTGTGAAATATCAGGAACAGGTTCCCCAGGGAAATGGTGTGATTACCATCCCTGAAAGTGTTAAAAAAACTGAGTAGATATGGCCTTTTGCATTACAGTTTAATGGGGACAGTGGTATTTTGTCAAAGGTTGGATTTGGCCATGTTTGAGATCTTTTCCAACCTTAATGAGTCCATGATTTTATCTCATCCACAGAAAAACGCAATTTGGATTACATTTCTGAGACAAGAAGCTAACAGTTTTCAAGTGATTGTTTCAGAATAAAACAAAACACGGGAATGTTTCAGTGCTTTTAAGATTGGAATAATTAAACTAACTAGTAATGTACTTTCCCATTCTTGGAAGTGGTCAAGGCTAGGTGACACAGAGCTGTTTTAATGAAAGGTGTCCCTGCCCATGGCAGGGGAGCTGGAACAAGAAGATCTTTAAGGTCCCTTTTAACACAAACCATTCTACAGTTCTATGATTCTACTTGCATTCTTTTTTTGGACAGCAAGATATGCTCACTATTTGTAGATTCTGGTTAAAAAATGCATGTATCTGTAGACAATATTTTTTATTCAAGTACAAAATCTAAATATAGTTGATCTTGCACGGTCAAGATTAGTCAAAATTTTAGAAGACTGAAGACTAGAAGCCTGCAGTAATCATCATGAGTTGTTCTAGAAAGCTTTGAAGCCATCCTGAACTTGGATTAATTCAGATCTTAACTGACACTGCCTCTCCATATACTATAAAAAAATATTCTTCCAAGCAATGGTTTTTCAGCTTTTAGATGGTGAGTAGACAAAAAAATAATTCCTTTTCCCTAAATGAGGTGAAAAAGCATAGGTAGTTCTGGAGGGAGCACAGCATTAGGTGAGAACATAAAAGTATGGGACAATAAATACTACAACCAGTTCAAAGTGGACATGGAAGCATAAGAACAGTTTTCGCTTCTGTTTGAATTCTTCCACCTTGCAGGCTAAAAGTAATATTGGATCAAATCTGCATTTTCTTCTCCTAATCTATTTTATAAAAATGAGCAGTTTTTCAACATTTATTGTAAATTTTCTATGACTTTTTTTTCAGGCAGACCAAAAAGGAAAAAAAAATTATTCCAACAACACAGATTTCTGCAGTTGAAAAAAAATGGGATTCCAAACAATAAAGCCAATAATATCAATAATTATTTTAGGAGACATGATGAAGCAGGCTTGCAAGTGGGTGTCTGTTGTCATTCCAAAACCACAAAAAGTAGGCTGCCAATAGTGCTGAGAGGAAACAAATACTTGCAAATTCTCGGCATTGAATAGTAACTGGTATTTATTGCATTTAAGCTCATTTTATCTGACTTTTCATTTAATTGCACTTTGCTTCTCACAGAGTGCATTAGATTAAATATTTACTATCTTGGTTAGAATGTCAAGGCACACTTTAGTGTCTTTTTAGATTACTGAACTGTAGTTCATGTAGGAATTATTTAGGGTTGTTGAAGGTGGAGAATTAAATGTGATGGGGTGAAATTAGGAAAGGAAAAAGTATAGGCAGTTAAAGCAGTCATATCCAGAAAACTGTAAACCATTTCTCAGGGAAGAATATATCTTTCCTTTCTTCAGATTTTTTTCAAATAGACTAAAGGACTGACAACAGCTGTTCAATATTAAATGGTCCTGCACGGAAAGATTAAATCATTGTCTTTGTTGATAGCACAACAGTCTCTTGTACACAGTGGCCTGGGAGTCAGAGGCTGTCTTCCCAGTTCTGCCACTGACTTCCTTTGTAATCTTATTTGGATCACCTCAGCAATTTCACTTTCTCTTCAGTCTCTTGCAGACTCTTAAATCTCTTCAAGTGAGGTCTAACTCTAACTAGGACTTGTCATCCCTGCAATGCAATGTTACTGTCACTTGCTGCAATGCAAATAATAAAGAAATGCTTTATTTTCTAGTAATGCTTACATTCTTCATCTTCTACCACATTCTATTAGATTTTTTTCAGCCATTCAATTGTGGCAGGATCTAAAAGAACCCAACCACTTACTTGGAAAATCGCAAACTTACATGCCTGGAAAACTTGGTGTTAAAAAGACTTTACAGTCTACAAGTGAAATGATCACCACTTTCAGAAACTCATCCCTATTCTCTTTTACGCTAGTCCTTCGTCAGCTGCCAGCACCCAACATCTGAAGAGGTCCTCCACTTAACACCTCTTTTTCATGACAGGAATAAGACATAACTTTCTCAGAGATAGATGTTCTTCTGCTCTTAGTCACTGGGCTGCTTCTATACTTGAGCATTGAGAACCACCTCCGGAAAATCTTTATCTTTCTCTCTATTAAGGATACCAAGATGTCTAGATGATTCCTCTAGGAACGACTATGCTGGGTTGGACCAGTGACTCACCAACTCAAGTGACCAACACGGACTTTTGTGGAAACTGTCCAAGAACAGATAAGGATATTGAGAGCTATATCTGCTGAATATTGTGACTCAAGGAGGTCTTCAGTCAGAGATAGAAATGCTGTGATTAATTGCTTTCAAAGGATGTTTCTCTCCATGTTGTGAAACATGCACAACCAGTTAGGTAAGTAGTCTGCAGATGCCTATATATAGTTACTAAAGAAGCAGCTCAGTCTGTAAACCCTGTATTTTATTGCTGCTTTGCAGTAATTTTTATTTTTACTTCTAGTGGCATTATACTTTCCCCTCTTTTTTTTCTGTAGGAGAAGGAAGTCATGATGCTACAATAATTGTCAGCCTGAACACTATTCAGGGGGCTGGGGTATCTACTTTGGGAAAACTGAATCAGGTGGTCAGATTACTTGCAGGAAAAGCAGAGTAACTGAGAATCCTGGCCCAGAAATTTTGTGGATGTTCCAACCCTGGAAGTGTTCAACGCCAGGCTGGATGGGGCTTTGAACAACCTGGTCTAGTGGAAGGCATCCCTGCCTATAGCAGGGAATTGGAACTAGATGATCTTTAAGGTCTCTTCCAACCCAAAAAATTCTTTAATTCTATGAAAATTTGAGGCTGGAGGAGGAATTGGGTAAGGTGAATGAAAATGGTTCCTTTCTATCAGCAAATAACCATAATTTCCAGGTGCGGCTTGGAGCCAGGACTCTGTTCCAAGTGCACCTCTGAACTTGGCCCACCACACTTTCCAGAAGGTTGAGCATTAAACTACTCCCAGTATTTTATTGAGAATTGATCGCTTGTTCTCATGTTCTATAACTCCCACTCCATGCAGTAGCTGTCTTTTAAATCATGGGCTGGCTTCTTTCCCAATTTTCAGCTTCTAAAATCTACTCAGCTGTCATGTAACTACTATTTTCTCTCACACTTCCTTACAATAGGACTGTTTAATGCTTGTTTATTTTGCTGCTGGGGGTTTATTTTGATCACAATGGATCAGTGTCACAGAATGAGTAATATCTTCAAAACAGCAACTAGAATCCCATCTATCATCACAAAACTTCTTGGAAAACAGCAGTACACCTCTTTTGTCCTTCTGTGAACTTTTGGACCAATCCTCATTGTATTTTCCCCCAAATTCAGCATCACTTTCCCTCTGATCAGAGAAAAAACAATAGGAAAGCCTTCCTGGATAACGAGAGAAGGCTTGGATTTTTAGTCAGAAGAGCACTCAAAATTTCATGATGGAGATCACAACTGTCATTTTCTTACATGCATTTCCTATTGTTATTCTAATAGAGACAGAATGGGGATTTTCTTTGAGGAACTTCTTTTTTTCCTATATTATTTCCCATTGAGTTCAGTAAAAATCAATAGAAAGCATGTCCTTGTGCTTACAACAGAAGATGAGCTCTCCATTGTACTCTGTTTAATAAGATGCTTCTCAGCTAGTTTTCTCATTTGTGAACAGAATCATAGAATCATTAGGGCTGGAAAAGACCTCCAAGATGCCCAACTTTCAATAAATACACTATACCAACTAAACCACATCATGAAGGTTGAAACTGATCTTGTGGTCTTGTTGATTTAGATCCCTTTGGCGCAATTCATGCTTGATAGGATGGACTCTGGGTAGGACATGAAGAATGTCTTAGTGTTGAAGACCAGTAATACCTGTTACCGAACATTCCTGGGGGAAGCCGGTGACAGAGTCAAGAGGGTAAGGCACACTGTGGAGACTACAAGTAATAGATGGGAGTAGTTAGGAGAAAAAAGTCAGACGCCAAACGGAAAAAAAAAAAAAAAAAAGGCAAAAAAAAAGCAGCAATAGTTTTAAACTGCCAAAATGCCCAATCAGCTCTAGTTCCCGACTCTGTCAGATAGTTTAAATCCACCTCCCAATGTCAAAGCTGAAGTGGAATCTGCTCAGTGCTCAGCATTACTTTTCATTAAAGAAAGTGGCTACTGGCAGTACAAGTTGCAAGCAGGCTTTGGAGGAAAAGATCAGCAGGGAGAGGATCAAGGAAATCTCAGAGTGAGAGGACTAGGAAAAAACAGGCCTGATTTTCCTCTCACTTAAAGCAGTTCTACATGTTAAAACTCGGCTGATTTCAGAACAACCTGCCCCACATTTTCAGCAGTGTAAGAACACAAGATCAACTGTGTTCCCAGGGAATGTATTTTATAAAATGTACCATCCGTGTATTCTTTTATCTTTTTTTTAGCCATTTTCTTTTTTTTTAATTTCCAGGAAAAAAGTATGAGTAAATATATTGCTTTATTTTAAAAAAGGAATAAAACAAACATTTCCTCAGAGTTCACAATCACATATCTCTTATGAGGGTATGATAACTAAGTTCTGAATTTGGATTAATATTATATATAGGTGATGACATATGGTAACAAGGACATTCATTAGCATATGTTCCCCCCAAACCTGTATTCTTGTCTCAATGTGGTGACTGTCAAATTTCTCATTTTGTCTTATCTAACAAGATGTCTCGATGTATTTGTAATAGAGAGGTCCTGGCAGTATCAAAAATTTTTAGTTAAATGTCAGATAACCCAGCTGAACCAGTTTTAAGGAAAACATTTTGTATGATGCTTGCTGATCAAGCAGCCAAGTACTCTGCAATCTTAAAGGAGGCTGTGTTTACATGTGAAAACATAAAAATTACTATCAGGCACAAATACATACCAACATTGTGTTGTCTGGCCCCTGACAGTTGAGGCTATGGCCAATACATTACACACAGATGTACATTTTGTAATGCTTTCATTTAAAAGGTTTAAGCTGTTTCCAAGGGGACTGCTCCAGCTCCCAGACAAACGGCCGCTTGACAGCTCTCCTAGTGCTCAAAGCTCTCATGCAATTTTGTTCAATACACAAAGTGCCAGACTGAAGGAAATTGCTGTTCCTCATCTGATGTTAAGTGATTGGCTTTCTATCTTCATTAAATGTGTGCTACTCGATGCCTCAAAGACATTTTACCTTGTCCTGGAATGTGAACTTCAGCAGCTTTTTGAAATACCCAGAAGGGCTCTGTGGAAATAAGAAGGAAAATCCTAAGTCCTGCCTGCCCATGCCCTTATCCCTGTTAAATCGATTAAAGATTGGACAGATCAGATGTTGTCTCACTAGACGTACTGAGTTAGTCTTAAAAGTTGGTTTCAGAATTCAAATGAGATTCTATTCCCAAAGACCCCAATCTCATCTGCAAAGGTGAACTAGAAATGGAAGAAAAGAAAAAAGAGTAGAAAACAAAGTAAGGTTTTGTCTGTGATGGGAGCATTTATATAAGATGGATTACAAAATTAAGGCAGTACCAGGGAAACATTAGTGGTGTTTGTGACTGTAGATTTCCCTGGCTCACCACAGTGCCAGATGCCCTCCCTCCTCATTAATTCCAATGAGAACCCTGATAAATAGATTCATGAAAAATGGGGTCAGCTGTTAAAGAAATGAACATCCACTTCTTTCTCTCCCCCCCATTTTGGTAATAATGAAGAGCTGCTGCACCTCTCAGAGTTTGAAAAAACAATTGTGCTTTTGAAAGCCGCTATAATGAGATCTCTATTCGAGAGTCAGGTCTGATCAAATAATAGACCTTCCCTGTTTGTGTTTAAGGATGGGTAAACAATGCCAAAGTGAAACCTAACCAGAAGAAATTGCATGAGCTGCCTACATTCATGCAGCTGTTTTGTTCCACTGCTATTTAGAGCTTTACTGGTCTGTGGCTGGACTGAGGTCTGATATAAAACCACTACTTATTTATGAAGAAAAGTGACTATTTACCCTGCTGACAACTCAGACACTAGAGAGAAACTGAAAACGGCAAAAGCATTATGCCCTGTGGACAATATAATCACCCATGAAAGACTGGATGGATGGTGGCATTATGGGTTCTCATCCACTCCTTCCCATACTCCCTGAACAGCAAATGTCTTTGTGTAAAAGGGATAGAACAGTGAAGGTATCATTACTGGGAAAATGTACTTTGGGCAGAATGAGAAATAGCCCTATTATAGTCAAGCATGAGGGGACAAATTTGCATTGAGAAATTCCAGGAACAGAGTGGTGCCAGCATTCTATTGGAAATGACTGAGCATCTTCCAGGTGAGGAATCCTGTAATACTTTATGACCTACTGGCGGAGATTCACTTATGTTTGAGGGGCATGGTTTAGTGATGGACTTAACAGTGCTGGATTACCAGCTGGATTCTATGATCTCTGCAGTGTTGTCCAGCCTAAGTGATCCTATGATTCTGTTTATGTTGGTACACAAACATTCTGCTCCATTCCCTGAAAATGTTCCAGCCTGCACAGTCCATGTCAGCTGAGCAGGAAAAACATAATAAACTCAAAAGCTGTGGAGCTCTTCCATCTCAGGGATGTGGTTAATGTTCTCCAGAGGCTTTCTGCACATTTGAAGACCGTTCCAGGTGGTGTCACATGATTTACCAAAATGAGTAACTCAACATCCAGCTAAACCTTAGCAGTGGAAGATTTTGGGGGACAGATTCCTCTCACCCTGACTTTGAACACATAACTGACCTGCTAAATTAAAAGCATTATCCTTTTGTGGGATGGAAATAATTTATAGACAGATAAAGGTGCTTCTGTTCACGGGCCAAAAAGGCAATCTAGAACAACTAAACTTTTAACATAATTGACACAGATACAATTCAAAAATTAAACAGAAGGAAATCTGATTATTCCTCTTGCAAGACAAGGTTCCCTCTAGGATATCAGCCACTGTGCTTCTGAAACCATCTTGTGTTAGTAACCTCACCTGATCCACCTCATGCCACAATCATGAAATCAGAAAAGCAGACACAAAAAATCCTGCTTTTTAAAAAGTGAAAATACTCAGGAGTAAAAATGAACTGAATGTTCAGATGAATAATTTTCATATGATCTAAGGGAGCAGATAATGGTGCTGATAACATTTTGTAGACAGCAGCCCAGGAATTCTTTGTGAAGAAACAACTGACTTCTGTCTTTTCCTTTTTTATTAAGAAATGATAATTCAAATAAATAGCTGACAGGTTTTTATTTAAATTTTGGATCTCTATTAAAATATATATGGAAAAACGATATTTAGAAATTTGAGAACTTTCTGTGTTACATGTTGCAGAGAGACTGGCTACAGGAGAACTTACAAGAGAAAGAATGATGTTTTCCCAATGCAAGTTGCACACGAATGGGGATAAACAAGCAATCTACTTGGAAACACGATTCCAGTGGCAGTTGTTTGTGGTTATGAATGTACAATCCTATCTTTATATTCCACATGCTGATATAAATTGTCAGCCTTGCTCTGCACTTACCCATAAGTCATACCTGTGAAATATTTTATTATATAAACAAAACCATGTTTCACTTTCTATGGGCCAGTATTTCCATGCAGATCTGACATCACAAGGGGTGCTGTGCTATGCTGTTATTATGTCATCCATCAAGAAGCTCAACCAGTGCCTTTCAGCATGCAGGACCCAGGGACAGCCCCTTCCACTCTAATCCTGACACAAAGAGCGAGTCACACAGTCTTTCTCCCCATTTCCCTGCTTTTAAATGAAGGAACCAGCTGTTTCTTCCACAGGGTGGTGAATGTTTGTAAAGTTTCCAAACAAGTACATGAAATTATTCATGAAGAACATAAATATTAATAGTTTGATTCAACATAGCAATAATCTGTCTTTCTTTAAAACATTACACTATTCTCCATCACCACAGCATCTAAAAAAAGAATCAAACCATATAATATTTCATGAGCAACTGAGAGCAATAGAAAAGTTCTGGGACTTCTTGGTGCTGCTATGGCTTTTCTCTTTGGTAATAATTCTTAGGTTTTAGAAGGGCGAGTTTTCCATTTTTACTCCGGCTTTGATTTGTGGTTTTGATGGTTGATTGATTTTTCTGTGTAACTGATTTTATTTTGCTGTTATTTGATTTACTGAAGTCAGTGAAGTGAGGGGTAGAGGCCATGTCTGTGTTCTGAGCAAACTTCATGTTATGTTGGAAGGATTTTTTTGAGAGTGTGCACTAGACATTTATAAGACCCATGCAACTGTAGTTTTCCATCACTCAAGACTTTGCATTGGTATGATGGAGAAATTGTTACAGTTATCAACAGCAGTGCAAAACCAAAGGATGGAAATGTTATTTATCAAATAAATTAGATGGAACAGACTGCAGAGCATTCCACCAGAAACAATGCAGCAGAACAGGTGTAAAACAGGGGTGAATCTAACCCCTGTTTTTTCCTTTGTGCAATGTTAACTATGCTATGAGGCTCAGAAGATATGCCCAAGGTTTTGCCCCACCTGTACTGAGGGAAAAGGGTGACATCTGAGCTTGTAACAGTTGTGGGGACTCATCCCAAGGATGATGCTCTCACAGGGGCTGGGCTAAATTCAGCTTCACCTACAGAGGTAATTTGAATACACAAAAACCATCACAAGCACTGAGGTCAACTGGCACAGAGCAGTGAGTGTCTAAGCCAGCAACCTTTCGTACTCTCCAAAACAACACAGATTCATAAAAAGAGAATGGTGGGAATGAGCTCTGGTTTTTTTTCTAGTTCCTGATCCAGACTGAAGTATTACTTGGGCGAGCACCAGTTGACACAGGCAAACACCATATCACAGATGCTTCTGACAGTACAACCGCAGAAATTACTCTACTGTAGTGCCTAGGACTGTTCCCAGACACTGTTTAATTTACTTTTTGGATACAGTCTTCATATTCTCATCTGTGAGATGAGCTCTAATATCTACTGTAGAGGGAAAATTTTTCAGTATATGCCCTGACTATGCCACTGCAGGAAGGCCTGGGAATATTAAAGCAGTCGCCAAACAGTAATGCACAATGTTTTAATTATTCAGAACCACTCTGCCATTGTCAGAGAGAAAAGACAAGGGCTTGGCAGAGAAAAATGAGATTAAAACCCCACCACCACCATCAAAACCAAGAGGGAATTTGGAATCCCCAGGTGTTTCTTTCCAGATGTTGTCTCTGATGATGCCGCTGAGTGAGTTTAACTCTTGAGTCAGAGGATAAATGTGAAAGCTAGTGCTCTGTACATATGCTCACCTGCACCTTTTTAGTACAAACAGCACAATTCAAGCAGAGGAGGTTAATGATTTCCCACACAATGTAATCTAGTTTATAGATCTGTATAAATGTTTTATGACAACACTTGATTATGTGATGTCCCAAATGATTTATCAAAGAAGCTGATGTAAAAGACCAGCAAGAAATGCTGGGGAATTAACTGTCTCATTCTTTCTGGGGAACAAACAAATACTCAGAGCCCTCAGGAAACTTGAAACCCGTCTGGTGCAGAAAAAAGCTTGTAATTTGTTTGCATTTGATGACTCTCCTTAGTTGCAGGTAGTAGTGATAATTCATGATTTGTGACAAGTAAAAAGAGAAGCAGGAAAGGTGCAGTGCACATTAAAGTCGTTTAATCACCTACAGAATAGTGTCTGCAAAGCAGGTTTTCCTCACTGTGCTTTACTGCTCAAACTGGCGGAAAAAAGAGGAAAAGCAGGCTGCATAGTGGACTTTAAAATTCTGAAATAGCAAAATACCAGGAAGAGAATGGCAAATTTAAAAAATGCAGATTATCTGGGAGAAGTGTATCATCCAAATTCCATTTTTTTGATATTAACAGTGTCTGTCCAGAGAAGGGCAATGAAGCTTGTGAAGGGTGTGGAGCATACGTCTTATGAGGAGTGGCTGAATGAGCTGGGGGTGTCTAGTCTGGAAAAAAGAAGGCTCAGGAGAAACTTTATCAATCTCTACAACCACCTGAAATGAGGCTGTAATCTGGTGAGGGTCCGTCTTCTCTCCCAAGCAACCAGTGACAGGACAAGGGAAAAGGCCTCAAGTTGTCCCACAGGAGAATCTTGTTGGACATTAGGAAAAATTTCTTAATTCAAAGGGTGGCTAAGCATTGGAAGAAGCTCCCCAGAGAAATGATGGAGACACCATCCCTGGAAGTGTTAAAAGGAGCAGATGTGGCACTTTGCAAATGGTTTTGTGGGCATAGTGGTATTCGGTCAAAGGCTGGACTTGATGATCTTGGAGGCCTTTTTCAAGCTTGAAGATTCTACAGTCACAAAAGACTGGTAATCAGGACTATCCCCGCTACGCACGTTACCAAAACACAACATTCATCTGTGGTACTTTCTGTGTGAGCTGCGGCTGTGAGTGACGAGCTCCCACAATCTCCTAATGAACTTCTATACGGAGGAAATCACATGTCAAAGACGGTCCGGGGATCAGGATGTTGCTTTTTTAAGCACTTCAGCAACTCCATGATGATCCCCTGATATGTTTATTTTCTGCATGCCTGGATAAGACAGACAAGTCATAGACTCAGTGTGGATTGTAAGTATCTGACTGAGAAGTGCAGAGGTTCAGGTAACTCCAGAGAGAAATGCAGCTCATATGGTGATGAAAGCTCCTTTTTTTTAACCTGTGGTATCCATGAAACTGGCTTTTACAACATTATTTTATGCATAAACAAAGGCAATCTTAGTTTTCTTCTAAACAATGACCTCTAAGTACCTAGAATAAAGTAACAGCTTACAATTGTTCCTAAGGAAATTTTCTGTTCTGACAGTGCATGTGCTGGTTGCATTCTTTTACTAGCCTAAGAGAGTCACTTAAAGGATGGTATAATCTCCCCTGGCCAATTCCTTAATTCCAGTGCATAGTCTTGGGAATATCTGCCATTGAAAAAGCAAATGAATGAGCAAAAAAGAAACAGAGTAATGCCTGGGATCTGACCTTTTATGTCAAACATTATTATAAGTGAATAAGTGGGAATAGATGCAATATTCCTACAAGAATCAGAAACAGTTTTTGACAAAGGATTCACAAACAAGGATGAAAACCTGACTGTTGTGTCCTGCAAATGAGCTAGAAGACTCACCAGTTTATTTCTCAGACATTGCAAGATGATGATCTATTTCTGACTTAAAAGGCCATAGGTGGTACACATATTGGCATGTCACTGAACAGAATTCTGGTGCATAAGGTGCTCACTCAACAGAGAGGATTTCATCTAAGTCAGCAAAACTATATTAAGATAGTAACTTCGTAGATTTGATCATCAAAAAGTTACTCTGGAGAAACTGAAGAGTGTCAAAAGTATGAGCATTAACCTGTGACTGTTGCCACTGTAGCTGATATGGTCCCTGGCAGAGGGGATCCAGCACTTAAAAATTATTTTGAAGAATATTTAGCTTGTACGGGCAAGAGAACATCCTAAGAGGGTGTGTGCAAATGTTCAGCTCTGTCTGAAGGAAAAGAGAGTTTAGAGATAAATTCTTAAATTTTACAAGTTATCTGAAGTAACACCTTTGAGTATGTCCTTTGATTTAAGCAACATGAGAGAAAAATTTAGAACAAATCAGACTTCAAGAGGAAGTACTGTGGTCATTATTAATGCCTGAGAGACAAAGAAAGGGACATACACTGGAATGTGGCCAACATCATAAATTGTAGGCCAAGAACAGAAGTAAAAGAGGGCACAATCAACAATAACTTGCAAAGTTAAACTTTTAAACGTCCAGCATTAAGAAAATTAAGCCTGCCTAAGTTGTTACTTGTACGAAGTAAGGAGACAATGCTTGACGTGAGTCTTTATTGCCTCTTGACTTCCATCAAGTAGTTCATATGGACAGCAGAGTCCCAGACAGCAGACGTCTGTAGGAATCACACAGTGGTTTGGGTTGAAAGGAACCTTTAAACCTCACTTAGTCCAACCCACCTGATATGGGCAGGGACACCTTCCACCAGACCAGGTTACTCAAAGCTCCATTCAACCTGGTCTGGAATGTTTCCAGCGATGGGGCATCCACCTCCTCTCTGGGAAATCTGTGCCAGTGTTTCTGCACACTTATTGTAAAAAGCTTCTTCCTTATATCTCACTTGACTCTACCTTCTTTTAGTTAAAAACCATTACACCTTGTCCTGTTGCTACAGACCTTATTAAAAAGTCTGTACCCACCTTTGTTATAAATTCCTTTTAAATACTGAAATGTTGGAATCAAGCCTCCCTAAAGCATTCTGTTTTCCAAGCTGATCAACCTCAACTCTCCTTTCCTCACAGGAGCAGTGCTGCAGCCCTCTAATAATTTTTGCAAACCTCCTCTCAGCCTGCTCCAATAGGTCCATATCTTTCCTAAATGAATAACATTTATATATATTTACAGCTGATGCAGTATTCCATTTCTGACTGTGACCTGTTGATCGCACTAGTTCTTGGAAAGATACAAGGCATTATGGATCTGTAAGAGAACTAGAAAAATGTTTAAAAGGTGACCAAAAATGTGCCTTATCAATCCTTAATGAGAAAATATTTGATCAGAAGCTGCTCAAGGAAATACACTTTATAAACAGTTAAACAGTTTGTTGGAAATCACAGCCCAAAATGGCTATTTTCAAAACAGAATTCCAAACCCCTCTCTGAATCTATGTGCTTTTGTGTATGTTTATGTACATTTACACTTATACATATACTTATATGTACAGCTATAAATAAATAGTAGGGAAAGGCTGCTTCACTAATATGATGAATGATACTTAATGTTTACAAAAGACAAGAATCTGTGGCTCAGGCTTGGAATCCAGCCATACTGGTTCAGTGTAAATTAGTAGTTGCATGCCAGGAGAAAGCTGGTCTGCTAAGATGTTTGCAGTGTTTTATTGCCCGGATTAATTAATGCTAATGGCTAAGAGAATGATAATCTACTGGCTTCCAAGAGGGAGTCAGGCAGTCTTCCCTGCTCAATGGAGTGTTAGAAGATTTGAAATATTTGAAGCACCAGAGGCTACTAAGAAGATTTATACAAGTCAATGCTTGAGTTTCCCACTCCTGGAAATTTGTTATTAGAAGGTTTCCTGGAGCTCAAGTGGATATTATGGATTAATGGGCTTTTATTCTGTTGTAATTTCTATGAATTTAGGGTTCTTCAAAAAACCTATGCATTTCACACTTTTTTTTTACTTTCACTTTTTAATGCATTATATGTATGTTTGAGGTTTAGTTGTCATTTTCTGTTTTGATCACTTTTGTACGGAATCAGTCGTTTCAAGTCCTTGCCTAAAGACTCACTATGTAAGCATTTTCATTCACCTAATATACTTAATTTTTTATTAAGCTGTTAATCTTCCATTTTGAAAAAGCACTGGATGTGTTCAATGAAAGACCAAATCCATTTTGTTTTCCTTTTTGTATGATAGCTAACCCTTAGTTTAGACTTCTAGCTCTTGGAAACAGACCTGAATATCAAAGAGGATCTGAGAAAAGGAAATATTCATTAACTAAAGTATGTAAAAATTTTGAGCCACAGATAAAAACAAGCATATTATGAAAGAGGACTCAAAAATGTTGGAGTGATATTACTGATAAAGATTCTACCATTCTGTTCTTGTGGCTTCTTTATATCAATAGATACTTCTTTTCTACAGAATCAAATTTTCACTATTATTATTTACATAAATATTGTAGGGAATATTTCAACTATACTACTTAAAAGAAGACTAAAGACACCCTAATAATAAAGAACTTGTCACTCTAAGGATTGGAAAGTTGGTGACTAATTGAATTAGAAACTGAAGAGTTACAAGCCATTGCGATATAAATGCTCCTCAAGGATTTATTTTTGCTATTTACTGAAAACAGTCTTTGTTAAAATTTTACATACATATAAGACTAAGCAGAAAAAGGAAGTATTTATATTCCTTATATTTTCCACATTACTGCTGTTCCTATTATGTGACAACATTAACTTACCATTCCTTTAAATATTTCTTAGACAAAAAGTTTTGATTTTGAGGATTGGTCCCCGTTATGACAACAGCTCAACACAGCTCTGCATCTTTCACCTGAGAAGTATGAGACAAGTGTGGAGAATATTTCTTGGCATGGAACTTTACGTTTTTAAGTTCCCTGTATCTTTAATTTATTTCCTTCTAGCAGCTGGTGCAGTAGATCTGTAAACCATTCCTGTAACTTTTTTGGATGAAAATTTTATACTCCTTCAAGGACACCCACAAGTCATGTATTGACTTGACAGGGAAGGCTGTCAGATTCTTGATAGTATTTTCAGTCCCTTTAGTTGTATTCTCTGCGAAACAGTCTTTGTTATCCAGGAGTGGCTACTGAGTACATGTTTTGACTGGCACCGATTCAGGCACTGCTCTTTTCACTGATGCTAGCTGGTTTAGATATCAGCCTACACTTTCAGAAGCAGGGTCTGAAAATATAGTCTAAAAATTACTCTGGCAATCACATATACTCATTCAAAGCCAGCAGAGAATGTGAGATCATTTTGTGTGACAACATGTATGTCACAAGCCATTACATTTAAGCATTACACCTTATTAATGTCAAAAATTCAGTTTGACTACACTGTGTGGGTCCAGATTCATCCTGAATAACATAAGGCACCCAGTGAAACACCCATCTTGGATCCATTATGTACAAGAATCTATGGAAAAAAATAACCTCTCAAGAGGGCAAATCGGACCAGGATATGAGCTGTCCTGTGAAGAACTCCTCTTCATATATACAAGGATGGCCTTGAACTTGTAAAAAATGCCCGAGAGTTTTAATGACTATTTATATGACCCTGTGGCTACTCACAAGGCAAAAGCCAAAGAACATCAGGGAAATTAAGGAGTAAACAGAGAACAGAAATAGAAGTATTATTATATGATTGAATAAAGTCCCAGTTTGCCCAATTCTTGCATATAAAACACAGATTAACAAACAGCAGAACTTTCAAACAGCATAACTTTCTTGACAAAAAGATGTGAAAATGAGAAATTTTAAGGATGCAAAAGTATAGGTAAGCTTGCTGATTAGGAACAACTAAATACATTGAGGTTCTTCAGCTTGCCAGAGGCATCTGAGAGGGACTATGACAATCTGGATGTTTTCATGGTTACTTTCAAGACCAGAGTTAACAGCAAATGAATCCAGGTGGCCAGCTGGACCAAAGGGAAGGGATCTGTGCGCATGTGTGTCCCAGGGTCAAACCACGAGAACACAGCCGTGCTGCACAGCATGTAGTTATGTGGTGGAACTCAGAAGTCTGATAAAATGAAATAAGAAGCATTTGTTGTCTAAGACTTCCATCCTCTAGAAGTTTTTAAACAAATCTCATAATTTAACTACTGTGCTCCTTAAATAGGAAACCCATTGCTTATTTGAACAGTGCAGGAGGTACAAATGACAAAAAAATGAGAGAAAAAAATCATTGACTTGTGGCTTTTGCAGTTCCAGGAACAGACACTATGTACACACAGAACAGTAACTCAGGAGTGACAATGACTGGTGTTGGGCAAAGCAACATCTGTCTGAGAAAAAACATCTGGACTGCTACAGCATTCAGTGAGGAGTAAAATTTATCTTGAAGATTTTCCCTGTGGACTGGCAAAAAGGCAGTTTTTATGCAGAATTTTTTTATAGCAGTCCAATATAATTGTATCAGAAATTTTAAGGGTACTACAAAGTGGCTACCACAGATATTCTTTTAGGGAGTTCTGCCATTAGCATCACATCAACAATATTCAAAACACTCCCAAAAGCCATTTGAGAATCAGATCACACCTCATATTTGAGATCACTACAGAGACACCTTCCCACTCACTCAGTATCCAAGGGTTTGGATTCTATTTCAGATATTCTCAGCTGCACTTGGGCCACAATGAAATGCTACAGAAAGCTGTGATCCCACCCTTCCAGATGTTCAAGCAGCAGCCTGGCTGATATAGGTCATAAATTCAGAGTAGGGGGTGGCTGGAAAATGCTGCTTTCAGCTATCCGATGCGAATGTCACAATGAATGGGCATATGGCTAAAAAAATCACAGACTGTTCTAACCTGTATCTGCAACTCGATGCAGGAGAAAATATGCCTGTTTTTAAATAATTATTTGTGTAACAGAAGTCATGTGCCAGAATTGCAGCTGTGGTAACTGATTTCATATAAGCAAATTCTGTGTGATATAAAAGAACACGGCTGTTCCATGGTTAGCAAACACAACCTTTGTGAATTCAATCAACATGTTTTTAAACATTTAGTGACATTAAAAAGAAAGTGACTAGCTTTAGGGTATATGAAGTATTGCAACCCCATAAAGTTTAAGCACTGGCAGGGAAAAAGAATAACTGCTAAAGCAAACAGCTCAGCAGCTGGTTTAGTTGTGCTCATCAGCTCGTGGTGATGAGCATTATCCTACCCTGCATCCCTGCAGCTGCAAGAAGAGATGGCCTATAACATAAGGGTACTGGAACTACAGAACGACCAAAAATGGAGAGAGACTGGATATTAGGAAAGGTTTTTTCACTGAAATGGTGGTCAAGCATTGGAACAGGCTGCTCAGGGAAGTGGTGGAAACACAACCAGCATGAAGGTGTGGGACATGGTTTAGGGACATGGTTTGGTGGTGGACTTGGCAGTGCTGGGTTAATGGTTGGACTTGGTGATCTTAGAGGTCTTTTCCAACCCTCAGGATTCTAAAATTCTCTGATCCTGATACATGCTATAATGTTTTCTGCATAGCAGTGCACCAGTAACAAAAGATGCTGGATTACAGCAAGATACCACTCTGTAATAATTCTGCAGCTCTCTGCAATTTAACTTGGTGAATGAACACTCTCCTCTTTTGATCATCAGATGATGAGTGCCGCCTGTCTAAGTAAAGAGTCTGTGTTTTCAGGTTGACCATGTACCCACTGAGATCAAACAGCAGAGTCACCTTTCAGATCTAACATCATATATCCAGAGACACCCCTGCTATTACAGAAATGACTCGTGCCTCCAGTGATGAGGGATTTGCATTCATCCAGCAGGAGGTGAAAGAAGACACCTCCTCACTATGTGCTAACGTTTCTGTGATCCAGTAGGTCACAGGGAACCCTCCAGCTCCACACTCCACAACTGCCCACCAAGACATAAGCTGTCCACTGATGAGCCTACACTGTCCAGTACAGAGGACAGTTTCACATGCTTCTCAATGTATAAAACTGAGGCCAAAGTTCATACAGCAACCACTCGAAATCATTCTCTTGTATGTTGTGGCTACTGTGGTCTCAGCAGCAAGCAATTCAGATCATTGCTACTCAAGGCCTAGAGCCCAACTCACCCTATCCACTGAACAAAGAAAAGAAACCGTGACACTCAAATTAAATATGCATAGTAACCTCTCTGATCTCACTGCAGTGAGTAAAGTTTAAATGATTTTAAATGACTTCTTGATTTGTGAGCAAGAATTAGCATATTCCTGTTTAAGCTACAAAAGAAAAAAGAAACAAAACCAAAACTAAATCCAACACCTGGCCAACACAGTTCTTGAAAGTTGTTTCATATGGATTATCTTTAACTCCAAAAAATTCAGCCCATTTGGAAAAATATATTAAACTCAATATACATTAGACTCAAATATCATAGTATCATAGCATGGACTGGGGTGGAAGTTAAAGAAAAATTCCAAGTTAAAGTTCCAATCCCACAGTCATGGGCAGGGACACCTTCCACTAGACCAGGCCGCTTCAAGCCCCATCCCACCTCAACTGAACTCTTCCAGGGATGGGGCTGCCACAGCTTCACTGGGCAGCCTTTGCCACTGCCTCACTACACTCGCAGTAAATAATTTCTTTCATAGATCTAATCTAAACCCATCCCCCTCTAGCTTAAAACCATTATCTCTTTTACTGTCACTCCATGCCTGTGTCAAAGGACCCTCTCCAGCTCTCCTGCAGCCCATTTATGTACTGTATGTGGTATAAGGTCTCTGTGGAGCCTTCTTTTTTCCAGGCTGAAGAGCCTCAACTCTCTTAGCCTGTCTTTATATAACAGACTCCAATGGTTAAGCTAGACACAGGAAATTAGTTGCATGCAGTGTCTCAGACACAGGGCTAACATTCTCACCTACCTACAAACAGCTATTACAATGCCCAGACACGTGAAGAAATGTTTTTTCTTAATCCTATTAAAATTCACTCATTACTAGGAACGCATTCTGTTAAATGCATGGTTTGCCCTAAGTGTTATACTATTGCATTTTACCTGGAATACTTAATTGTTTCCCAAGAACAGCAAATGGTTAACAGGTCTCCATATAGAAGCTGTGGAATTGTTCCTGTAAATTTCACTGCAATTCACTGCCTGCATTTACACCAAGTGAAAAACCGACTTTGAGGGGGGAAAAAAAAAAAGGAAGGAAAATACAAAATACATGCACAGGAGAAGCAGATAAGCTTTATACATCCTAAAAGGCAAATGTAGAACTAGTGCTACAAAGAACAAGCTGTCTGCAGCAAGAGAGAGCAAAGTACCTCAGAGGTGTCAAAATACGCATGTAGAGAGATAGAGCTTCCTCAGGTTAATGGTCTGATAATATCACTGCTGAGACCCGGAAAGCCATTGCCTCAACATCCATTTTTGGCAATGTTGATATAAACTCCACAGGGGTGGGGCTAGGGGCAAATTCTGGGGCTTCGCCTGCCAGGCTGATGAAAGAAGGAAAATCTATTTCAGTGCTTAAAAGACAGAGTGGCTTTTGGTGCAGAAGGTCAGATAGATACACGGGTAAGTTGCTGTATAGGAGTAGTCTCAAAAAGGACTACTGAAATGAAAACCAGATAAGGGCCCGGAACAAGATCCTACAGTCTATTAATGCCTTGGGAGAGTGTAAGAGAGACACATGGGAACTCAGACATCAGGAAAGTGGAGGGGGTTTTTGCACTGTTGACAACAAATATGTTTGTTCTATGGTAGGTAAAAACCCCCTCGGAACAAAAAGCTCTTGCAGGCTGATATGGGAAGAAAAGCCTGTTTGTGACTAATACAATGGGGAATTTGTTCACATTGAGGCAGATGAAACCATCACTTGAAAGCTGAAGTCGTTGTTTTGACCCTGTTCACTCCATGTTATCGAGTCAACCCAACTGGGTATTTAATCCCCCCAGGACTAAGCAAATCCATCTCTCTCCCCTCTTGTGAAAAAGGAAAACTGACTGCTCTGGGTGTATTTGCAGCAGACTTAGGCCCAGCAGGTGCTGGATATGTGCAGCATCTTGCTCATGGTTGACTGCATTTTGCAAGTGCTGCTATCAGTGTGAACGAGAAAGCTGCTCCACACATGGTTGTTCACCAGTGTTTTCTTCATTTCAGACTAAATCCATAGCTAGAAATGGAATTTAAAAGTTCTTCTCCAATATAATTTAGGATGTAGTCATTTCAATAGAGCCCTCTGGTACAAAAAGCCTTTCAGGTCATAAGTCACAATGAAACA
Source organism: Drymodes brunneopygia (assembly GCA_013400955.1). NCBI lineage: Eukaryota > Metazoa > Chordata > Aves > Passeriformes > Petroicidae > Drymodes > Drymodes brunneopygia. The sequence goes on from VZTZ01041437.1 coordinate 536,006, forward strand.
CCATGACCACAAAGCAAAATTAATCAAAAATTTCCACCTTGAGAAAGAAGAAAAATGAGCACTCTGTTCTGATTCTCAGTAAACAATCTGCTTCCATGAAAATTTCAGGTGAACATTCTGGGAAGAGGACAAGGATGATCTCTTAATCTGGTGAGACCCCAAACCAGCACAGAGATCAACAGCAAAAGCACGAGAAATATCTGTCTGAAATCACTCCTTGGGCTGACAATTATATGCAGGCTGCAGTTTGCTCTTGGAGCTGAGCTTTTCTGGGTTAGAAGGACAGGAAAGATATTCTGGATTGAGACAATGTTCTACGACAAATATCCAGGGTCCTATTCCAATTTTACTATGGGCTTCCTTTGATATCATATGAGCATCCTCAGTTCTCTATCGCTGAGAACACAGGAAATTAGTTCAGAGTTAACTCTCTGGGTTAAATAATTTAGGCTTCCAGAAGGAAAGATCAGCTGGCAAGTGTTATTTTAAAATTAATAAAACAGTACAGGTATTCAAAAAGTGGCAGAAGCAATAACTATCCAGGCACCTTATGTTTTATAAACATTGCAGCAATTAATTAGTTGCAACAATTAATGTATTTCAAGGATGGAAAGGACTTGATCTCCCAACAACAAACTGGAGATCCTACCATGGTATCCAGTAAATCTAGTTCTAAATCTGAGAGTACTCTACATCTAAGATCTTTGCATGTTGCACCCAGTCCACAAGTCATATTCAACCCCCATGAGATAACCTCATGTCCAAATAGTCCTTCCAGTCTGGTCTGTAAAATGTCCCCCCTGTAATAATAAGGTGCTAAGCATTGCATCAAAGATTTCTAGAAGGGCAGGTCTACCAGAACCTTGCTCCACCATGGGAGTCCTGTGTCTTGAATGATGTCAGGAGAATATTGCAATGAGTAAGTCAGTATTAACTACACTAAATATTTATTATCTTGCGGTTGTCATCCTTAATGAACCATCCAGAAGAAGATGGGGTAAAAGACAGGACAAAAAGTAAGTGATATTGGTTTCAGGGCAGCAGGGAACGGAAGTCCAGGGAAGCAGGAGGTCAGAACAAGGGTGTGTGTTTCTATGGGTGTATGGGTGATGGGCTTAGAACAGAAAATTAAGGCTGTCACGTAGCTATGAAACAACAGGGAGCCACAAGAATAAACTTCCAGAGCAAGACAGCTGCTGAATGAAGTAATCTCAGAAGGTGTAGTAGTGGCAGTGTTTGGGAAATTAAAAGTGGTAGCAGAGCTTCTGAATTTACGTGGTGGGAAAATAAGAGACAGATGTAGGGGTAGAAATAGGAGTGAGGAGGAGAGAGGAAGAAAACAGAGACCTTGAAGACGGAAAGATGTGGGAATAAATTTTAAGCAAATGTGCAAACACTAATGGATAATAACAGCACTCAGATGTTATGTAAGAACTTGTGTGTTTGCTGAGGAACAAACTTCAGGCTTGGTAAAAGAAGATGGGCGGGTTTATGACAGGAACATTTGTGTACAAATAGCCTTCAGCAAAGGCTAGCTTTACATCCTACACAAAGATGTCATAGAACAACAGAATGGTTTGTATCAAAGGGATCTTAAAAGATCATTCCATTCTAGCCTATGGGTAAGGACACCTGCCACTAGACCAGGCTGCTCAGGTCCCCATTCAACCTAACCTTGAACACTTCCAGGTGTGGGGCAGTCACAACTTTCACGGGAAACCTGTGCCAGTGCCTCACCACCCTCATAGTGAAGAATTTCTCTCTAATATCTAATCTGAACCTATCTTCTTTCTGTTTTAAGCCATTATTTCTTAGTCTATCAGCACAAAATAATACATCTCAAAATAATGCCTGTCTGGGAATACCAAACAATCATGCACTTTAGGTTGTGAAAGCTCTACTGTGGGCTTCACAAGCCCAGGGACAAGGGCAGCTTCTATTTACATCAGTGCTGGCTTTCTTCTCACAAGTCCTGAGGAAGGACCAGAGCTCCAAAGATGCTGCCTGAGGTAGAGTACATCAAGGACACAGCATTATCCATTCTTGTCTTATTGCCCAGAAACACACTCATCTTTCATAATCAGCAAGACAGCAACAAAACTGTCTGGCATAGCACCATGTTTTCATTTTTCTTCATTTAATTGTGCTGTGTCCCACGGCACGGATCAACAAGCAAACAACAACATGCAAAAAAGAAACCAAGAGCTCGTCAGCAGGTCTGACTGGGGAGATTTACTTCTTGAGAGATGGGCACAGAGCCAGATCCACCTAACGGTGGGACTTGCTAAGAGACCTGGAGGCAGTGTTGGGTTTTGTAAATAATTCCAAGAGAAGAGGCCAGAAAACCAAAATCTGAAAGAAATAATCTTTCAATTTCACCTTACTGGACATAAAAGTCCAGTGAAGAAACTGATTCAACTCTGAGCAACTCTGAGTACAACACTTCATCCTCCACCAGAGCTTCCACACCCAGAAACTGACAAGAACAGAGCAAGGCCAGGTTTCTCATTTTTCCAACCCGGCAAAATAATTCTGCAGCTTAACTGAAATAGCTTTTCTGACACACCATTTCTTAATTAATTCTCACTCATTCCTGCCCTCCATCCCTTCCAGAATCTCTTCTCTCACCCATCTAAAACAGACTGTTCCCTCGAACAGCTCAACATTTCAATCCAATCTTGATCTGATTCCCCAAAAGGTGCGGAGCCCCCTCTTCCCTCTCTCCCTGGCACGTACTCTCTCTACAGCAGAGACTGCACCTGTTCTCCTGCGTGCGGGCTCTCGGCGCTCGCTTGGCCACTTTCTTAGAGAGGCACGAACTTCTCCCGCTGCAGAGAACTATTGAAGAGTGACTTGTTTCACCATGGCCTGGCTCCCTCGGTAACATCTGGAAACATAATGGGCCATGATGGTGCGTAAGGAGGGCGGGCAGTTCGCTCTGCGGCGCCGCCATGGCCGTGGCAGGGGAGCGGCCCTCAGCGCGGAGCTGCGCGTGCCGACCAACGCTCGCGCGCACCGGTGCGCACGTGGCGAGCGGGCGGTTGCCATGGTTGCCGTGAAAGTGCCGCGTCACTGCCGTAAAGCGCCGCTCGGCCCCTGACAAGGGGAAGGAGCGGGATCGCTGCGGGACACCCGCAGGTTCTTGGTGGCGATCGCCTTTCTTGCTTTCTATAGTTCTTTCCTTTTTTTCCCCCTATTTTTTCTGTTTTCTTCCTCGCTCTTTTCTTTGATAGCGAATAAAAGTGAATTGTCGTTTTGATTGCCAACATTTGACCTCGCTCTGGCTATTCGAATCCATCCTCCCCCACCCTCCCCCTGTGTTCACACCTTAGGACGCATAGCCAGATCGGGACACACACATCTGCAAGATGCAGGAAAAAACTGTGCTCTGCGGTTAAACTCATGCATTTGGCAAGACAGCAGGAAGGAGAGAGAATGGTGTGTCCTTTTCACGGATTTCTCCAAAAGCCATGGTAATCCTTCAGCAAAACCCTGTGGCAACAGATGCGACTCTGCCACCCCCAGGAAGATTCCAGGAGCTGGACCGCAGTGCTAATCCCGTTTGCAAGAGGCGGTGGAGACAACCAGGAGCAGTAACATAGATCATGGATACATCATCCTGAGATAAGAAACCAGAAGACCACAGGTGATTAATACTCAGCCTGCCTGTTGCACTTGTCCTCCATGAATGTCAACAACTTTAAAAAGGTTTTAAGTATGGTAAGCACCATATTAAATATTGATCAGCTGGTTTGTGCTGAAGTGAGTGACTTCATCAAGATCATGCCGCAGTGGCAAAATCCTGGAATAGACCATGAAGAAAAGCCTCCCACTCAGAAATCATCACATTGCCTTGTTGACATCACCAACTGCTTATTTTTGTAGTCCTGTTGTTCAATGTGCCTGTGAGACACAAGGGATGCTCGGAGGTCCTCTTGCTCATTCCACAACACATACAGAGTTATCTGAAGACGTGGGATGCAATGCAATGAGACACCATTGTTTATTCCACTAGACTTGGATGGGGCATTCATTCCTCAGGCTGAGAATGGAGAATGGGGAAGGAGGAAGATGTGCCCGCCTCACTGAAGAAGCTTGAGTTAAGAAGAAAGCAAATTGGAGGTTCTGTAAAAGCACAAACATGTTGCTTTTATCTAACATAGCAAATCCCATCTACTGCTCTCTGGTTTTATCCAACTGCTTACTGACTCTACTATATGTCTGTTGCTAGTGTTATTCCTTCTGTAAGGATTTTTATCCTATCTGCCCTTCCGACTAGATTCCTGCATTGTACTGATTTTAGGTTTAAACCCAAGATTTGCCCATAAACTTCATCTGAACCTGAAGCTTAATGATCACCTTCCTTTGCAATATTCTGTGTATCTATCAGGATAAACTATAGGCAGGTTTTGATGCATATTTCAAGTTGCTTAGAATTATGGTCTGTGTTACAGTGACAAACAGGATCACTTGCCTAATTTTAGTATTGCTCACAAGTTACGATCTGCTGATAACTTCTAGGTTTATGTATTGTAAGGCAGGGCACTCTCATATGAGCAAGTCTCAATTTTAGCAAAAAATTATTTTTTTCCATGCAAGTTCTTGCTATCCATCAGGGTGTACTTCAGGATCTGCCAGTGTATTTAGACATACTCTGTTGTTTGGCACAGTAGGGGATGAAAACACTATTTCAGGATTGCTGACACTTTGTCAATGTAAGTGATTTCAGAAGGTAGCTTTGTTCTATATTTTTGATAGACTAAAGATGAATTTTTTAAAAAATGAACAGCAAGAGACACATGGCGAATGGGGAGTTGATAACTGTGAAAAAAGCAGCATCAGCAAGTAACTGGGTCCCCAGCTTTCTAGGGACTTCTGCAATGAAATCTGGCTTCTTGCCTCTTCCCTTCAACTTTTTCTTCTAAAGAGTGATAAAATTGTGCTACTAACTCCTGACACAAGGAAAATAGAAGCTCTGTCCAGAAGGGATGGCAGTGCTGCAACAAATATGTCTGATGCTCTTGTGAAGGAGTAGCCTAGCAGGAAACTTCCATGTGATTTTTCCCTGCTAGAAAAACACAGCAAAAATTACTCCATCCGTTTTGCAACTTTGTCATGGCAAGACATGATTCTCTGAAAATCCCCAAGAAAACAATAGTTGGTTTAACAAAAGATTTTGTATAAGAACAGGGATGCTCTGAGGAATACACAGGAGTTAATGCCTTGGTTCACATGGAATGAGTAAGGAACAGAAGGTGAAGAAAAAAATTGAGGACCTGTCCTATCTCATTTTTGGTCCTTATGTATAAGACTTTTTCATGTATAAATAAGCAATGGTTTGGGTCGGTAGGGACTTTAAAGATCATCTAGTTTCAACTCCCCTAACCATGGACAGGGATAACACCTATTAGATCAGGTTCCCTAGAGCCCCATCCAACCTGGCCTTGAACACTTCCAGGATGGGACATCCACAGCTTCTCTGGGCCAGTATTTCACCACCATCACAGTAAATAAGTTTTTCCTAATCTAAGCTAAACCTGCTTTCTTTCAGGTTAAAGCCATTCCCCCTTGTCCTATCCCTACATGCCCTTGTCAAAAGTCCTTCTCCAGCTCTCATGTAGCACCTTTAGGCACTGGAAGGTCTCACTGGAGCCTTCTCTTTTACAGGCTGCACTGCTCCGAATCTTTCAGTCTGTCTTCATAGAAGAGTTGCTCCAACCCTCTGATCATCTTTGTGGCCTCCTCTGAACCTGCTCTAACAGCTCCATGTCTTTCTTGTGCTGAGGGCTCCAGACCTGGATGCTGTACTCCAGGTGAAAGTACGATATTCATTTAGCTGTCCTGTTTTCATGTTAGACTTGGCAGTTACAGCTGACTGAAGTAAATTCTCCCAGTATTGTCACTTGGTACAAGGATTTCTTATTCTGTCCCCAGACTTCTCATGTAACAAGGCAGGATGCTGTCAAGACAGGTGCTGAGTTTCATCCATAGGATGAAGACCCTACAAAAGTACCTGATACATTTATAACCAACAGCATCTGTAAAACAGGTTCCAGGCAGGGTTGTGCAGGTGTGAGATCACAGTGATCATAACCAGGGTACGATCAGTCAGTTTCCCATCCCACTTACTATTTTCCAGCTGATGGCTCCATGGGTTGTCATTTTAAAAACAAGTGGAAGAACCTCATCAAACTAGCCCTTTGTGCCCTTCTGTCTAGAGGTATCTAGAAAAATCTACCTCCAGAGAGCAACTTAGTCCTAATGCTCTGATATTAAACTGGCAGGTGTGTATTAAAAGCACTCATTTAGTCTGAGGTATATGGGAGGTCAAGTAAGGTCAAAGAGTGTCCGCTTGACTTATGTCAAAAGGTTTTTCTGTTAATTTTTTTGGTTGATCCTGACTCTTTCCCTGCAATTGACAACACTATTATTAATGCTAATTATCCTAGGCCACGTAATGGAATCATTGCAGAAGGAACAGCTTTGATGTGTGCAAGTAGCATCTAATCTGTGGTGTAATAGTGCTCTGTTACTACTCAATAAAAATATGTTTCCAGTGATTAAATACAGGAACTGGAACTTCGGTCCCAATAAGTTAATGGCAGAACTCCCAGTAATTAGAATGGGAATGAGCAGTGTTCACTTTTACAAAAATCTACTAATTTCACCATTTTTTACATTTGAGTAAGGAAAAGGAAATGTCAGTGTGTCACTGCCGAATACCATTTACTCCTTTCTACAATTCTTGCCTTCTCTGTCCTCAGTTTTAAGAATCAAATCACTGTCTTTCTCACTCCATCTTACCATCATTGAGCCATCCTGCTCAACAGACATGTACCATGTCACTTAAACAACACAAACTTTGCTTCAGATTCTTAGATTGGGTCAGAAATTGCCCCTGCTTCTTTTTAATTCTGTTTTAAATATAATAAATAAATTAGGCTAGTATTGGCCCAGAATAGGAGCATACACTCATGCTTTAACCTCCATTTAAATCTATTCATCTTAACCTCAACCATTTAAAGACAGATGCCTTCTATTTCAAACCAAACTTTTTTTAAGATATCTAATTCAAAGGTGTATATTTAGGGTTCAAAATATCCACTCTTGTGACAGGAAAAAAGGTCTAATTAGAATAAATTGTTGGGAAAAATCACCTCCACAGGTCCCTTTCTTACTCAGCCATTCTATGACTATAAAATATTTGGAAATCCCAACTGAATGTCTTCTGCATAGGTGCAGGTCAACGCTCTGCTGGATGCAGAGGTGTGTAAGGTGTGTAATTCAGCTGGGATGCCCCTAGCATTCCTTTGGACAACCCACATGTTAACAGCAAGTCTAATGCATACGGTAGATATTAAACATACTTGACAAACATACACATCAGCACAGGTGTGGTAGATCTCAAGGTTCTCTAATACTTCAGTCCTATAACACATGGATTTCCTATAGCATAGAATATTTTGGTTGGAAGGGGTTTTAGAGACTATATAGTTGCAGCTTCCTTGCCACCTTCCTGGCCTTGAACACTTCCAGGGATGGGACAGCTGCAACTTCTTTGTGCCAGTGCCTCACCACCCTCACAGAAAAGAATTTTTTCCTAATATCAAGTGTCATCCTGCCCTCTGTCAGTTTGAAGCCTTTCCCCTTCATGCTGTCACTTCACGCCTTTGTTCAGAAGTCCTTCTCCAGCTCTCTTGCAGCCCCTTTAGGTACTGAATGATAATCCAGGTCTTCCCAGAGCCTTCTCCTTTTCAGTCTGAACAAGGCTAACTCTCTCAATCTGTTTTCATATCCACCATGTATGACCAGCAAGTCTGAAATGCATAGGATGGCTTGAGTTTCCATATGTGCAGGCCTAAGTAAGACTGCACAGACCAAAAATACCCCAGAGAGAAAATTCAGCCTTGAGCAAACTTTCACATTAGTCAGCAGAGTTCTGAACCCAGCCACGTCTTTTGCTCTGTCTGTGTAAAGCTTGCCTGATACTTTCTGTTGCATAGTGCATAATGTTGTGCTTCTATTCCCTGTCCACATTGATCCACACTGGCCTTTATAACTTCATTTTGGGTGACCCTGCTGTCAGAGGTAAGACCTGTCTGTAAAAGAGCTGAAGATGCAGAGTGTAAAGCGAAGTTTACTATGTTGTGACTGTCACTGCGATCTGCCTGAGTGCCCTTGGTGAATTGCTCCCAGCTCAGGTAGGGTTTTCTTACCTGAGAGGTCCCAACAGAACTGGAATCACTTCACACAGAGTTCTTTTAATCTTCCTTCCTACATCAATTCCTCCAAATCCTTTATCTTGCCTGAAAGGAGATTACAGTCTTGAAAAAACATTTTAAAAAAAGGGCATTTCAACTAGTATATCTTAATTGCCATAACATTTAAAGAAGATACGATTCCCTTAATTCAAAAGGCTAATGAATCATTTTTAATCATACAAAAATGTCATGTCCTATGGTGGTAAGCAACCTAAAAAACCCAGGAGAAGTTGGTAGGCATATGCTGGCTTGCTCTTTCCGTAGCGTGAAAAAAATGCATGAGTCTGCTGCTGGCTCCTGACTGCACATGCCAGTCTTAACTTTGGAGCAGTAATCACTTTCTCCTCGACTCATTCCTCTCTCTTTGTCCTTTGATTGCAGATTCCAGATGGGTTTGGTAGCCAGTAATTACTTTTATAACTAGAACTCACTTGCAATGCATCAGGTTAATGTTAATGGCATTCTGTACAGACACTCATAATCTTCTCTAACTTCTCTCTCATGCCAATGTAATTCTATTTCCTTAATACTAACCAAACAGTGATCTCTTATCTTCTTTTCTTTTTTTTTGACACCAGGTATGTGGGCAGGAACAATTTACATTTTTCCAGGCTCCTCACTCCACTATGTTTATTAAATCTGTATCTGTTACTTTTATGTCTCAGTGCCAATGGATTTTTCTTCTAATTACGGCAATCTGATTTCAGTTTATTTAAATGCTGATTTATGTTTATGCTATCCCTTGGTATCAATTTCATTCCAACTAGATCCCAGTGTAACTTAATTACTTGTAGTCTTGTCATTCCAAACTAATGCTAATTAAAACAGTTTTATTACTGGAAGGTATTAAAGATTAACCCCTCCACTGTTCTATAGGAAAGAAAGTAAAGTGAAGGTGAGGCAATAGAAGGTTTACAAAATCAGCGAAAAGAGTGCATAGGAGTGTCCACTACATCTGTTTTGTTTGATCACACAATGTGCTGTAGCTGTCTGTGGTTCACAGCCTGGTTGTGTTGCCTGGTCTGGTAATCTCTTCCTGTGCTCAAACCTCGTTGATTCCATTTCCTCTTCTTTAACCCTGTCTATGTGCAAGAGTTGCAGAAGATGAAGGTGCGCACCTACCGGTGGCCAGCCTCTCCTCTCCTCATGTCCCCATGTCCCTCTTCCTCCCCCTCTGCCACACCTCTCCACACCTCCTCTCAGTTGTATCGCACCTTCTCTCCCTTCCTCTTCATCACACATCCCACTCTTTGCCATTCTCTCAAATCACACACTTGTTCAGATTCAAGAAAAACAGTGTTTTAATCCAATCATCCTCCTTGTGGGCTTAGCATGGATGCATATCTCTGTCAGTACATTGTTCACTGCTGTTCTATTGTGTCCAGCAGAAGATGAAGCTGAAGGATTGACCAGCCTAAGCTTTTAATAGCAAGCACTTTGCAACCGGAGATCAATCTTCATGAAGGCGTGTTGGGGTGAGTTTGAGTCAGATGTTAGGAAAAGTTTCTTCACTCAGAGAGTAGCTGGGCACTGGAACAGGCTCCCCAGGGAAGTGGTCACAGCACCTAGCCTGGTGTTCAAGAGTTCAGGAAGCGTTCGGACAATTCTCTCAGGCACATGGTTTGCTTCTTGGGGCTGTCCTATGCAGGGCCAGGAGCTGGACTCAATGATCCTTGTGGGTCCCTTCCCGGATATTGTATGAGGATTCTTTTATTCTATGTGGATTTGAGACGATATGTACTGAGCAATAACAGAATATATTGCTACGAGTCTTCAAGCAAACTAGAGGAGTTAGTAGGCTGGTAAAGCACCAGCTGAGTGCAATTATCTCCTGTGCAGTGCTTGTAAACTTTACCTGCCTCTTCAATGCTTCCCATAAATCCCCCTGACTGCAGCATACCACTGTGGCTTCCCAAAATCCTTCCCCATCTCAGACACAGCTTTATTTTCCTCCACTTTGTTCCTAAGTTCACATTTGCAGGAATGGTAATAAACTAACTCAGTTATTTTAAGAAAATCCCCAAGTCCTTACTCTTTAATATTAAAATAACTCCACATTTATCTTTACAGGCTTACATATGCACATGTATGCAAATGGCTACAGTATTGTATTCAGGTGTTTGGCTTTCCAGCATAGTTTTTTGGTTGGTTGCCAGGTAACTGGAACACTTCTGATACACATGTGCAGAAGACATAGTTAATTGTTTTTCCTGTGCACCCAAATTAGGAGCCTGCGAAGGCTACTGTTATTTCTGCTGATGAGAAAGTGACATCTGTGGGAACACAGAAAGCTACAGAGTGTGTCTATCTGGGGCTAATTGATTTATAAAACTTGCCGACAGACAGATGTGAGCAAACACTTCTGACAAACAACATGATTATAAATTAACTTCTTCTTTTTATAGGAGGTAGGCTAAAAACACACAGCAAGGATAAGTAATGGGTGCAGGAGACACATTATTTATTTTCTGCATCCAATGAAGCACAGCGATTGTACTCTTGTTCTGTGGGCTGGTTTCCTGTTGGAGACTGGGAGTAGGGGAAAAAGAGCTGAAGAATGAGGATGATCTCTACAAAATGGGAAGCATATTGCAGTATCCCAGAAAAAGACGTAAATATGATCTCTCTGAGCTCTCTGTCTGAATTCGTGGGTTTTAGCTGAAGTGGATAGGTCTGATAGTCATTAAGGAATTTCTGTGCTGTTTTACTTAATGAAATTCACTCCTAGACAGACCAAGCAACTTAATTTCAGGATTTGTGCTTTTGAGGAGAAGGGAGTGTGAACTTTATTGCATTGCTTTGATAAGTAAATAAAGTTGTGCAATTCCTTTGAATTGTCTTTTAAATCAATGAACAACACAACTGGTTTCCCCAGGAGAAGAAGGGAGGGTGTGAAGGGAGGGGAGAGCCTATTAGAGAACTGAAATCCTCTGTGTGGTTATGTGAATGCTGACTACTCTCTAAAATAACTAAGTTCTTTCCTCAGTGTCCCAGAAGAAGATTACAGGAAAGAAAAATAGAAAAAAATCCCACCTCTTCATACCTCCATGAAAGAAAAAAGAGTTCCACATACTATTGTCTAGATGAGAATTTCACTTCATTTTCCCATATATAAGCAGAAGGTAATAAGAAATATAATTGAAATTAATTTGGCTCAAAGTAGTTGAAATGAAATTTTAAAAAGTATTAAACATGAAAACAGATTACAGAAATTCACAACAAAGATTACATTATCTAAATTCCTTGGTAAAGCAAGTGGAGAAATTTAAAGGACAGGTAAATAGGAATTTTCTTATCATCCCTCAAGCTCCCAACATCCCTATCTGCCCCTATCTGGGTTCTACTGGTCCCATTACCAAGTATGAGGCAGCAACAACAGGGACTAGCAGAGAGGAGTATGCTGTGTGTGCCTGTATTTTATACAGAGGGAAAGCTTGCCATCCATCATCACAGTTCCAGAGGGAGAGGCAATTCTGAATCTTTCCTCTGCAATGCTTTCCACCCCAACACAAAGAAATCTCAGTGAGAGAGAGAGAGAGAACATGAGTGTTAAGTGCACCAGCACAAGGGTAGAAATAGAAAAAAAACACCCAGAAAAGTCATTACTCATCAGTCTTCAGATTTACAGCCTTCAAGGTCTGGGACGGTGGGAGCTCAGCACAGGCAGCAGCAGCAGACAGGGCTGCTCCTCAGCTAAGGCATGACCTTCCCTGACTGCCCAGCCCTGGGTATGCAGATGATGGGAGAAGGGCAGGGAAAGTTCCTGCTGCTCAGTTCTTGTGCGGCTGCCTAGTACAATTCAAAGCAGCAGCACTCAGCCTCAGATCTGTGAAGGGCAGTGAGCAGCCAGCAGCAACTCTGGCAGCCAGGGAGGGATTTTTCAGGATGAGAGCTGAGTGCAATCAAGGAGAACTAGGCAAAGCATTCCCCAGACCTGTGGCTTCTGGGAGCAGGTGGATACAGAGGCAGACCCTTCCAGACAGAGGCTTGCTGGATTCATGGGGGTTCATGGTGTTTACACTGCTGAGGCTCCGTGGTGCAGTGAGGTTTAGCACTGAGGGTCCTGTTACCCTCACTGGCATCCAGCAGAACCTGGTATGAGGAAGATGAAATACCAGCAAATGGAGGTCCCAGAGCTCATGCAGACACTCCAATCTAGGCTGAAATTTTGGCAGACAGGACATGCCAGTGGGACACAGGATTTCGAGTATTCCTGGGAAGATGATGTTAATTATTCCTGTCATTAAGAGCAGCAGGAAATGAGTCTTTGAGAGCAGCTTGTCTCACATACAGACATACACACACATACCCAGGCACAAGCCAAGGCAGGCTTTAGGAGAAAAGGTTGTTGCTCAGTGTAAAGGAAACTAAGTCAATATTATCTTTTAATAACAAATCCAAAAGGAGGCAAGCTGTCCCAAAGAATGAGCCAACAGAAAACACGATTCACAGGAATATGACAGATCAAGGGGCCTCAGTTGAACAAATTAGCATGTTCAAATATTTGGGCTGATGAGCTAGATGAAGATTTAAATTGTAGCGATCACATTAACAACTGACATCTCAAACTGGAGTTGCATAAAAAAGAATCTTCCCCGACCCAGGAATTGTTTGTCCTGTCTTGTTTTCTTTCACTTAGTAGAAAACATTTTTCCTTCATGCTGTGAGAAACAACCTTTTTTTTTTCATCCCTGTGCTTGCTCTCCCTTTTCTTATGACTGCTCTGAGTTTAATAAGCTGCTGTCAGACATGTGCAGTTAAAGCTTGGGGTTGTGTTTCTGTTTTCTCTTGTTCTTGCACAACACAATTCCAGTGGTGTCGCTTTTACAAGGCATGATGTGACTCCTCACAGGAGCAGTGCAAGACAAAACCAAGGTGTTTATAGAGCACTGAAGCATCCCTCCCTTGCTGTGGGACATATGTGCAAGGAGAAGATCTCCTGTAGTCCCTCTTCATCTTAAACCCATCTGGGTTTTTCCAAAGTGCTCTCTAAATAAACAGGACAGGAAGAATTATGTTTTATGTATGGAAAAATGCACAAGTTACCTTTTTTTTTCTCCATAGAATCATAAAAAGGCTTGGCTTGGAAGGTTATGGCTTAAAGATCATCCAGTTCCAACCCTCCCTGCCGCCCTTCTGTTGGTACAAATGCCACCCACTAGACCAGATTATCCCATCCAACCTGGCCTTGAACATTTCATATGTTTTCATTTTCCATGCTTTTGTGTGTATAATAGAATTAATGCTAGGATCTTCTGAATGGGAGGCAGATTTTGCACCCAAGAGAAATGGAGAGACTGAGAGAAACTAGTTCTGCTTTGATTTGTTTCTTGATCCCAAGAAGACAGAAGAGGAAATGCAATCCATGTTCTTATATGTCCACCTTGGTCTTTCTTTTTACTGCCACAAAAAGCAAGGAAAAAAAATAATGCAGGAAATTCCTGTGCTCCAGTGTATGCTTAACTCACAGCTTTCAGGAGTGAATTATCCTGCTAATGTCTTAGTGTCTGCTACATGTCAGTTAGAGCAAGGCAGCAAGGCTCTTGCTTCTGTACTTATTATGCTTATCTCAATTGCTATTCACAGTCTGAAGCCTCACTTCCCTACCATTTTATACTGATCACTGTGCTAGACTGAGGAAAAGCTTATGACCATATGGTAGCATTTGGCTGCTCACCCATTCTCAGGATTTCACCCAGTTCTCATTGACTTTCAATGGCATCTGGATGACTAATTGCCACAGGCATCTCTCAAAGCCTCAGCTACAGTACCCCAAAGTATGCAGGCTACTTTGAAGTCTAACCACACAAAACAACAGGTTCCTGCCTCCAGGCACTTGCACCTACTGTTAGATGTTTATCCTTAAGTGGTAAAGATAAGTCAAGGAAGGCAGGGTGGTTATGGCAAGTCTCAGGCCACAATGTGTAGCTGGAAGTTTTAGGAAGAGCTGGGCTAGTCCAATGAACATTATCATCCCCCTTGCAGCGACCATCACCAGAGGTAGATGGAAAGGTGCTGAGCAGCCTGTGCCTTGAAGTGCAGGATTTATTTCATGCTCTGCCACTGATGTCCAGCAGAGCCTCTGGCAGGTTCTTTAACCCCTGTGCCATTTTTCTCTATTAGGTCACAAAGTGTTGAGAACAGGAAACATCTTCATTATCCATGTGTAAAGGAGTTTGCCTTGGAGAGACTGGCATTGGCTGGAATCTGACCTGGAAAAACTCTAGGAGAAATAATAGCAGCAAAAGAATTGTGCCCTCAAAAGAATTGTGTGGACCCGTTTGCACTGTGAGAGATGACGGTACCCACTTAACTGACCTGAAAGTGGCTGCACTTGGTTTTGTCAAGCTTTTTTCCTTCACAGCCCCCCAGTTTCTGCAGGGCAAAGGAAATTCTTTTGAACAAGATGATTCAGAACAAAGGAAAGCAGCATGTCACGTAAACAACTGTGTGAGGCAGGAAAAAGTAAAAAAGAAAGCTCCTCTATCCTAAACAACAGCAAGACCATTGCAGAGGTCAGAATGGCCACGGCTGTAAAAAGCTTCTAAAAATGTATGTGCTGCTGTTGAATTGCTTTGCCCTTGTCTCCAGAGCTTCTCAGGGAATTGTATTCAACTTTTATGAAGACGAGCCCAATGAAGATTTGGTCTGCAGAATTTCTGGCTGTAGTCTGAAATGCTGCTCAGGATGTCTTTAAAGATTTAAAAGGAATTTAGCTTTAGCGTTGTTTGTGTGTGATTATTGTTGGGTTTTTTTCCAAACCACAGAATTGCTGAGAGGTTTTATACCTTTTCTATTTTCTCCCTTCAAAGATTACGGATAGACTCATCACCTAATTACTTTGTTTCCATCTTGTAAACAAGACCTGGGGAATAAGATAGCAAAGAACATATTTCTGCTTGTATCTTACAACATGCCTACACTGAAAGAAATTATACGTAACAAAATTTCATTTCAATTTCCTGTAACAGGGCACCCTGTGAAATGGGAAATAGAAAAGAGGAGATGCTTTTAGACGCAGTCTGTTCTGTGTAGTTCTACCTTGCTCTGAAGGGCTGCTAAATGGAAAATTTCAGTTTCAATAAGCCCTTATTGACATATTTAGTAATATTAATAAATTATTCAAATAGAAAAAGAACAAAGTTCCTATGAAAATATACACAGATACTATTTAAGCAGTCCTTGCCTGGAATATAAGAAAGCTAGGTTTCTCACTTCTAGAAATCTGAAAAATAAGTTGACTATGAAACACACAAAAAAAAAGGTTCTCTAATTGTTTTTTAATTTATTTTATCTTTCTTTTCCAAGTTCACTCAAAATCAAAGGAAGTAAACATTTAAACTGGCTTTTTTACAGTTAGGTTTTAAAAATTCTTGCTTGCAGTGTAATTTTAGTTGTCTGTGTTCCTTCAAAAACAGCTGGAATAATGGCCTATCTGCATGTGTGTTTCAGAATATAATATATAACATGTAATATACCATATATAGTATTTTATATACATCATATATATAAAATAGTAATCCTCTGCAATATTTCCCCCCTTTCCTTCTGGAAAGCATCTCATGAGCTTGAGAGAACCTCTGTAGAGATCATGTGTTGAAGACATATTCTTAAGGTAAATAGTGCTACTCTTTAGATACATGGTTCCTGGACTCTCTAAAGAGATTGATGATAACACCCTGTGGTTATCAGTGCAAAGATGGGAATATTCTGAATTAAAAAAAATGCTTCCCATAATAAAATGTTAAATAAAGCATTACTATAGCCAAAGTTATAGTTGCTACTATGGCAGGTTGTACATATCAATAAAAGTGGGGGATATAAATAAAACCTCCCTTATTAGACCTGCAGGGGTGTAAGCACTGCAATGTGTTTCCTGAGATTTGCAAAACCAGAAAATGCATGAGTGACACAAATCAAGGCAAGTCTATGAAGCACTTTTAAGTCTATTTAATATTTTGATTTTCCCTAGTAAGTATTCTTTCTTAAAGGTCTGAGTTCTGACAGGAAGGTGCAAATGGTGGTGTTTGCCCTTGATGCTTTAGACTTGCATACAAGAAAGTGCCTGAGTCCTGATTTGGCAAGAAAGAAATGGCCACCCTGATTTCAAAGGAAATCTCTCGATACTGGGGCATCTTTAAGGTCTTAAAGATATTCATGGGATTCCAGCACACATTTAATCATGTGCCTATGCATTATTTCTGAAGTGGGCCCAATTGAAGCTTTCAGAAAGTCTCCAGTCCTTATAGACCTCAGGCTGTGCTTTCACATTATCTCACCATTTTTTCTTTAGATTTTGGCAGTGATCTGTGTGTGTTAGTGCTGACTTTGAGCAGGATGAGAGATCACCTACTTTGGAAATGCTGTGAGTTTGCTGAGCCCAGCTGTGCTCAGGATTTCTGCTCTCCCAGTTTTCCCTCTATACAGAGGATATGGAGGCATCAGGGCTCGTGGGGAGCCTCCCCTCTGAAGCCTTCCACAAGCATCTCCACCTCCATGGAACTCAAATTCACACAGCAGTCAACCACCTTTGCTTTTTCTTTATATAAAGGCTATAGAACGTAATGGCTTTCTGAATAAATGGTGTTCCTGTAGTTTTTCCTCCAACAATTTCTTTTTGCTAATAAATTTTAAGCTCAGATTCAATTTCATTAAATGCACAGATGAACTGCTGGACTCTAATAAAGGCTGAGCATGGAAATATATTTCTAAGCTTTTACTGGTCATTTCACCCAAAGGTGATGTCTTTCAAGGCTGAAAGGAATTTATCCAAGAAAAAGGTGATGGGGGAAGTCAGCCTCTTCTCACTGCCTGCTGCCAGTTCAGGGAGAAGTGAAATGAGCTGTCAGAGCTCAAAGGGAGTGTGAGAGGGAGACATGCCTGTAGTTCACTGTGCACCTTCTCCCTAGAGCCTCAGGTTGGAAGGGACCTTAAAGATCATCTCTTTCTAACCTCCCTGCCATGAACAGGGACCCTTTTAGCAGTAGAAGCATTAAGAGTAGATCTGGTCTCTTGTAAATGTACTAAAGGAGTGTTGCAGACTAAGGTGCACTTCACTCTCAAAGAAGCAAGGAAGCATGCATTTATGCTTTAAAATCAAGAGGAATAAAGATAGAAGGTTAAAATGAAATATAAGAAAGAAAAGCTAGAAGGAATGTTTTTTTTACCCCAGGAAACCACTGCTTGAAAATTTCACAGACAACACAGCCACTTGAATACTGAATAAAGCAGACTGCTTTAAATGCAGTGAAATTGCCCTCTCCTCAGCTTTCTTTTAATCTTTTGTGGCCCTACAAGGAGCCTCAGAAGAGGCAGCTCTGTGACATGATAATCCAGCCTCCTCCAGCAGCTGAGCTTAATCAGTCAGTAAGACCTGTAGCCACTATGTTACATTTCCACGCAGGAGCCTCAAATTCCCTTTTTCATGGCTGAACACTTGTTGGTTTTACATCTGCTGAATTAAAACATAGAAAAACCCCCAACAAACCAACATTAACCACAAACAACTTAAATTACTAAATCCATATTGCTAATAGTTCCTTAATTGCTAACCTGAAGGTCCATAGCAGTCCTGATTGTCACTCAAGTTATTTTATAAATGAATGTTGATTTTGAAATTGTAATCGTGCTGAATTAGCAAATGGATTAAGAATGGCAGAAGAGTTTTCTGTGTCAGGGGGCCCTACATTATGAATGATAAGGTTTGCCATCTGTGTAACTCCTGGGATTGCAAAACATTTACCAAAAATTAATTTCTCATCACTCAGAACATCTTAGGAAGTAATCAGATGTTTGTGTTTCACAGAACTTAAAACCACAGCCTTAACAAACCCGATGGCTTGTGTGTATCCCTTCCATGAGGTCCACTGCAGCATTAGGGCCAGGAAAGCTGATTTAAAAAGAAATTTATAGACATATTTTTCCATGGGGCTGTGTCTTGTACTTAGTTATTGGTGTGTCTAGAAACGAGCAGACTCCAGGTGGAGTCACACTTTCAGCTCTCTCCTGAGACTCCACACTTCTCTCTTGCAAGTGGCGAGCTCTTCCTGAGCCCCTCTGGCTTAGATTGTTCAGAGGGTCACCTTCACTGCAGGGCCAAACAACCTTGGGGACTGATATTTGACTAAGAAAGGGTAGCAGGGGCATTGACAAAAAGAGAAAAAGAATAATGGAGTCATTTAGGTTGGAAAAGATTTCTAAGATCATCAAGTCCAACAATTAACACTGCACTGCCAAGTCCACCAGTAAACCATGTCCCTGCGTGCCACATTACCCATGTAAGAACAGTGAGATTGCATGGACCGAATTTTTGAAAAAACAAGCCTAAACACAGATTTTTTTTTGCTTTTTATTTGTGCATTGCACAAATCTTGGTAATTCTTATTCTTCTAGTTTTTCCTGGTGCAGTCAGAGAGACTATTACACTACAGTCTGGTCCTTGGCAGAGGACTCAAGTGATTGGGAAAGCCTGTAACTGGTTAGACTTCCCTGCAACAGCGATTTAATGTATTTCTCCCTAGGTGTACAGAGCTTTCAAAAGAACTGAAATAAGCTTTAAACACTTTTGCTTTTTTTCTTCATCAAATGGTACTAAAGAAATCAGGACAAAGCATGCACAGTTAGAAACTGATTTTCCTTTAATGAATGAAAAAATAAACAAGTTGAGAGTGCACCTTCAAAGAACCAGCTTGACATTACTTGAAATGATATTGCAGAGACTAGAACTAAATTCTGGCATTAGTTTGTTTATCTATACATTGAATATTTGGTAATCTTCTTGTTCATGCCTTACAGAGATGAAGGAGCTCCGGTGGCACCAAGCCAGCTGTATGCACTAGGAAAGCATCCATGCAGCAATGTTATTATTTAACTATCTGCTATTAGAGAATATAATCCCATTTTTGAGGTGTACTTTTGGTCAGCCTGATATAGCTGGGAAAATAGATTTCCATATATTAGGGGTTGACCTGAAGCTCCTCAGAATTATGCCATAATTATTAGGAAAAAAATTATTTTTCAAAAGGATTGTCAAGGACTGGAACAGACTGCCCAGAGAAGTGGTGGAGTCACCATCTCTGGAAATTTTTAAAAGACGGGTGGATATGGCATTTTTGGGACTTGGACTTGGCAATGCCTGGTTAATGGTTGGGCTTGATAGTCTTAGAGGCATTTTCCCAACTAAACTTTTTGTGATTGCATGATTCTAAGATATTTACAGGGTTAAAAGTCTCCTCTAGAGAAGCCAACAGCTGACGAATATATTAGCTTAACTCAACTCCATTTCCCTCCTGACTGTGCAAAAAGGAGCTACACGAGCATGCCCAAAACGGGAATCAATTACTCCTCCTTCCCGTCCTACTAAATATTCAGGCCCTGTTGGTGCATCTCCTCCTGCTTGGCTCCAGTTCTCACGCAGGTTAGCAAGGAAATCAGATGCAAATCACATAGGTGATTCCTCAGCGGGAGGACAGAGCTGCGGCTGCCAAGGAGGAGGCAGGCTGCCTTTGTGTTTCTCGGAGTCACACAGCACTTAACTCCCATTGACTTTCAAATGGGAAATATGTAGATGCAAGTAAGAGTTATGGAAATGTAGCCTTTCACTGTATCATTAGTTTTTTGTTTCCACATGACAGAAAGTCATGATTTATTTTGAATATTCAAATGGTGTCAGTGCAAGTGGGGGTTTTTTTGTTTGGTTTTTTTGGTTTTTTTTTTTGTTGTTGTTCTTTTGGTGACTGTGAAATTAGTAACCCCAACAGTTTGGCATGGCAGCATAAAGAAGCTAACATAGCTGAAGAACATTGTGAAGGGGTTTATTTTGCATACCATCTAATCTAATTGCAATGTATGTAGTGTCCTTATAGTTAAAGTACAGGAATATGGAGGTGGTCACCTAGGTTGTGGTCCTCTCTGCTGGACAAATCAATTCGTCTATATGCATGATCTTTAAAGTAGAAATAATATTTTCATCACATGGAGTTTTAAGCCTTTTTCAAGGCCTGAGGAATGCTCTTATAATTTTGGATTCAGTATAACATACTATCTAGGCCATATACAGATATCAGCAAGCTTGAGACTATTATAGTTGCTTCACTCACACCATCCCACTAAACATCTTTTATTGCCACTTATGTCTATGGTTTAAGATTGGGCTGCATGGGACACAGTCAGCAAGATTTTCTGTCCTCACTTTAGCACCAAAGAAAACTAGAAATTAACTCCACTAAATGCAAGGCTACATCCTGTTTCAAACTGAAACTGAGCTGCAGCAATATCTTTTTTTTTCTTTTTTTTTTTGTCTCTTGAAAATCTTATGCAGTCCTGAACATTTAGATTTAGCAGAATCCCTCATCTGATGGTTTGATTTATCTTGCTCCAGCCAGCAAAGCAGTTGAGCTACTTAGTAATTCTGCTGAAATTACTGGTGAAAAGCACAGACAGGTGTGTCTCTCTGAATCATATCGGTATCACAAGAAATTCAGGGGCTACCAGATGATCTGACCAAAGAGCTAAGAGGGATCATTTCTCTTAACGAAGCTTTTCTCAGAGGGAAATGGCTATTTGCATATTTTACCAGAAGTACCAGGCTTTTATTAGTTATAAGGAAGCATAATGGTATCTGCCTATATATTATCCTTCCAGAAGTAGCTATCTATACCTTATTTTACTATTCAGGACACTTTGTTGAAACCTCTATCCTTGTGCAGAACTAGAAATTACTGGCCTCATTCTTTTCTCAATTAAGTGACATAAATCATGAACAGTTTCACCGAAATTTCAGTGAAATTTCAGTGATGTAAAACTGGTGGGGAGAGAAAAGAGGGCCCTTGATTCTCATAGTTCTGTCTTTAAAACATTCAGTCCAAGGGCCTTCAACGTACAGCCCCTCTGTACTACAGACTGCATTCCAACAGGAATCTGACACAGAGCATTTGTAAAGAGTGGGGCTAAACTGTTTTGTTGGGGTTTATTTGTTTGTTTTTTAATGGAGCAGGGCTAAATACTAATATACTGGCACAGGCTGCCCAGGGAAGTGGTTGGCTCATCAGCCTTGGAGATGTTTAAAAGACATGTAGATGTGGTGCTTAGGGACATGGTTAAGTGGTGGGATAACATACTTAGTGTTAGGTTAATTGTCAGACTGGATGATCTTAGAGGTCTTTTCCAACCCAGATGATTCTATGGTTTTAAATGCAGCACATAACACAGTCTTCCCGATAGGCATCTGTTAATCAGAGAATAAAGAATGATCAGCTGCTTCATGAGTGGGACAGCTTGAAAACAGCAGCGTGCCGAATAATTTACTACACACACTCTCCAAGTTTACAGAAGAATTTGGGTTGAGTTTGATATTTTGTCAATAACTCGGTAGAGCTAAAACTTTGGAAAAACAGGTGGGTGAAACAGTTTGCAAAGAAAATAGACAATTTTGTAACAATCTGAACCATTATCTAACCTGTCTGGCTGAAAGGCTTGGGACAGACTATAAAAAGAGAGTGCAATTACAGAACAGGAGTGAAATGAATACAGTTTGTTTGTTAGGAGGATCCTTTTTTCTTCCTGAAGCCTTTACAAAAAAACATAATTTGTGCAGGCATTGACCTGCTTTTTGGGGGGATGTTGTATTTCTTTACTTCACAGGTTCCCAGAGGCTTTTGTGTGGCATTAATATTGGTAATGACTGAGCCTCTTTCCCTAATAAGATATAATGGAGGTGGAAAAGAATTTCTATAGCTTCTGCAAGGAACAAGCACTATGTTCAGATCCTAAAAATTCAGCTATGTGTTATCCTCCTGCAGCCACAGGAAAAATTGAAAATGTGTATGTGAGAGGCTGAACAGGTAGAGGGGAAGAAGGCCTGGGAGAAATGAATGCACAGCCCCTGTTCCCACATGTGCCTGACTCTCAAGGTGTTTATTGCCCTTGCTATCAATAAAAGGCTTTGCAAAACCTTTTTTCCCAGAACATGTCTTCACCAATTTTTTTCATTTCTTTCTCTCATTTTTTTCTAATCCCTGCCAAGCTCCTTTCTTAAGGATATATCAGGAAGTTCTTCACAGGCAATTTTTTTTTTCAGAAATGTGAAATACAGACATATTGGCAGCTATTTCGGTTACCTAGAAGCAAAGGTGCTGAAACTGCAGGAAGGAAGGAGGAGGAACCAGTTTTTAAGGTAGGAAACACTAGAAACTTAAAGGGTTTGCAGGCACATAGCCATACTCTATCTGAGTATGTGTTTTGTTATCCCAAACTGGTGAGGAAGATGAAAACAGTGTTCACAATCTGGTCTTGCAGGTGCAGTCTGAGGGTTTCATCCCTGTGATCTCCAATTGCTCTTCATGCTTTCTGTCAGTCTTTATTCTCCCTTCCCCTGATGATGACAAACAGGGGCACAAAGAAAGAGGGAAGAACAGAGTGAAGTGCTTCTTTCCAGCAGCCACTCGAATTTCAAGCAGAATACTGAAAGAACCAGTACAAAGGAACAGAGCTGCTGTTTTTTTCCCCTGCTTTGCTCCTTGTTAAGCTTCACAGCTCAACAGGTGCCCTACTTTGAAAGAGAAAAGGCAACAAAAACATCCACTCACTTTTCTAACTTGTTAATTAACCTTTTTGCATTCCCTGTCTACATTTCTCTCCCCCAGTACTCTCTTTCCTAAAATTGCCTTTTGTGAGATAAGATGGTGGAAGATGAGACAAAATGGCAGAGGGATGAACTGCCAATAACTAGGAATTTTTTCAAGCAAAACATATTCAGAGCATATGCAAAGGTGCTGCCTCTCTTCTTAGATCATTCCCTTGGCAGTAGGATGTGATAGGCAAAATCAAACCAATACTCAGAGATTTTCAGCTGCAGATCTCAAGAATTGGCAAGGTTTTTATTGTTGTTTTCCAAGTGGGAAAGAAAGAGACAGGGAATTTGAGAACATATGGTGATAGAATAATGAATGGCTAAACAGACTCCTTCTGGGTTCTGTCCTTCATTAAACCCAAAGGAAATTAACAATCTTAGGTTCAGTATTATAATAATAGATATTGACCATGATTTCATGAACAAAACGTAACCACTGCAAAGGTCTTCAGCCTCTTTCTCTCAAAGCTGATGTACAAAAGTAAAGTTTGGAAAACATAAATCAAAACTCAGCACTGAGTTTTGCCATTTTGCCATGTGTTCCCACTCTCTCCTGTTGAGCTAAGATCAAACAAATAATGGAATAGTGAGGTCAAAACTCAGTTTTACCACCAAAGCATCTCTTACTGCAGATGTCCTATTCACTAGGAAACTGCAATTCTAAAAATGTATCTATAAAGATGATAACAGATACAAGAATCTTGTTGTTTATTGGGGTATTCTTATGACCCTGAGGCCATTCACAATCACATTAATCTTAACTTTGGAAATACATTATGTGTTTAATTTAGCTAAGAACAAAATAATGAGCAGTATCCCAGCAAGTATTTGGTTACCTCCTCATCTGTTTACCATGCGGGGACACAAGGAAGAAGATCTGTTGCTGAAAAATACACTTCCTTTTATTACACTGGTTGCCAGCACCCCTGAAGTTTAAAAAAATTAAAAAATGGAAAAAGTAATTAAAGCATGCTAAGCCTAATTACTTTCCTGCCTGCTTCAGCAGTGTTTTGGTGGGGAGAAATCATAGTACTTCAAACCCCCATGTCTGCTTAGGAACTGCAGTCCCCAAGCCTTCTGCTGAGTAGAAAGCTGGAATTCTCTCTTCTTAACTGGACAGCCTCCTGCTTTCATCAAGAAACTTGACATTTTCCATAGCTAGCTCCACATGAAACTCCTTCCACAAGATCAAGGGATATGATGAGGAAAATACAAGATGATATTCTCAACATATTAAGAACGTTGTGAATTTTATGCTGCTTGTTGGAGAATGCTGAAGGTATTGAACTTAGAGGGTAAATACTCAGAAAAAAACAAGATTGTTGGAAGGCAGAAGATGCTTCATGCTTAACAGTTCCTGTACATACTTCAAAGCTGGCTATTTTAGAGGTACAAAAGTTGGTACAGAAAAGCCCCAGAAACATAATAATAATAATAATAACAAAAAAACCCCAACCCAACCCAAACCAAATGAACAAAAAAGCAAACAAACAAAAAATCCCCAAATAAACAAATAAAAACCCCAAACAAACAAACAACAAAAAGCCAACCAAACAAACAGAAAAACCAAAAACAAGAGAAGAAAATCTCTGACAAAGAGTGAAAGAAAATGCAAAATCCCAAAGTGAAGAAAAATAATGGCAAGAGAAATCAGAGAAAATTAATGTAAAAAGCACATAAAGTAAATAGTAGCAATGAAGCGTTGTAGGGCAAATGTCTACTACATTGTTTGGAGAGTTATTTTCTTAAAAAAACAAACAACAAAAAACCGAAAAACAAAACACCAACAAAACCCAACCATATTTGAAGCCAGGGGGAAAAAAAAGGTTTTGGAATAAAGGGAAAATGAATATTTCAGAAGTACTTTTTTCCCATTTCTCGGCACTCGTCCAGCTACATCTGGGATACTGCATCCAGCTGGGCCCCCAACAAAAGAAGGCTGTTGACAAACTTCAGGGAGTCCAGCACAGGCCACCAAGGTGATCAGGAGGTTGGAGGAGGTTGGAGCACATGATGTACATGAGAGAGCTGGGTTTGTTCAGTCCAGATACTCAGCAGGGATTTCATAGCTGCCTACAGCACTTCTGAGCAAGTTTGTTAAGAAGACAGAGCCAAGTTGTGATGCATGACAGGGAAAGATCCATCTGGATTAAAGGGAAAAAAAATCTAGTATGAGATATTTAAGCCCAAATAAATTGTGGGACCTGCATCCTTTGAGATTTTGAAAGCCCAGCTGGGGGAAGCCCTAAATAATCTGTTCTCAGTTCAGTGTTGACCCAGCTGTGAGCAGAAGCATGGACTGGGCTTCTGAGGTCCCTTCCAACCTACATGATCCTCTAATTACAGCAAAGCTTCAGCGGAAACATTTTAGATAAAGCAATGTGGGAGACATGAGAGCTAAAAAGCAGAGTGGAAAGCTGTAGTTACTGAAATAAAGGGCAATCTAGACACAGGCCAAAATATTTGGCATTTAAAATGAACCCTTGGAAAAGAAACTTTGGAAAAATGCAAAAAGAACTAATCTATGGGAAATTATGTCAGACTGGTCAGAATCATACTCTGTGAATCTCTTCTTTCTAGGGTAAAGAATAAAGTGTAAAGTGAAAGGTGGGCTAGGTCAGACCATGTTTTCCCTTTGCTTCTACCTTTTAAACAACCATGGAGGGATAGATTTTGCAGAATGTCACTCAGTGCTTTCCTTTCCACCCTACACAAATAATTTTGGTTTATATTTGATTTTGACCCAAGTTAGCATACTTTGCACATCTGTTTTAATGGGAGTAGCTTATGCAGATGAAGCCTTTTTGTTGTCATCCTTCTTATCATCAAGAGCAGATATATTCTACATTGACGCATATTGGCTCTTGAGTCTTCAGGCCTATCATTAGTCTTCTTTTTATGCAAAGTGGAAAATAAGAGAATCTGGCAGATGAACCAGAATATGAAGTTGAGATATTTGGAAGGGCTGTAATGAAGTTTGGCCCGTACTTGCTTTAGCAGAGGCCATAGTTAGTAGAGGTGTAAACTTTTTTTTGATAACAGACAAAACTTGTTGTTCACTTTGCACTGGGGCACATTCTGATTGCTTTTTCAGTGTTTGCACTTGACTCCTCATCAAGTTTTACTGCTTCTTGGAAAACATTTGTAGGCATTCCTGAGGGTAAAGGGAGCTTTGGTCTGATTCTGCTGAGGCCAAGATTTTAACAAATTGTAGTATGTTTGACATTTAGGAAGAAAATACAACTCACATACATCACCAAATGGTAGCAGCTGTACAAAATAACATTGCTATGATACTTTCTTTTGCATTGTCTGTTATGTACATTCAGTGGTTTAGGGATGTCCTGAAGTTTCTTTCCTTGGAATGGAAACTCAGTCATTAAATTTGATGCCAAGCCTGTTTTGCAAGACTCTTCATTACAGTTGCTTTGCTACACAACTAAGAAGTGCAATTGGAAACAAAAGATGGTACTTCCCACTCTTTGCTGCCAACTACTCAGACCACACCACGAATCTTTTTCCATCTGAGCCCTTCTTTTATTTGCCATTTGTCAATTACAACATGTGTATTAGAAAGATTGCCCTCCCAGACAGAGCTAGTGAACTTCTAAAGAAATCCATTGACAGGCTTGAATAAAACATCCATAAGTTCACATGCCTGAATTCTGTGCAGCTGATTCAATCTTTCCAAGATTCACAATGCCCTGATGATGATTTTGAGGCATATTCTTGGATGAAGAATTACAGTGTCAAACTTCTCTAATTCTAACAATTAAGAACTTATCACCTTTCCAAGTAATTCTAAATTTTGTGTGGTCTTACACGAAATCAAGTATTTTTCCAGAGAAAATATGGGTACCTGTTATACATGCTAAAAAAATTCCCTTGCATTCACTGGCAAACTCCCAATAATGTATTATGAGCACATGGGACCACAGGGAAATACAGTGTGGCATTCACATTTCTACCTCCAGTCTGTAAGAATTTATCTACGTGGCTTTGCAGGATGATGTGATGAAGAGTCTGGTCTAAGGGACATGCTTTTCCACTAAATTTAAGGTCATACTCCCAAGTGGTGGTAGAAGTAATTGCCACTGTGTACTCAGGGACAAGTGGTCAGAGACTGAGGTATCAGGTGATACTTGTACAATGATCAAGTAGCTCTCATACTAAGTCAGAAGATGCCCTATGAAGAACTTGCCACACCAAGGCTTATATCCACTATATTTTTGATACCTTTTATTTCAAGATCTCTCCACAAGATAGAGCCTTGAGGCCATCTGCTTTTTTGGAGACTCTTCTATGCTAGTAATTTCTAGGGATGCAAGTAACCTGGAAAGGAACATAAAACCTTAAATGCAGTGGAGAAAAACGTTTCCTGTGATTGCCTCCACTTACACTTCATTGCAGCTGGTTACTACAGAATTTTAGCTATTCTACAGCCTCCAAATTTTGCCCAAATGTGGATAGTGCTGACAGATTGCCGGAAGCCAGACAGTGACAGAAAAAGCAGGACAGAGTATTCTGTGCTTCTAAGATGTACAGGGGTGATTTGCTGGAGACACTGAATTTCAGTACCCCATTTGACAGCCACCTTCATCTTATACTTGTGAAGTTGAATAAAGTGGAAATGTTGCCTCCTGGGGTACATAGTCTACATGATTTGTTCAAACACCACTGAAAGCTCCAGGGCCCAAAATTTCTTGTGATGGGATGGACAGTGCATGCAGCCACCACTGCTGTTCTGATCCACACCTGATACTAGGAAACATTTGCTGTTACAGAATCAAAACCAGCCACAGCTAAAATTTCTGAGAAGACCAAAAGAAAAATATCACAGGAAAAGGAGAGAGGGGAATTAAAATTAACTCAGCTGCTTCATTTGACACTTGATATTTCAAGGGATCAAGAGGAATTATATGAGAAAAATGCACCGTAGACATACTGTGCATTGCTGTTCATTATCAAATTAGCACATTTTATATCATGTTTCAACCTTCTTTCAGGCTGTGCCTTGTTATACATGTGATTAGTAGGGAACTAATATTAGTGATTTTTAGTGACTACTTAAAAGCAAAAATGAAAAAGGCACTTTTACAATATTTTGAAGACTAATTCATTAAGCAGAGGGAGGTATACCAGAGACACAAAACTCCATGCCCATGAAAACACAGTACAAAATTTCCAGGCCTCTGCCTTTAATTGCATGCAAAAGTCATTGTTCTCCAAACAAAAGAAGCCATGGGGTGAGTGTTTTATGTTTCATTGGATCTTTATAAATTTCCATCACTCAAGATGAAGGAGGCCCCAAGTCATTTGAGCTATTTTTTTTTGCTGGTCTAGCTGCTCAAGGTATTATTTTTCCCAACTGATTTATTTTAGCTATTTTAGCTATTCCAGATTATTCTCCTGTCTCATGATATGACACATTCACATGGTGCTTTTTCTCTGGTGACCTCAAATTCTTTAGGCAAGTAATTTATTTCACATCACTGTGCTGCAGAGAAGATGCTCTGCAGAAGACAGAATCAGACTAGGAGATTGCTCAAAGTCTGAAGTCAATGGGTGAGATAGTTGACTTTTGCTTTTCTATTTTATTATTAGTTTTTAATCTATTCTTATGATTTTTATCCATATTATTATTATTATTATTTTGTTGCTAATATTTTGCTTTATTATTTATTTTATCTTATTATTATTTACTGTTTTTTAAAGAGTGGTGGGTATACCTGTGCATTCTGTCCTCTGTTCTGCAAAAACACAAGATAAGAGCATGGTGCAAGGTTTGAAAAAACTATCCTTCCTCAAAAAAGAATATGCTGAGTTGTTTTTTTCATTTTACCAGAACTAGTCAAACAACAAGCATTATAGAAGATACACTAGGTAATAAGGGTAAACAATACTTATAATCCTACTGTTTGAAAAGTACTGAGAACTGTAAGGAATAATTTTCCGCCTATAAATGAGAAAACAGGAGGATCCAGACAGAGCAGAAATGTGCCTGAATGAATCACACATGTATGTGTGATTTCATTTTCACCATGGATTTAATTGAAGGAATATATTCCTTTTCCCCTCCTTTTCAAGTTCTTTCCTTAGCCCTCATATTTTTTAGCATACAACAAGAGAGAGAAGAGAAGAGATGAGAAATAAGTTATGGGTGTCCTCACCACACGTTTGGATACAGAGCTTGGAAAGAAAGATGAGAAAAAGAGCTACAATGAGACCCTTAAGCATAGGTAAGAGTCTCTGGGGTTAGCAGAGCTCAGTGATGAAGGGAAGCATTAGGATTTATGATAAACATGAGGTGCACACAAACCAGACACAGTTAAATCCCATCTGTCCCCTGCAGACATGCAGATAATACATTTTTCTTTCAAGGAGTATTGCCACCCTGCCCCACTCCTGCGCTTTTAGCATCATTCCTTATGGAATTCCTTCTGTGAAGAGAGCTAATCAGGAGCAACAGACAGGGACTTCAGATATTCTGTGGGCAGCATGTACCAATGAGGATTACCTTACTTCCTTTGTTTCACAGAAATAAGACATTATAACTATTAAAAAGTAACCCAGTTGAGACACCCATCCTTTATGCTTTGGGTTCCTCTATTTGCTTTCTGGTTAAAAACCAGAGGCAAAATTTATTTATGGAGCATAAATACATGATGTAACCAGTATTATCCCTTGACTTTATAGGAAAGTTCAGTCAGGAAAAAAAAAATGTGCCAGGCAAATTGGACCTTCCAACCACCTAATTAAGGCTACATTTGCATACTGATTTCAAGGCTGAGTACATTTGTCCATGGAGTTGAGCACCTTGGTCCATTCACTCAATATGGACCACATGTAAGTAACAGCAGGATGTTAATCACAATGAAAAAGTGAGTTCTCCCCCTTCTTGGACTCGCTATATTTGTTTTTTTCCTAAATGTTATATGTTCAGAATCAAGGAATTACTACCATATGCTATTAAAATGGAGGTAATACCTTTCAATTGCTCTTTTGCAATGGGAAGACAACATATATTTGCTCTATGTTGGAAAATAAAAAAACATAAAGAAGGTTTTCTGCTGGTTTTTTCTCTACGCTTAGAAATACCGTTTCTGTCTTTCAGACAAGCACCTCTTCTCTCCATGATCTCCAGAGGCAAACTGAAGGTGGTTTTGATTTGATCCTTCTCACTTTCCAGTCTTCTTATGTCTTGAACTAATGTTCTGCTCCCCAGTCCTTGTGTTTTCAAGAGCTGAAGAAACTTTGAGAAACATCCTGGTTTGAAAAAATTCTCCTCTCCCCATTGCTGTTGACTTTCACAAACACACACACTCACATATCAAATCTTTCTTCCTTTGGTTTTCTTTATTTTTCAGGCTTCACTGCTTCTTGTTTAATCACAGATATCATGAACATTATGGTCAATCCCAGACCATGGGATGTCAGATTACAGAGAACAGATTAAAGCAGAATTGTTCTGCATTATTGTGTTTTCAGTTCCTGAAATTTCCTAAGTGCAAATCTATTGAAGTTATCATTTTAAACACTATTTTTCATATGTGCATTTAGATAAAGAAAGTAGACACAGAACTATTCATACTAAATGTGCAAATTCAAAGCAGGTGATTGCTATCACAAGCACAGCATACATATAACTTAAATAAAACCGTATTTTGAAAAACCATTTAAAAATAAAACAAGCAAACAAATGAAAACAGTTCAGTTTGAAAGGGAACAGAGGTAAGAATACACCACTTTCTTAGAATAGCAATCTTCAGCCTATCCCCACTGGTTTTAGATCCCTATATTTCTCCTCAGCTGTCTTTCAGTCACTTTCCCTGTGTGGTGAATGTTTTCCTCAATGCCTCCAGGAATCTGTCTCTTCTCTTTCACCTTCCGTATTCTTACCCCTTCTCCCCCTGATTCTGCTGGTTATAAAGGAAATATTATTCCCATCCTGAAGTCCTCCTAATTTGTTCCCTGATTATGGAAGCATCTCTCCTAGGTTCTTTTCTTTGGTTTTCTTGCCTATTTTTCTCTATCCACTATCTTTTCCACAATAATCCCATTTAATTACTCCCTCTTCTCTTCTTTCTACCTTTATTCCCCTTTCAAAACCCTTCCAGAATTCATGCTGGGAATCTGATAGGTAATTATTTATTGCCAAGCCTGCAGACAAAAGGAAAGTGCCCTTAATAAGCAGGCATTGGGGAAGTCCTAATGACAAACCATGAGACAACTGCACGACTCATTTAGGAAAATCAGGAGATTCCTAATGAGATAAGATCCTCAATTGGTATAAAAATATATAATTTCTTTCAGAAGATAATCAAGGGTCTGCCACTTCAGGATCTGTCCTTCAGATAGAAATGCAGAATATAACTAAAAAGACAGCATCATCCCACATATTTTCAAAACGCCCTGGTTTGCATTTTACATCTTTAATTTGGAAGTAAAGAGAACTGAATTCTGGCTACTTTAGTACCAGGAAACTAAATACTCAGTTTGGAGTTTTGTCTGGCTTGGTTTTGTTTTGTTTTGTTTTTTCTCTTTGTCTTTTCAGTTATTTTTCCCCCTAAGTTTATATGCAGCACTTAAACCTTTTTTGTGAGATAATCAGACTTTTTGATGCTATTATTATTTATGTTTAACTCTTATCTGAAATTAGGCAGCAAACAGGAGCTGCTGTGCTGGCTCAGCAAGCTGAGGGGCTGCCGTATAGATTGGTTTGTACTCAAGGGACTGGAGGCTGATCTCCTTCCCACACAAGCTATTTGGGTAGAAAAATCACAACTGCTATAATGAGTAGTATCTTTATCTCCATGTGTCAGCTCAGAGGGTGCTCTTCTGGGAGAAAATTAAATGTGACCTTCCGCTGTTGATGTGACACAAACACACATATATTGCACAAGCTTCTGCATCAATGGCTCCTGCTTGCAGTTCTCTGATCTGCAGTGATCCTTAAGAAGGGTACAAGCCCCAGCACTTTCCTTTGAGGATCCCACATTTTATTTGAGAGAGTTTAGAAGTATGCTGAATGTGACAAACGTTTTTGGACTTAGTCGGCTTGGCACTAACTGGGTAAAACACTGTTAATTTCAGTGTTGCCCCTGGACTAAACATAGAATTCGGTTCCTATTTCTAAGGTAAGAGTGGTTTAGTAACTTTACAGTACCATGGACTGCAGGACTGTGCTGCTCTATGCCTTGAACTATCAAATAAGTACCAGATATCCCAACAAACACACTCTTTGAGATAGCAACAGTATTCATTAGCTGGACTTAAATTAGATAATACTTCTGAAGTCAATGATGTTTTCAGAAGCATGGAAGAGATCATGGTCCAAATCACTTAACATCCAGCTTTCTAGACTCCATACATCAGCCTCTATTTCCTTCTGTGCTCATTTCATCCTGGAGTTTGCATACTAGTTTTGGCTGGGATAGACTTCATTTTCTTCCTAGCAGTTTGTTACAAATTTGTGATAAAAACAGTGTTGCTACACTGCTGATAAATAGTGATTAGTTATTGTTGAGCAGGGCTTGCACAGAGTCAAGTACTTTTCTGCTCCTCACCCCAATCCACCAGTAAGGAGGCAGGGGGTGCACAAGGAGTTGGGAAGGGACATAGTCAGGACATCTGACCCCAGCTGACTCAAGG
Source organism: Drymodes brunneopygia (assembly GCA_013400955.1). Lineage (NCBI taxonomy): Eukaryota > Metazoa > Chordata > Aves > Passeriformes > Petroicidae > Drymodes > Drymodes brunneopygia. The sequence continues at coordinate 568,547 of VZTZ01041437.1, forward strand.
GGTATCTCAGACCTTATGATGTGCTTAGAAATAAAGCTGGGAGCAGAAGAAAGGAGGGATGTTTAGAGTGATAACGTTTGTCTTTCCAAATCACCATTAAATATGATGGAGCTCTGCTCTCATCCACGTGGCTGGACACCTGCCAGCCCATGGGGAATGCTGAATGTATTCCTTGACTTGCTTTGCTTGTGTACACAACTTTTTCTTTACCTATTAAACTGTCTTTATCTCAGCCCTGTGAGTTTTCTCACTTTTACCCCTCAGATTCTCTTCCCTGTCCCACTGTGAGGGAGTGAGTAAATAGCTGGGGGGGGTGTTAGTTGCTGTCTGGGGTCAACACACAACAGCTTGATAGATAAAATTACTTCTCCTGTTTAAGTACGTCCTACAAACATACCACATACAGCAAAATGTTTCTTACTTTAACCCTTATAGTCGTTATAGTACAAATTTTGAGCTAATCAAGGGACTCCCTTTAACCAAACATAAATAGCAGATGCACTAGATGATCTTCTATCTCTATGAGGCAGGACCACTCTGCAAAGGAATTCTGTTTCTCACAAATCTGCCTATAAACAAGGGACAGAGACTGCAGTGAACAATGATGGTCAGTGACTTGATAACATGGGCTTGATGAAACTCTCTTTTCAATCATCTTGGAGAAATGAAAAGAGCACCTCTAATCTGAAGCCTGTTTCTCATTTGCTGTAGCAGACTCATAAATAACTGTGGGAGACACTATATTGCATTGTTTAACATGGATGAGTCTATGGATCAAAACCAAATTTCCAGGGTATAGGGATTCACCACTCGATAAAACCACTGATTGTGAACATATCATTCCAGTGATGCCAGTGGAGTCATACCAGATTGTAATTACACTAATGGGAATGAAAACTCATCCCAGGGGTAAAGATAAACATTATATAGCATTAAATAAAAATAGACAGTCAGAATAGCTACCTCAGTCTTGGGTAATATGTTGTGTAGTAGCCTTTACTATTAGTTTTACTCATGGGAAATTTTACACATGGAGGACAGGCTGAATTTCATGTGGAGGAATCAATTCTTGGGACAACAGAAAATGACAAAGATAAAAGCAACGACAAATGTGGCTAAAGGTGCCAGAGAGAAACAATTGCTTTTCAGATTAACAATCCCCTTTGTAAATTGCCAGTGGATCTCTAAAAAATGGGGTGTTTCTAAAATCAATATATTAGGCATTTCAGGTCTCAGTTTGGGAAAGTCCCTTAGAAAAGGATGAAAATTTTGTATCATTCTTCATTAATTCTCCACTTCCTTAAGTGCTTTGGGAATTATCTGTTATAACAGGAATGCAGTGAAGAAAAACTAGAAGAATGTGAGTAAGTACATAAAGTTGGCCCCATGTCAGCAAAGCCTGATTTGTGATAAGCAAGACTTCATGCAAGGAATTGGTATTTTATGATGTCACAATTATTGGTTCAATAATCAGTTTTCAGGGGTTTTAAGATGCAATGAAAGCTGTTGTTTGCCAAACAAAACACTAAATTAATGAAAATGAATAAGGCACTGAATGCTGTTGCATTTACAAGTTGCCATTACCTGTAGTCACGCTCAGGAACCTATAGTCTGCTAAATTTTGTGGAGTCCAACAAGTTTTCTAAAAGCCAGATAATGTGGTCTCACAATGCTGAGTTTTCCTCTGCCATCCCCATTCCCAAAAAGCCCATCCATTCCCATAAAGCCAAAAGCCTTGTCCCGCTCCCTCCCCACTGCTGACAGCAGATGAGATATTGCTGATCTCTGCTCTAATTGGGATGACTGAAATGAGAACACGTGGAAATAAATATTGGACAGGAATATTTCTTCCTTTATAGTCCAGACTTCTGGGATTTGCTCTTCTTCTTGTTTGACCTTAAACTATGAAAAGCCATGGGTCAAAATCACCAAGGGACAAATGGATGCCACAATCCAAAAACCATCTTCTCATTTAGCTTGCTCTTTATTAAATCTTACGAGCAAAAAGGGGTCTTACTCCACGTAGTCCAGAACTTTATGAAGTGACTTAGCCCAAGGATTCACGTATAGGATTTATATCGCACTGGTGTAAATTGCTGCAAAATGCAGGGCCAATTAAGAACAAGGAGGGCAAAACAGATGCTCAGAGGTGGAACACCTCTGCTATGAAGACAGGCTGAGAGAGTTGGGATCGCTCAGTCTGGAGAAGAAAAGGCTCCAGGGAGACCTTGGAGCACTTTCCAGTACCCAAAGGAGCTACAAGAGAGCTGGAGGGGGATTTTTGACAAGGACAGAGAATGATAGGACAAGTGGGAATGGCTTCAGGCTAAAAGTGAGTAGGTTTAGTTTAGCTATTAGGAAGAAATTTTTCACTGTGAGGGTGGTGAGGCACTGGACAGGCTGTCCAGAAAAGTTGCAGATGCCCCAGCCCTGGAAGTGTTCAAGGCCAGGTGGGATGGGGCTCTGAGCAACCTGGTCTAGTGGAAGTTATCCCTGCTCTTGGCAACCAGGTTGGAACTAGAAGGTCTTTAAAGTCCCTTCTAAACCAAACCATTCTATGATTTTCTCCATCCAGAGGCCATATTAATCAGATTTACAGGTGTTTGAAAATATCCAAGTAAGTGAAACTTAGTGGTGGATCAAAATATTTTGGTTTTAAATTGTCTTATTTTGGTTGCAGTTTGAGGGAATGTGTAAATTGGCAACTCCAAGCAAGGTACAGTAGTTTTAAAAAGCCAGCAGCCTCCTCTGCCTCCAGACCTGTTCACATGTTTGTTCACAGCCATTCCCAGTGCTTATATCTCAACTTCCATGGAGTCATAGAGTTACACTAAGAGGTGCATGCATAGGCAGTACAGAGTGATGCTAGGAGCAGGTCAGAGTTTCAGCTTGCATTTCAGTAACACTAAAGAAAGGAGAGAACACAGTTTTCCTTTTTCCTTACTTTTTTCTTTGCTTGCTAATAAGATTAATGGATTTATTGTTGTGTTCTTCTTAAAAGAAAACAGAACTCTGTGTCATGGGAAAGCAGTGTTGCAGGCTGGGCCAAACCAGAAAACTAAGAGGGAACTTGAGACTGCAAAAAGACAAATGTGGTGCATAATGGGACCCATCTGCCAGTACTGAGATCTCTCTGGATGAGCAACAGATAACAAATTTCAGATTAAATAAATCCTATATATTCATATCCATGCTTTCTCCACTTCAAACCCCTCAAAATAAAAAAAGAACCATTTTCTCTTTCCAGAATCGACCATTTTTAGAAGATTTATTTCACTTCTGTATCTATTCATAAATTCCAGTTCAATCTAGACCCAGTAGAAGGCACTTGAATTTCTGCTGCTTCACATTCTCTATCTCTTGTCACATATGGGATATACAGGGATGTAAACTGCTATCAAATTATAAGTGATTTGCATTCATTTTGTATATATGCAGATTAGTGCAAAATATGAAGAATGGCAATCAATCCAGATGATTAAAAGAAAACCTGCTTTCTTACATGTTCAGTTTTCTTTTATTCAGATTTAGGACAAGTGAGTACCTCTGAGCAAGCTCTTGACAAGCAAAAAAACAACCCAACAAAAAAACCCTGAATAGTTTTGGAAATCAAAGCTCTGCTCAGGAAATGTAGTTGTCACTATTTCTAAATATGCATAAGGCAAAGATCACTACTATCCACGTGGGAGATTGCAAGAATGAGGTTCTGAATTTCAAAATAGATGTATATTGTGTATTCAGAGGTTATACAGATAAGAGGGACCCCTAGGAAGATTTTTCATGCAACTCATGGTGCAGGGTGTAGGTAATTCAAGCTTGAGCAAAAGTATTTCATAAAAAGTAAAAAAACCCAAAATGGATTCCTTGTCTAGAGAATTGTTACATTCCTTCTCAGGCTGTTCCCTTCATAGTAAATAATATACATTTTGCTTCAGGTCTCTTTGTCTAGAGTCAGTTCCCTGACATTTTTTACTGATGCCTCTTTGCTATATCTGTCCAGCAGAGTCCCCTGCCAGTGAATTTCTGTTGCCTCTGCAAGTAGTAAAAATGATCCCATCAGTCCTTAATTTGCACTTTGAGGAGCTAAACAACTGGTGTTCTCCCTGTTCACTGCATGATCTCTTCCCAAGCCTTTAATTATTCTCATATCTCTTCTCTAGCTTATCAACATCCTTCTCTTTCCCACTGATACCCAACCAAAGAAGTATTTCAACAGAAGTTAACCCATGCCACATGGTGAGATGGTTTCACTATGATTGCATGAGACTTCTTTGTTCATGTACTTCAGTAAAGTTTCACATTAAACTGCAAGCTCCTCTTTTTATTCAAAATGCTAGAGCAGTGTTTTGCAGTTTTGGAGTGCCTGGATAGAGGATCCCAATGGAAATCTTGCCTTGCTTTTACTTCTCTTTGAAATAAGGGTTTATATTTCATTACATTAGAGATGAGATAATTTGTCTGTACATAGCTCACCAAGACATATAGATGTCTGTCAGTATCTCCTACTCTTCCATCACTAACTCCCCCAACTTTTCAGGTCGCCTGTAAACTATTGGCAATGGCCATATTTTTTATCCCAAATCACTGATAATCATGGACAGCAACATAAATCTAGGAAATGGAGTCTATAATCTTGTAAAAAGTTAATTGGAAAGACACATAAGAAAGTAGAAATATCAATGATAACTTAATAGAGACAGACTCACACACTGTACCTGAACAATTCCCTTTATAAGTAAAACTTCAGACAGAAATAGCTCTTACACAGAACAGGGATTAGTTAATCTGTGTTGCTGTATCCAATATACTTTATGAAGGATAAAAACCATTTTGAATTAATGTATTGGGGTTATTAAGAGTCAGCTGACACCTGCAGATAACTACAGACAAGTAACAGGAATACTTAAACCATTATACACTTACTCATCTCACAGAGGGGCCTTTAACCTCCTGGTTTTCTTCTTACATAGTTTGATTACTAAAGCAGCTCTTCTGTCATCAGCAGTCCTTGGCAATACTAGATCCTGTCATGATTCCAAAAACTAAACCCTTTACCGTAAAACATTTTGGGGGAGTTGTTTTTTCTTTTTTGAACTATACTCAATATCCTCCTGCATATAATTTCGCAATGCCTCTGTCTTTATCTCTTTCAGTCACTGTTTCTCAAGTTGGAAGTAATATGCCTTGGAGTTATTAATAATCATATGAAATTTTTTCAAAGAGTAGTTGGGGTGTGAAGAATATGCACCAAGGACATCTGTGTCATTCTCATACCTTCTTACCTAGGTATTACCTGTCTTATCAGTCATAAAGAATTTCTAATTAGGACCGTCAAGATACAGAGCCAATAACAAGAAATGACAGGGAGTCAGTTACTGGCATACCAGTTTTACCTCAAAGAGACTTAGAAAAACCTAGAATTTGAGAGGGATTTTCTTACAAACTATTGCTCTGCCTAATTTTGGAAATAAAAAACCCTCTACAACTCGTGGTCCCATATGCCTGTCCTACATTAAAGTCAAGAATATAAACTGACCTGATTTGCTGGTAAGAACCTAATTAGCATGGCTACGGGGTGAGCAGTCTCTCCAACATAATAATTTATTAGCTAGAATTCCCTGGGCCTTGGCCAATGCAAATTCCTGCCAAGGAGATCTGAAGAAGAAAGGGACCTAACCCACAGGATTTTCTGACTCTTAGCACAATTGGTTTTGGCAAGGAACCTTTCCTCACCATGTTCACTGTAAGTTAGTAGGAGAGGAAAAAACAGATTTGATACCAGTTGGGCTGTGGTGGCTACTTTAATTTCTATTAGTAAGCAGCTTTTTGGAGAGCACAAGATAAGCCACCATCCAGAGCTCCTGCACTGTCCTTTACCAAAGAGAAAAGCAGCATCTGCTTTGGATAGGGTCAGTAAATAAAAACTTTAACTGCACAGATACTAGAAACAATTCTGGCATCTTTGCCTCATTTTTGTTATATGTCTTCATCATACCTCCCACTGCAGCTTGTAAGAGAAGATGGAGATTTCTTGTGTTAATCTTCCTAAAAAATATTTTCCTACTCCTTTTCTCTCCTCTGGATGGCCCCCCAAAATGATGTCTAAACTAATATAATTGTTATGAAGGTTTGAAAAGATTTAGGCTTCATCAGCTTCTTTTGTATCCCCCTTTCCTGACGTTTCTGTCTGTTTTATTTGGAAGATCTGATCTTTTCTAATGCATTATTCTGGCTCATCCGTTATGGACCTTTTATAAGTTTTCTGATTTGTGTGGCTTTAGTACATCTGTTGTTCCTACTAATCACAAGTTAGAGAAATCTTTTAGACTTAAGGAGGCTTTCTCCACCTCCCAGTCACATACTTCTCCCAACACCTTCATTCAGAGAGGCAGAAAGCAGCCTGGTCATAAGTGGTACTTGACAGAACAGTTGAGATAACTATGTTTTGATTTTGTTCTTTACATGGTTCTTTTGTAAAACTAATGAGGAAAAATTCAGGCAACAAAGGAACTTGCTTTCATCCAGGAATGCAGATCTTTTCTCTATTTGCATGCCAGCTAGTCTGTTTCCCTTGGCATTTTCTGTCTCCACCCCAGTTTTCAGGGTAGAAAACACTGAGTCACTGCTGATAAAACAAGAAGGAAAGTTAACTATATTGTTACCACCTATCAACTTCCTATATGAGGAGTCTATATCTAAACTGATTTAACAGGGCTGTCACCTAACACTCTGCTAATGTTGCATCTGAGATAGTTTTGTCACATTATTCCTCTTTTAAGATTGTGCTTGGGATGAGAAAGTAGAAAATTTGATCACCAAGGGCAGTAACTTGGAGTGATTTTGTACCCAGGTCTGCCTTTCTTCTCCCCTGCTCCCTTAACCTTCCCCCCACCACCACCCCTTTCCTACAAGATAGGGTCTTAGAATCAAAGAATTGTTGGGATTTAAGGGGGTTTTAACTCATCTAGACCAACTCCCCTGCAATGAGCAGGGACATCTTCAACTAGAACAAGTTGTTCAGAGCTTTGGCCAACCTGACCTTGAACGTTTTCAGGGATGAGGCATTTACAACTTCTCTGGACAACCTGTGCCAGTGTTTCACCACCTTCATTGTAAAAAAAATTTCTTCCTTACATCTTATCTAAATCTACTTTCTTTTAGTTTAAACCATTACCCCTTGTCCTATTGCTAGAGGCCAAATTAAAAAGTCTGTCCTCATTTTTCTTACAAGCTCCTTTTACGTATTGAAAGGTTGCAATAAGGTCTCCCCTAAGCCTTGTCTTCTCCAGGCTGAACACCACCACTTCTCTTAGCCTGTCTTCAAAGAAGAGGTGCTCCAGCCCTCTGAGCATTTTTGTGGCCCTCCTCTGGACTTGCTCCAACAAGTCCATGTCTTTCCTGTGCTGAGGGCCCCAGGGATGAATGCAGGACTCCAGAGGGGGTAAGGACAAGACACTCTCTGGCTGAAGTGCATGCTCGGAAACTATCAGTCTCTGGTGAATATGGGAACTGCAGAAAGGAAATATATACTTATTGCAAGAGTGACACAAGATTCACCTATTTTGATATAATTCAGAATTCAGCTCATTTCTACATATATTTTAGGACAATGTCGATTTGGGAGTGTATCTATTCTGAACACAGCCTGTTATAGACAGTGCTGGACCCTGTGAGCTCCTAACAGCTAAATGGTTTATCTTTTCAAAGTGAAAGTAACAATTCTGTCTCACAGAGAACACTGGACTTGTAATTCAAAAGATCTGACAAATTTAGAAAGGATTTTGTTCACATGTTTGAAGAAACTGACATTTTTACAATCTGGCCTGGAATCGTCTTCTAGGATAACACTGAAGGGATCAAAGTAAACACATGTAGGAACCTAATAAAACCAAATGTCCCAAAAGACAGGTCAACTAACTTTCTGCTTCACAGTTTGACTTTAAATGTGATTCCCATTCAATAAATTTGTGCAAAGAATGATGGACTGAATTTCTGTAGCCTAAAATGAATGCTTCTAGGACATTGCAGTGATATATGAAGGAAAGGGAGAATGAGACACAGCATCCAGGACTCCAGAATGATGTGGCAAAGAGGAAATAACTAGGAAGTTATTAGAAGCCTTCTTCTATGGACAGATTAATTGAGACAAAAATACAAGTGAGCTCTCCTGGGTCACAAAAGAGAGCTGCAAACAAAGTCCCCATGTCCCCTCCTTTAAACCACTTACTATGGTCAAGGTGTCATCTCAATAACTAGTCAGTGTTAACTAGATCAGGACATCTGGATTTGTTTTATGTTTCAAATTTAAAGTTCACCCGGGAACTGGAAAAGGTGGCCTAGGGAGTATGTCCTTTAATTAATGTCTCTATAATAACCAAGAAACACTTATAGAAAGGGAATCATCTAACTTGCCCTGTGGGACACGGTCTGCAAGACTGGGGGTTGTTCAGCTCCTGCCCAAGTTGTCTGGCACACATGCTGTAAAAACAAGTGTCAGCTAATGGAGCATGCCCTCATGCTCAAGGAGAGAGCAAAATGCATTGTGCTGCATGTCCCAGTGGAATTGGGCTCTGGACAGTCAGAGACCCACTGCCGTGGACAGGCTGTGCTCGAAGTGTCCACCAGCTGTTAACGTTCAATATCAATCTGTCATTTCCCTTGTTTTCCCTTAAAGATGATTCATCTGTTTGAGAGCTGTCATTCCAAAATGATACTTTCTTGGGTATTCTCACTGACTGAGAGAAAAGGACAACATCTATCCTCCTTTTGAGTAGGATCATGGCTGCATCGAAGTTGATCACAGTCTATATTATAGACAAAAGAACAACAACCTTGGACAAAATGGATCGGCTTGACAACAGAAATTTTAAAAATACTTTCTCCAAGGAATTAGCCTGAAATCTACACCAATGGCATAGGGTTAAAATCAGAGATGACTGACATTAAACTTCCCGTGTTTGTTGTCCCAGCTACAAGAGTCTTGCAGTGATTTACCTAGTGAGACAAGGAATTACTGGAACCGGTCCAACTCGACCATGCAAAGCAGCTTAACAAGCAAAAGCATCACTTGTGGCAGTTTTCCTGAGGTTCCAGAATGCTCTCATGGAACCTCAAAGGTGAAATGATCTAACAGGAAAGTGGAATTGTTTTGAAAATGAAACCCCCCCATTTCACACTAAGTGGAGCTAGGAAATAGGACCCAAAACACCTTGCCTCCTCCTGCTCTGACAGAAAGTGGTTAATTGCTATATTTGGTGAGAAAATGTATTTAAAAGCATAAAATTGAAGGTTTAATTATATTTGGTATGTGTTACTGGCAGAGCTTCATGAAATGATCAACAATTATCTTGCTCATCCATCAAGTGCTCAGGGATCACACAAGGACAGGGAGTAGGAATATGAAATAAGCTGTGCCAAAAACATAAAAATGTGTTGTTTCTCTTATAGCTTTCTTCATTTTTCCCCCCACATTTTCCATGCACATCATTCAAATTAAAGTGGGTTTTTTCAGCATAGCTACTTTCCCACTTATCTGGAAGCAATCAACCCCACAAAACCTTTTGAGCATCAAACTCACTACAGGACACAGTGGAGTCTCATTTTAAACCAAGAACAAATTAACGCATTCCAATTTAACTCCAGCACTTGATTAACCCAAAATGAACAAAAAAATGCTGCTCATTGACATGCAAACCCATCTTTATTATATTGCGACTCGTAAAAGTTCATATGCAACAGCACAACTCTGCCAAAACATTCAGACAACAAAAACCAGCCTAATTTCGGATATTTACACATGTTTCTGAAAGACTCAGATATTCATGCCTACAACCAAACTTTAATTAGTGCTAAAATTACAATACAATGCATCCCATCAAAGCAGGCATGCTATTTATAGCTGCATATTTAACTCTTGGGTTGTCAGGTGCTCTGTATATTGGGACCACTAACATCCTGCTTAGCTAAGAAACTCATTGTTCAGTGCTTAAAACACAGCTGGAGGGGGATGCACAATATGCCACAATGTGAATGCCACTGCAAAGATGTAACTCATGAATGGTGGCTTTATTAGTACTTACACACTTATCTATTTACTTTCTGATTATTTCTCGTTGAGGTACTCAGCCTATTTGTGAAGGACAAACAGTAGAAAGCTTGATGCTGCTAACAGATGTGGATGCACTTAATGGGAAAATCCATTACTTCAAGGAAGGGCTGAGATTTCTGTGGGATTCTACAAAAGGCTAAGCCTTTGACACATATAAAAGTCTCAGAAGAGCAGTTATTTGTTGTTTATTATGAGCAGATATTTGGAATGGTAGCTTGAGGCCTGGAGTGTTCTAAATTCATCACGTAACACGCACAATTTTAGTTACCCACAGGGGATCACAGCTTGAGCACCAGTATTTGGTGTTCTAGCCTGACCACCATAACCAAAGCACAGCTCTTCCTGTTACCACCATCCAAAACTGGAATTCAGAGAATTGGGGCAGCTTAATGGAAATGTTCCCTACCACAACACAATGCATGCTCTCATCAAGCACAGAGAGTCAGTGCTTGCCAACCACTTGGGAATTTAGTTTTGTCTAGGCTTTATTGAAGACTCTTCTCAAGCAGAGGGAGCAGGTAGCTGGTTGAAGGAATAAAGAGCTCCTTTAACTTCTGTGCTTGAAGTCTGTTTGCCCCCAATTACCATCTGTCAAAGCAATTCACTCAGGTGCTTGCATTTAGCTGGGATGAACAGGTACACAAAGACATGGCAAAGCATGTTGCACTCGATGCAGAGGTGACACAGAGCCTTTCTCCACCACGTAATGAGGGACCTATAGCAGATAGTTTGACCTGAGTGTTCCATGGAGCCAGCTTCCACTCACCATGTCAGACATGCTATTAGCACTGCTTAGGTTTAAAGATCTCAAGTTTATGCCAGTTAGTGCTGGTCAGATAATAACGATGGGATGCTTTGAAAACAAATCTATATCTTTGGTTTTAAGGACAGAATAATCCAATGGCAATTCCACAAAGCAAAAATTAGAGAGTCTGACTGCCCAAAAGAGCTATTTTCAAAGGTCACATGCATTGTTAATAGAAAGCTTGAATAATGGCAAGGAAAAAACCTGTAAAATATCCTATAACTCAGATGAACAAACAAATACCACATTATAGACAACAGAAGAATGAGGCATGATCCCAATATATAGGTTTCCTTTCAAAGCTGGATGTCTGCTTGTAGATGTTCACTAAAAGCCCATACACTAATTACAAAAGAAAAAAAATAAGAGTTAGATTCATTTAGTTCTTTTGTTCCAGGCACTTCATGGCCATCAGTCTGAAATTTTGAAAGAGGCCCACATTGAAGATAACCCTATAAATGGGGCAGCTTGGGACTTAAAAAAAAAAAGGCTTAAAAAAAAAAAGGTAAACTTTCCCCACATATGGTTCTAACAGATGTGGTTTTAAATTACCATTGGGACGTAATAATGTTTTTTGAATAGAGTGAATGTTAAATAGTTGGCTCTTCCTATGTGACAGACATTAGCGCGCGGTGGTTTAAGCAGAAAACTCCCCATTTGTGTCTTTAGCTGGCATGTACTTCATTTTCAGCCCACGCCGGCCAGTATGATTTAATACCTTGGCCTGATGTCCCTCTCACCAGCAAGAAAAAGGATAAAATAGGATTAAAGACATGAAACAAAACAAAACCAGGCAACATCACCCCCCAGCAGCCAATGCCAGTCTCCTGCATTGTTCCTTACACAACAACTCCCGCAGCCCTGCAATGGGAACTCACTGGAGATGACAGCTGAGGAAGAAAAACATTAAATAATTCAAAGCCACTAACATCAAGTCTGATGTAGGTATAAAAATAGTTACAAAACACCACTCTACACGTTTTCATTATAGGAACTTTGACTTACTTGGAAACATCAAGAAAACCTCAAACCTATGCCACTCCCAGCCTCACATGCTCAATTGGTCCGGCAGTGGAAATGACATCCATTTCCAAACCAGCCTTCAATTTTCATGGCCATTTTGTGCTTCTGCACTGGGGGAGCCAGCACTGTTCCACAGCAGGAGTGAAAAAGCCTGATCCAGAGACCATTAAAACCAACAGGAGCCTTTGAATTAACAGTAATGATTCTTGGATCTGGCCCTGGTTTAAGTTAAAGTGTTGTGGTGCTTTGGGGATTGAAACAAGATTGAATGTGATTGGCTTTTGTTATCTCCAAAAAATCTTTGTTGCTAGGAGTGTCCACTTCCAAACAGTCTGCCAAAGCAGCACACATTTTAAAAAAAGGCCTTAATGAAATTCCTTAATAAGGAAACATGATGGCAAGGTGAGCCACCATGTAGTCTGTGTAAAATTAACTCCAGGTGTTTTCATTTGAGCAGAGGGAAGGAGAGAGCAGCAAACAGGAGTATTGACATATGAAGAATATATGCCCCCACATGCACACATTAGATTGGCCAGCTTTGCTGGGGCTGGGTATCCTGATTTTATTGACTTATGTATTTCATGCACAGCAGAGATGTTATGGACTTTTTAGTCTTCCATGTCCTGAAAAGGAGGGCGGAAAAGAAAAAAATGGAAAAAAAGAATCAAAGACCCCTCAGTGTACACGGCACAATAAAGCACCAGTTGCAGGAATCTAGCCCTAATGATGAAAGAGTTGGTAGAGGTCCCTCTCTTCCTGGTGTTCCCCCATTTTCTCACCCCCTAAAAGATCCACTTTTCTTCCCTAGTATCAGCTTCTGATATCCCTTTCTTCTCTGTTACCATCTTCTCGACTAGATGCTTGCTGTGTGTGGTAATCTCTGGAGAAGACATCAGCCAAAATAAATAAATACATAAAATTCAACAAAACATTAATTATGCAAAAGGTATAAAAGAATACAAAACAAAGTGATGCAGGTGTACAATAACGTTGCTCTCCAGAGACCGTGATCAGCAGCGTTCGGCACAGAAAGCCACAAACAGATGACATTTTAAAGCATATGGGGGTTATGCAGGGCTGCAAGCAATGGTTTGTAGCTTCTATACGAGTCATTTGTGCATCCTTCCAATCCCAAATAAGATTGTGAACAGCAGCAACAATAATAAGGCATAAAAGCTAAGCCCTAAAGAAAGGCCTGTTCAGGTAGACTCAAGTGTTTGTCAGCAAACAGGGCTCTAAGTGACACGCAGGTGACTTTGTCTGCTCACACTTTCTTGTGAGATAAAAGCAAAACCAAGAGAGCAGCAAAAGTTTCCGAATCCCAGGTGTCTTTGCAAGGCATCATGAACACAAGAGGGATTTTAGGCTAGAAAGGAGATGGAGGTCCAGGGGAAACGTGAGGCTGTGAGAAGATAATCATTAAGTTGTCCCTTGGTATCAGGATTCTGGTGCTCCAGCATGGAGGAAGCAAGGGCATAATTTGCTGTTTCAGGGAAGAGCAAACACTGGCTAGAAAGAAGCATAAGAAAAAAGACTGCTAGATGCTGACAATGAGAAGCAAAAGCATTTGAGCAACAGACAACTTCACAGTCAGATGTCACAAGATAGGCAGGCTGGTTGTTCTTACTTTATATAAAGGGTATTTTGTTGGTTATATTTTTGTTCAGATTATCCCCAGGACAAGAATAAAAGTCAAAATGAGAGCCTGTGTCATTGCTGGGCTTTCTGATTCTCTCATGAAGCCTTCAACCATTACACTACAACCTACTTTCACAGTACTGAGTAACAAGCCGGGTGATAAAAACATCAGATGAAATTCAGTACCAATAAAAGCAAAGCAATGCATAAAGGGAAAAACAATTCTAACAATGCATACACAGTGTGGGCTCTAAATTAACTGGTGCCACACAAAAAGCTGGCTGAGGAATCTCCATGGGATGGCCTCTACAAATACTGGCACTCTGCTCAAGCCAGTTAAATGTGCAGGGGAAATTCTGAAATACATTAGGGAAAAAATAGAAAATGAACAGAGAAAAATCATAGAATCATTTATATTGGAAAAGATCTGTAAGATCATTGAGCCTAGTCATTAAGCCAGCACTGCCAGGCCACCATTAAACCATGTCATGGGATGATATTTTATAAGGTAACCTGCATTTCTGTCTTAATGCTGCATACATTTTGGGTCTGCCCATCTCTAAAATACAGAGCAGAATTAGCAAAGACAGAGGAAAAGGCTGAAAAGATTATCAGGAATGTGGAAATATGCAGAATAGATAAAGTAGAGTGGGGATTTTCAGCTTGGACTAGAAAACAAAACCAAAGAGTAGAATGAATACATCCTGCTGTATAACCCACAAGGTAGGAGTCATCTAATGAAATTACCAAATTGAGAAGTTAAAGCAGAAAACCAGGAAGGCTTATTCACTCATTGCATCACTTTAAATTTTGAAACTTTCTTGAGGCAATCAAGAAATGCTGGGTTCAAAAAGTATCCAGAAAATTGTTAGAGGACAACTGCTTCAAGGCCTACTAAGCAGGATGGTTCAAAAGATTGTCCTGAAGATAGAAGACTGTAATGAAAAATTCACTCTGTATTTTAACATGAATAAAATTAGACTTCATATCAGAACAATAAAACTGCTGTAAATATTTCGCAATCTAGAAAAATCTCCTGGGTCATGGTAGTAGCCTAAGCCTTCATCACCTCCACAAAGCTATCTCTGCCCCCTTCTCTCTCTCTTCTCCTTAGCAAATGCTTCCACTATATTGACTCGATGTAAGTCACTAAGTCATCAGAAAAAGACCAAAACCCCAAGAAAAAGATGGAGCTTCTTTTGTCCTGGGTTGACAAATGAAATTGTAGATTCACAGAATCACAAAATGGGTTGGGATGGAAGGCACCTTAAAGGTCATCTAGTCCCAGCCCTCTCTGCCATGGGCAGGGACACCTCCCACTAGACCAGGTGCTCAGAGCCCCATCCCAGCCTGGCCTTGAACACTGCCAGGGATGGGGCAGCCGCAACTCCTCTGAGCAACCTGTGCCAGTGCCTCACTATCCTCACAGTAAAGAATTTCTTCCTCTTATCTAATCTAAATCTGCCCTCTCTTATCTTATACCATTACCTCTTGTCCTACCACTACATGCCCTTGTCAAAAAGTCATAAATCATCAGATGTATTCTGAAGGAGTCAAAGGACAGGAGCTGGGGAGGGAGGACATTGGGATGGAAGGAGAGGTGGAGAGCAGGACCCAACTCCTTCCATGCCAGTGGGTCCTGAGGTTGACTGATGTGAAACTGCAGCCTGAGAGTCACCTGTGATGATGATAACAAAAGAAAAAAGCTGGTCACACCAAAATACAATTATCTGTTCTTTCAGTTTTCTGGGTTTCCATTTGGGTTTTTTTCCCCTTGCTTTTTTTGGCTCTGGTTTGTGATAACAGTTGCTGTTACAATAGAATGTTGCTATACTAAATAAGAACTCCTCTGTCAGCAGGACACTGAACCTGAGGGTGGGATACATGGGAATTTGTGTGATTGCTCTGTCAGTGCAAGATCTCCTGAGATTTCTTTGGATTTAATCCCATCCTACAAATCCTGTAGTGCTGTATCACTTTGATGTGACTTTGTGGGATTCTCATTACTTGTATTCACTTTGGTTTCCAGGAAGCTTGAGATTTCATCATCTGCTAACATATGCTGAAATGCATGTGTCAGTTTTATCATAAGCTTCCAATATAAAAAAATACCTGTAAAACACACAAATACGGAATTAATTTGTAAGACAATCTCCAGTTCTCTGTTTATTAGGGAAAGGCGAAGTTGGTAGTGCTGTCAATTACGGGAAGAGCGAGGCAGCTTTAATAATAAAACAGCATTCACAGTTTCTTATAACTATACTAAGCAAATTGTTTGGCCTGAAAAATTCCATGCCAGCTGTCTGCCTCAGGCTGAAGTTTTTTGGAAAATTTCAGTCAAAACAGTTCAGCAGATTCTGAGAACAAGGCTAAGGAAAAATATGTTGTTTTACTCATGTTAAAAAAAAAAAAAAAAAAAAGAAGCCTTTAGCTTTCTTTCTAAAACCTCCTCTGGGATTTTTAGGGCTTTAGAGGAAGGACTTGAAATTTGCCTGGGAGAGAACTGTTTTTCTTCTAATGAATTTTGTGTGTATCTGTGTGAATTAAGCCAAGTTCAAACCTCTTTGATAAAAACACTGTTGCTACATGCTCCTGGGTGCATTTGTACATATTTTCCAGCTTCCCTTACTTACATTTCTACCTGTGTATGACTAAATAACATAGTTTTATGCTACAGGAAGTGCCAGGTTGGCATCCAGAACTGCAATCAGAGATGCTCTCTAGTTCTTGGCATGATCTCAGGCTGGTAGGAGCTGAATGAAGTTGGGATGAGAGACTTGGAGAGCAGGGGTTAGAGGGGTGAAAATGGGATTGCAGAAAGGAGCTGGATGAGGCAGAGCATGAGGAGAGGACCAGACTGAGTGGGATGGACTGAAGGTTCTGTTTAGAGGAGCAGAGTATTCTGTTAAACTAAGCCATTGACACACAAAGAGAGACCAAAATGAAGCAATGTCACAAAGCTACTAGCTCTTGGATGACTCAATAAAACCAAAAGAAATAAACAAAAACTAGACTAACAGACCAAAATTATGATTTAAGAATATATATTGGAGACCCATAATTTAAATAAAAAACACAATGGAGGTTGCCTTAATCAAGTCTGAATAACAACACAGTAATTATTCACAAGACAGGGTTTTAGTCAAGCCAGCCTGGAAATGAAGCAATGAGAATGAGGAGTAGAAGAGGAGACAATCTCTGTCTCACCCATTGCAGAGCTGGGAGGTTTGTAGTGACTAAGCAGAGGATTGTGGAATGAGGGCAAATCTGTTTCAGATTAAGGCAGCCAAATGATGCCCCAAGTCTGTGGGCAATGCTGGGCATGTCCCTTCAACCCAACATTTCATAATTGTATCAGAGTGTGTTGCAGCCTATGGATGATCATCCTGACAGTTCAGAGTCTGATCTGCTGAAGTGTCAAACATCCACAGCAGCAATTAAAGGCTGTGTGAACTTTGCATTGTTTTAGCACCACCGTAAGGAAACACCGTAAGTAATCCCTGATCCCATCTCTGTCTCCAGGAATACATCGGCCAGTTGGCTCTTGAGATGGTTCTCTGCTTTCTAGAACAAAAATCTGTGCCAGAAAGCTGATCGCACCTTAAACCCAGCCGCACAAAGGGTAATTTTCTAGAAATAGCAGCATTTGCTTGTTCCGGACTGACAGGATCTGTGCTGCCCACAGCCCAACCACCTAATGCTGTTTGTATCAACAGGCAGAAAGCAAATTCCAGTGTCTCTCATGCTCTGTCAGTTTCTCCAACCACTCCTGGCAGTCACTTCTAAAAGCTTTTTGGCTAACCAAACTCCCCCTTCCTATTCTTCTTTATGTTACAGAGATAAGGAGGAAATGGTTTTCAGCATCCAAAGACACAGAGGCAGTTCAAAAGGAATTAGCAGAATATTAAAAACTTTCCATTATAACATTTGGCAGTTCATTTCATTTATAACATTGGGCCATTTAAGGCCAGGTGACCCAGTGGAAGAGATGGTTTATGAATTGCAGGCCTCCAGGACTTTGCTCTTATGTGAACGGGCTGTACTTGAAGATGCTCCTGCCCAGGAAATAAATCCTGGCTTCTCTTACTCTCCATACAGCCTGATACGATAGAATCATAGAATATCCTGAATTGGAAGGGATCCATAAGATTCATTGGGTCCAACTCCTGATATAGAAGACCAAGACTGAATTTATGAATAGAGCCAATATTCCCCAGAAGGAATAGGCCCAGCCTGGATTTTTAAAGCAATCTTAATATTTTTGGTGCACTTACTGGAGTTTGAGGGGGAGACAACAAAGCCTGTGAGCCCTTATTGCATACATGATGCAGGGTTGGACTAAAACAGCAAAACAAGATTTAATCCTCTGTTTTCTAACTTTTGACTGTATAACTAATCAATCTCCAGAATACTTCGAAGGCTCAGTGTGTGCAAACACATGTGCAGGCAAGTGATACAACTTCTACTCAGTGTTTAAAGAGAAATTTGCACTGAAAAATCACCTAAAACCTAAATCTATGGGCAGCTTTCATGTTTGCTGCTGCTGCCGCCAGGGTAGCACATCTGCCACCTGTGCCTTAGTGGTGATTACGGCAGTGGAGCAGCATTCTAGACTGTAGTGGTTATCCTAGACCCTAGCAAATGCTACTTCACTAAAACGTGGAGATATCTGTGAAATCTCACTGAGCCATCCCCATTTAAACGAACTGATAAATGCAGTTCAGTGAGCTCCTACACCTAAATCGACCATCAGCAACTCCTCTCTCCTTCCTCCTTCCCCCCACTCTTAAAAAAAGAACAAAGATTCTGTCACATCCTAGAAAGCAACTCTTACTTGGAAAAGGAAACTTATCTGTCAGCCTTAATTCGTTTCATGATGCTCTTTCCTTCTTCTTGCTGCCAACACACTGGCAGAACAGAGAAATCCGTGCCTGCTTTCGTGGACATCTTCACATTCAAAATTTCACCTCTGCTGATACCCAGCAGGACAACATTCAATGAAGTTTGAATCCCCCTACAGCACAAACAGCTTCGTTCCCAGCAATTTGGTATAAAGGCGAAAGGATTTTTGTGAGTAAGGTTCATACTTTCCAAAATTTGAACTTTCTGTAAGAAGTGTTTGTCACTGCACACACACATGGAAACGTGCCGTTCTACTCACATTTCAACTCTGCCTCTATAGATGCTCCCGGGAGAGCGATGTAGAACAGCTGGCAAAAAAAATTTATATCTTTCTAATAAAATTATTTATCTATCAAGTGAAGCAAGGGTGAAATAGCACAGAAGAATGAAAATTGTACATTTATTCCTGACTACTCTAAGTCCTTTAGCCACTCTACAGCACCACTCCATGTTATGCTGACATAGTTAAGGTAGACATTTCTCCGTGATTCTGTTTGCTTTCAATCTATAGCAAAGAAGAAATGCACATATATACCTATGCTTAAAAAAAAGTTACATTATAGGACTTTTTTTTTTTGAAACATATCAGTTGAGGATCTATGAATACCCAATTCACTGGCAAGTGGAGCAAGTTACTCTGTCAAAGTACCCAGCAACACCAATCTGTCAGTTCAAAGCAGAAAGAGAGTATTTTAGCTTTTAGTTACAATAAGCTATGCTGATAGACCTTGTAACAGGGCAGGTAACAGCCAGTCTTTAAATCTGAATTGACATTGATTTAGAGAGTTTCATTTCTCTGAATCAAATCTGAGTAAGAGCAAGTTTCAAGCTGCTTCATCTCTTGAAATTACAACTACACATTTCTTAAACACTGAAGGGTTTGCTTTAAAAAAAGAAAAAATAAAATCTCAACTGCCTACAGAGGTAAGATAAAAGGGAAAAGTGATGTTAAAGATATCAAACTAGTAAGTTTTTGTTTATTCATCTTTTTTTAATTCTGCTTTTCCCTTCCATAAATTTTTAAAACCGCCTTGATTTCAAATCCTAATAATAAATATGCCACGCAACATTCTTCCTGTCAAGTCTCTCTCTTCATGGTATTACTGCAGTATTTGTAACTTTTGATCTGGAAACATCAAGTTACATAAGATCATAGTTCTGCTTCTTGCAAAGATGTGATTCTGTCAGAAAATGAACCATTGAAGCGGGAACTCAACAGAACTGGAAACGACTTTCCCAGGGAAAAGGTAGTTCTGCTTAAGCATCTCAGCTATTTTAAAGTGCAAGAACTCAATGTTTTATTCTCCTGAGCAGAGAAATGGCAAACTACCAGGTTAAAAATAATCAGAGTAGGCTCTTAATTGGAATAGTGTACATGTTGTAGACAGAATGAAATAACATTCCGTTATGGTGCACTCCAGGAAACCAATAAAATAAAACAAAATAAAAAATTTGCTTTGTAAAACAAAAGGAACATTTTCCCTTGCCAACATACTATCTGCTCACCAAAACAAAAGGGAACCATCTATTTTAAATGAGTCAAGGAAAATAATTAAGCTACATGGACTTAAAATTGCAGTCTTCTCAGCCCAAATCTCACTCCTTCCCCAGACCCACTGAAAGATGTCTCTCTTTTTCCATCCATGTAGTAAAATAAATCGGGGGGAGGGGGGACTAACCCCCCCAACCAAAATCAAATGAGCAGCTTTACCCTCATCTCTCCATAATTCATAATTGTTCCCTATCTTTTAAAATTAGAGAAGGCAAATTCTCCCCAGAAAAGCCTTTCTAAACCAGGACCCCTTGATAACAAGAAAAGGAAGTTAACTTCTGCATCTCCTTTTGCTTTTTACCCCTTTCCCTGCCAAAGAACAACCTGAGAACCTTTTTCCATATTAATGATCCTCTTTCTTCACCAAAACATGACATCTCTTCTCCAGGTCACACACATAAATAACAGATGAATTGAAAATCTCCCCAGTGAAGATGTGTACACATTTACGCACGTATGGATGGGAAAGGAGGATGAGGCACAGAGGCAGAGTCCCTGTAAAGATACAGTGCATCTCAGTGCAGTGGCAAGGATTCCTAATCTTGCTGATATTTGTTGAGGGGGAAAAGGGGGGAAAAAGTGAAACAGGTTCTCTGCAAAGGCAGTTCCCTCCCCTTCCCTGCCCCAGTTGTGTGTGCAGACCCCCTTCCCAGGATGGTGGGTGCAGGGCAGCGGTCCTGCTCTCAAGGGAAGAGCAACACAGGTTACGTTTCCAGATGCCTGGGAAATCTCCGGCCACACACCGTGACCTCACGGTTCCCTCCCTGCCCCCAGACCTGCTGCAAACTAGCACAGACCCTAATTTTCTTTGGCCGTGCACTGACTTGGGGCTTGCATTCACGGCAGCAAAGAATTCTCCTGGCCACAAACCAGCCCGCCTCGGCAAGGACTGATCCAGCAGCGTGGCAGAGTCCGGGAGCTGGGAATTTCACAAGGAAGGGCAGCTCGCAATGGCCACAAACGAGCAAATTCCTGCAGCCTCGTAACATAGGCAGAGCAGAGCGAGCTGCTCTGAAGTACTGCCTCGCTGCAAAACAGTGCAAAAGACGCGTCTTCCTCCCTTCGTGCTCCCCCCACACCGTACTAAATATACATATATATATACACACACATACTCCTTGTTTTTTCCACCCAAGCCTATAAAAGTGCTACAGGCAGAGGCACTAAGTGGGAGGCGCCTGGCTCTGAAGAGGCCAATGAAATAAATTAAATACAAATCACTGGCTCGTTCCCAGCGTCCCTCAGCTACCAGGGGAGAGCTTGGGGTTCGCGATGGCCAATCCCCAGCTCCTGCCGGAGCCAGAGTGCGGGGGGCATATGCGGACTGCTGGCACGGTATAGGCGAATATATGTTAAGCCTTGGGTGTTGCAGGCACATATGGTGCACATGTTGGGAGCAGAGCACTTTCCATAGGAGGGGAGGGGCTACCCTACTAGTAGGCAATTTTATTAGGGTCAGCGAAGCCGAAAGAAATGGGATTGGGATAGGCTGGGAGCTGCCAAGTTCCCTTGCCCAGCTCCGGCGCCCTAGAACAGGGAGCAGCACACTAACAACTTGCCAGGCTACAGCAGAAGTTTACCTATAAAAAGCACACAGGCAACTTCCAACTTCAAAGTTCTGCTCTCATTTTCTCGTTTTATGGCCCTCTCTTCACTTGGGAATTTTCTCAGGAAAACAAAACAAAACAAAAAAAAAAACAAAAAAAAAAAGAAAAAGATGCAGCTGTAAATTCAAGGTGAGGCTTCGCTGCAAAAAGTTAAGGAGGAAGATAGGGTTGAGGCGGAGAGACTAATTTTTAGTTCGATTCAGGAGTTTGGTGTTTTGCCTTTTCTCTTTCTTATTTTTAAATCACAAGAAATTGAACTTTCCAGGAAAAACTGTGAGCAAATGCATTCAAGATGCAGAAAGGTCTTGCCTATCTATTCAATGAGTATTTAGTCATCTCTGTTTTGGCTGTATGAAAAATGTATTTCAGATTGTGTATTCCACAAAACAAGGCAGTGGCATAAATATATTTTTGTTGGGTTTTTTCGAGGTTTTTTTTTTTTTTTTTCAAATCATGTGTTTACATGATTGTAATTACTGTGAATTTCTAAGTGTGGTCATGATAAGAAAGTAAATAAATACTGCCTTGTGAATACTTTTAGAGTTTGGAGGGGGGCTAATTATTATTTTTTAAAGATTTGTAATTTCTTTACTACCCTTGTTTTGAAGTAAAATATCCCATATACTTTACACTATATTTTCAATCAAAACAACCCCCAGGAAATAAATGCCCTTTGGTAGCAGCCTGGTTTTAGGTTCAACAGCCCAAATTTGTATTTGAGAATGCAAATTGCTGAGAATACGAGCAGGAGTCTGAACCACTGCATTTCTTCCAGGCACTCCAGCATCTTTTCTCCAACACCACACTATTTGGGCGAGCTTTTAATCCTGGCAGGGCATGGCTGGAAGCAGGGCTTTAACATTTAATGCCTGAGAAACAGACTTGTCACTCAACTTGCAGTCAAGCTTTTTTTTTTTTTTTTTGGCTTTTTGCTGGAGGCAAACCCACCTTTCCTTGGAAAATGGGAGACCCCATCCTCACCCCCGATTCTAGCACGGATCCAAATGTAAACATACACACACACACACTCCCACCACGCACCACCCTGCAGCAGGACACGAGTATGAGGGGTTCCGACAGAACCAGAGGAGCCTTGTGAGCTGAGAAATACCAAGGCACTTCTTTCTTATTCTATTTTTTTCTGCCTCCTCTCCTCCCTGCTTTTACTATTACATAAATAACACCGACTGATCTTAAAGCTGCATCCTTGCTCCGGTGCCTCCCAATCTGCTCTGCTGCCTTCGCCCAGCACAGCCGCACCGCTCGGGGTGCAGAGGGAAGGGTCGGGGAGGGGGAAGGTTGGATGGGAGAATCCACTCCAAACATACCCTGAAGCGAGGTTTTGGCAGTCTGGGGGTGTCTGATCCCCCCCGCCCCAGCCCGGAGCTTCCCGCAGCATCTGTGCCTCCCTCCGAATTGCTGCAAACTGTGCGAGGGGAAGGCAGGGAGCTGGGCAGGAGGGAAGGATGGATGCTGGGGAGGGAAAGCCAGGGATTCAGGGAGCTTCTCCCCAGCCCCAGCCTGAGTGCCTGGCTGTTTGGTGGGAAGACGGAAGGGGGAAGGGAAAATTCAGGAGAGTCTATGGCATAAATACACTTTTCAGAGGAAAAAGCGAAGCTTACCATGTCTGCAGCTTCCCCCCACCGAAATGCCACTTCTGTGTCCAGCGATCCCAAAGTGGAAACTACAGGCAGGCACCGGAGCTCATCTCCGCAGGCAGCTCAGAGATACACCGCTGCCACCCCCAAAAATCAAAATCAAAATAAATTAAAAAAAAAAAAATAAAAAAGAACAACGACTGGTCCAGCTTCTTTCCTGACAGGAATCGTCCTGGTAGGACTGCCCAAAATAAGCAGCTGCAATCCAAAGGCTTTATTTAAAGCTTCCCCCCTCCTCCTCCCTCTCTCCGTGCCTCGCTCGCTCTCTCCCTCTCGCTGTTACACACAGAGAGAAAGAGAGACACACACAGGTTACATGAATGGGAGGCAGGAGCCGGCGCTCCCGGCTGGAATGACAGGCGCACATGCGGCTGGCGGCTGCCCACCCCAGCGGCGTGGGAACAGCTCGGACACGGCCTGCGGATGCGTGGAGAGGGGCACGGGGTGGGAACGGGCACGGGGTGGCACGGGCATGGACGTGGCACGGGCGTGGGGCTGGGGAGGACACGGGCACAGGCACGGCATGGACGTGGGGCTGAGGAAAACATAGGCATGGGCATGGTCACGATCATAGAATAGACATGGGCCAGGGATGTACAGAGACACAGGCATGGCATGGGCATGGGGGGAACATAGACATTGGCAGGAGATGGGAATGGGCACAGGCACGGGCATGATGTAGTCGTGGCGTAGGTGTGGATCAGGGGAGGACACAGACACAGGCATGGCATGGGCATTGGGAGAAGGGCACGGACATGGCATAGGCATGAAGGGGATTTGGGCATGCATTAGGCAC
Organism: Drymodes brunneopygia; assembly: GCA_013400955.1. Lineage (NCBI taxonomy): Eukaryota > Metazoa > Chordata > Aves > Passeriformes > Petroicidae > Drymodes > Drymodes brunneopygia. The sequence continues at coordinate 592,636 of VZTZ01041437.1, forward strand.
TCATGGCATGGAGAGGGGATGGACAGGGCTGTGAGGAGGGGATGGGCATGACGTAGGCATGGACAGATATATGGGCATGGTGATGAGATGGAGCAAGCGTGGACATTAGAATGAGAAGGTAATGGGGACAGGAGAGGATGTCCTTGGGTACAGTAGGCATGGGTTGGACTTGGGCATGGAATAGGCATGGGGATGGGTTGGAATGGCATTGACTTTAGCATGAGAGTGGAACGGGGATCGGGATGGAGGCAAGAAGAAAGTGGAGATCTGCCTCAGGTGGTGCCTTCATGTCCTGGCTGTGGTGAACCTCCCTCTTGTCTTGGGGTCAGGTGGGCTCTAGTTTCAGCACACATTGTGAGGAGCAGGAAACCTCTGTTTCTCCTGTGCCTCTAGTTAGGCAGCTTGCATAATGTCTTGCTTGTGGGGTCAGGGAGCATCATCCACAGTGGTGTCAGGAGATGACATCACTATCATTTTCAGTTACTCCTACTATTTTTTAATATTTTTCATATAATTGTGCTGTTTGGTAATTAAATTGAATTCTTAGAAAGAAGGCCTGCAAGATTTAAGGTTCTTCTTGAGGAGGAAGATCAATGCTACCTGTTTCTGCCTTTTAAATATTTGGGGGGAGGGGGAGATTGTTTTGGTTTTATCTGTTTTTAAATTTTTATTACTGTAGTGACAATAAATTAGGGCTATTTAATGCTGCTATTTAACATGGTCTGAAGAAATAAAGGGTTGTGGTGTTGCTAAGTGTCAGGCCCTGCTACTGCTTCATTGCCTGACCTTGGGAAAGTCCTCAATAACTTATCCTTGCCAGGATATATCACCCACTGCCATTTACACTCAGCCTATCATTTTCTCATTCACCAAATAATCACATTTTTCTCTTTCAAGTCCCTCCTCAAAATTTACTCTTACATAACTTTTCAGCAACAGTCTCTACAGGGCTTGTGTTGACATCACAAATCTTGGAGTGACGCTGGATTCAGCCCTAAAACCGCATTGTAAGGGGAGTGCTGAACATAATGGACTGCAGTACTTCATGCAGTGCTTTGAGCTACATGGTAGTCATCCTCTTCATGGCATACCTTTAAATCAGCCAGGTGCAAGTCTGCTATGTTCTGCCTTTTCCTCCTGTCCTGCAATTTCTAGCCTTTGTGGAAAGCAAGAGGTAAGATATGTGTTTTATTTCAAATCCAAAAATCACAGTAAAAAGGCACACAGCAAATCAGAACATCATCCTAAAACAGCAAAGTCCTCAACATAAAGGTCTGCTTTGCAAAATAGCTACTGCTCTTCACTGTTTTTTTCAGTCATACATATTAAAAATGAAATATATTTGCATTGGCCTTATTACCTCTGGAATATATTCCACATCAGGAATCTAGACTCTAGACAAAGGTAATTTAGGTCTCTGGAAGGAAAAAGTTTAACTGAGAAATATATATATTGTTAGGAATAGACCTCATCCAAATTCAATGGTAATTGTATAAGCCTTTCAAAAAGCATACAGTATGCAAGCTTCCAAAATTTCGGAACAAGAAACATTTCCATTTAAATGCCAAGAAGCAATTTTTCCTTCCTTGTTCAATACTAAATCAGTCACATGAGCAGTTTGCATTTGATTTTAGAAAGGAAATGGAACATCTTCTCTTCCAATTACATATAACTTTTTCTTTTTCTTGTTCTTAGTGCTCTTACAGTTTGCGTTACTTTCCTGCAGTTTTGAAACACTCATTTGATTCAACCCATTCGCCCCAGACATTTATTTATTTTTTTTAAAACTCAAGTGACATTATTAAGAGCAAATCAGTAAACCCAAGCGGGGAGTATAATGCTGTTTGTTTAAATTCTGGCTGGTAAATTCAAGTTTAACAGGTCAGCACTGTTTGTGTAATTGGCCTTTCTCTGTTAACTGAACTAGACAATAATGCTCCTGGTGAAAAAAGAACAATAGTAATTTAATGGGAAAAAGCGACTTTGCTTAGGAAAATCCCCCTCCTGCTTCAATTCACAGTGAATTACTGTGGTCACAGAGGTGTGCTGCATACCAATTTGGAGCATATTTTATGAAGATATGCATCCAAAGTATCAGTGCTCAGCAGCCTGCCACGTTGTCCCTGTATCCTGCACCCCAGCAACTTTGCACTTTGCTCCTTGAGAACAGTGACTATTAAGTCGAGTTCTCCTCCAGGCAGTGTTTGCAAAGAGTTTGTAAAGAAGCCAAATCTGTGGGACAAGAAGGGGAATGACCAGACCAATGCATGAGCCTATCAGACCTTGTATGCCAGAAGGACAAGGACAGCAAGTCCTGGAGCTGCCACTCCAATTAGCACTTAGTGCTCCTAGTGCCGGCTTGTGTTTCCATGTTGACATTCGCTCCAACAAAACAATGAAAACACCTTTTGTAAAGTCCCTTTCATCACGCAAAAGAAGTAGCAATATCTGGTGGTCAGAGGCTTCTTGCTGGCCAAGTTCAGCAGCAGTTGGTTTGGTGAGCCCTTTGCCTAGTGGAGGCATCTCCTAAGGGGTTGCACTGCTTGACAGCCACTACTAAAGATTTTGATTTTTTTTTTTTACATCAAGGAGAATAATCCAGAGGGAAAAACCCATATATTTTAATCAATGGAAGTGAAACCATTTGCCTTTCAGAGACTATGAAATACACACCCCGGGGTTCAATGCTCTTTGCTACTCCTCCAGAACATTCTTAAGGGGAAATCACTCTTTTCTCGATGAATGTGCAATTCAAATGTGGAAATATGCCATTCTTCATGCTTTCTCCATAGGGTGCAAAATGATTTCTGTAATTAAACCCTTTTTGGCAACATTTCCTGATGAGAATATATTTTCTTTTTTTCTTACTTTCTTTCTTTTTTTCTTTTTTTTTTTTTTTAAGCACGAGGGGAAAAGCCATGTACAACAGTGTTTCCAAAACCATGTCTGGAGCATTTGACCTTTAAGCCTCTATTTGAATTAGCCATTTTGTTTTAAACATGCATGAGGATGAGGATGAGGAGTGTGAGTAAGGGCTGCAGCTGAAGTTTCCAATCAGGCACTGCTGAAAGAAATGGCTGCAGGAAAAAGAAAGATATGGGTGCCACTGCTAATATTAATGTAACTATTAGGGATGACACTACCACTGAGAACACACAGCCCAGAGTTCAACACACTTTAGCAGCCCCAAATGTGTGACCAGGGTCCATGTGGGGATCATGCTGAAATGTGTGCTATGGCATCAGTGCTGCACTGGTTCCCATGGTAGCTAGATCGAAGAAATCCAGCTTCTCTGATACATATCAAGCTGTGAGGGCAGTGTAGACAAAATTGGAGTCAATTAAGAAAAGCACCTGTGTGAGCTTTTGTAGGATTTAGACCTGTAGTCCTCAACATATTGCTGGCCACCAGAGCATAGGCCATGTAATACACAGAGATCAAGAAATGGGACGGAGCTTTTAGCCACTTCCACAGTTAAGGGGTGAAACCCCATTCCTGTATGGTAGATGGCAGGGCTGAACCAGAGATGGACTCAGTGTTGAATCCTGAAATTCCCACTTTGAGTTACGTCTCTCTGACAAAAATCTTGAGCAAGGTGGTGGGGCAGAAATCACTGGTGCTCTTTATCAAAAGCAGGATTTCCCTCCTCTTTCTCCTCAGTCCATGAATGCCTGAGGCTTAAATCTGTCTGCATTGACTAGAGAGATGTCTCCACTACTGTTACCATGAGATTATGTCCAGATTGGGGATGGAGAAATGTTATCACATATTGAATCACAGAATTATTAAGATTGAAAAAGACCAACTGTTGACCCAGCACTGTCAAGTCCACCAGTAAACCATGTCCCCAAGTGCCACATCCACAAGTCTTTTGAACACTTCTGAGGATGGTGATTCCCCCACTTCCCTGGGCAGCCTGTTCCCATATCTGATCATTTTTCAGTGAAGAAACTTTTCCTCATATCTAGTCTAAACCTCCCCTGGCACAACTTGAGGCCCTTTCCTCTTGTCCTGAAGGTTCTTTCCTTTTATAAGGTCTTTCCTTTTATTAGCTGATTTTTAACAGGATGCTAAAGGCTGGAGAGGGCCATTCCATGCTGACTGTGATTTTTGTAGCATCTCAGTGGATCTTAAGTCTTGAGAAGAACAGAACTGAGTATCTACGTCACTACTGGGTCTTATACCCTTCCTTCCTTGCAAAGCACCAACGTCTGTTGTCATACCTGACCACCAGCCAAGGCATACAATGGAGCTAAGAGTCTGCTTCTACTGCTTACTCAGGAGAAGTTCCCATCAAGTGAATTGGCCATTTGCCTGAGTGAATGTTGCAGGATTCGGCCCATATGCTTCTCAGCTCTTATATTTGCATAGTGCAGAATATGCTTACAGTACAGTGCCAATAAAACAAAACTATATACAGTTAAGCACAGAAAAATCAAGAGCACAGTTAATACCATTTACAAACAGCAGCTGAGCTCTGCAGCTGACATCCAGGCTTAAACACCATGCTCTGATGTGGGTGATATGCACAAGACAATTATTTATAGGCAATTAGGTGGAAGGTTCTGTAAGCATATAGGTCTCTATTCTCCTTTCCCTAAGCCTATTATGTTCTTTTTCCCATGCATTATTTATATTTTAACTCTGTAAATATGTCCATTTTTTTTTAATAAGGAAAACATTTCAGGAGGCCACTTCCATGCAAGACACTTGTTCTTGAAGTAAGTGCTCTGGGATTGTGTAAACATACTATATATACCATATGAAGTGATCTTCAAATGAGATGCTGGTTCATTCAGTCTAATGAAGTAGAATGAGGTCTCTCTTATCAACAGAAATTCCACTGGTGTCTTAAGAAGAAGAAGAAAGATCTTGATCAAGAAGGTGTAGACCATGTCAAGAATGGTATAAATTGTTCAGAGGATCAAATTACACCTTTTCAAAGACATATTTTCCTCTCTAAAAATTTAAAGCATGGGTTTTTTTTAATCCAGGGATATGATAGAATATTTCTCAATTCACAGCACATGATAAAACAGCCACGAACAACTGTAATATAATACATCTTCAATACAATTGACCATAAGTATATTAGGAGAACCTCCAAAAAATAATTACCCTATTACCACACTGTGACTTCACATCCAATTTTGTTCACCTCACTGTACAAAATGGATGGAAAAGATGGCTTTTATATTTTTAATAATAATGGAATGTTCAGGATTTGATATAGAAACCTGGCTACCAAGGTAATAGGTACATATAAGAACCTATTTAGAATAGCTGTGTGAATAGGAATTGCCATTAAATTACAATGAAATACTGGAGCATATCAAACAATATAAAATAAAACTTAGAAGGCCAATCTGCTACAATATTCAAGCCATAACCTCATCGTGAAGAAGACTTTTTTCCTGATGAAATCTTCTGGTTTAGACACTTGTGATATTTCTTAATTCTCCAATAAGGCCATGTATCTAGACTAACTTTGTGACTCACTGCAGATTTATGCTTGTGCAATAGCAAAATTCGTAATAATAGTACCTTTCACATGTTAGATTCTCTTGGGAGATGAAAAGCCAGTTATTTCCATCACAGAGAATCCTGGTCTTACTGAAAAAACAGATCTGGAAACAACTTCTTTCCCCTTTAGAGAATAATGTCTGAGCCAACAGAATAAAGCCCCCTGTTCCCCAGTACCTTCATTTCTGGCGTCTCCTTTTCATGTGTTGAATCAACCATTGATTTGTGAGATGGCAAAGTACCCACATTATTGTATGATAACAGAGAAAAAAGGTGATCTCGTGGTACTGACACAGCAGATCTGAGTACAATGACTGGTTCTGATACATATTTCCAATCCTCGTTAATCTTTTAGGACTCAACCCCAAGCCTGTCTCACTGAATCCTTACCAGGACAATAAGTAGCATCAACATTCCCTGTCCCCTGCCTGGGCTGCTTCCATCAGCTGACACGTTACCACTCACAAGCAGGGAGGAATCGAGCTCTGCTCTACTCCCACTTTCTACTCCGTCCTCCAGATAAATCGTGTTAGTTTACTGGCAAAATCTAGTTTTTATTATTGTTTGCACTTCAGAGTCAATATGGATATGGAAGAATAAGCTGAAATATATGCCTTTTGCATCCTTAATAACAGTGTGGCCTCTCCGTAGCTACGTGGCAATTCCCCAACATTTTATTTAACAGTAGCAATTTATCATGCCTGCTGTATCACAATGAAGTGTGCAGTATCTGTGCCTATTTATACTGTGTATTTCGAGACAGACCAAGAGACTCGGTGCTAACTTTCAGCTTGGAAAATCCAGATTCAGTTCCCTGGCGTAGCAAAAAAACTGTCTAGGCTTCAGTTTCCTCCGTATAATATACAGATAAAATACTTCCTCTCTTTATCAGATGTTGTGAGGATAAGTGCATTAAAGACTGCAAGTCCCACCAGCACTCCAACAGGCACAATTATCTCCAACAGACACACGTAGTGCAAGTACAGTGATATTTAATACATACCCTATGTGTATAAACCACGAGTCAGGGCTCATACGAACACAAGCCATGCTGAGGAGTTAAAAATGCTGCTTACCTGAATGCACTTCCTGGCCTGTGCTCCATGGAAGTTTGTGTGTCGGAGACCAGCCACGGATCTCGGTCACGGTGGAGCGTGGCTGCTCAAGTCAGTGGATTTATTTCAGTCGCACACTCCTGGAGGCAGGAGCCCATTGTCTGGGCTGAGACACTCAATCTGGAAGGGAAAGAATAAAAGGGCTCCAGTGTGTAAAGTCATTCATTACAATCTGGAATGAACAAGGAAATCAGTGGGGTTGCTGGAGGTTAAGCAAGGGCAGAAATTGGTCTTTTATCATTGAAATGCCACAGGAAAAAAAATTACACAAAATAAAGGATCTAATCCTGCACATCTTTACTCAGATCTCTTGCCTTTATTCATTGCGAGGGGTCACAAAGAAACAATCGTATACATTTGCAGGACCAGATGTTAAATGCATTTATAACAGAATTTCATAAGCAAGCAACTTCTTTTTCCTTGGACAGAGCTCCAATGAAATTTTGATACGACCTTTATATACTTTCAGATAAAATGAGATTATTTGGATTGCCATCCTACATAAGTAAATTTTCTACAGTAACTTCAAACTCAGAGGCATGAGAACATGCTTCAGAAGTCAGTAAATACTTTTGAAGATTGGATCTGCTGTCCTTTTAAGAGGAACTTTTGTAGTGAAAGAAAAGTGAAAGGATTGATTACAAAGCTTTCAGTACTGAAGGTGCATTGTATTACTGGAAAGTGTGGAGTGAAAGTTTTTCTGAAAAGCTCCAGCAGCATCTGTGCTTACTTTGTTATATTAGATACCCTTGGCTATGATAACTTTATGCACAGAATCAAAAGCATGAAATGTTTTCATAGCTATCCTACAAAATAAAATAAAATTGTGGGCATCAGAATTTCTTTCTAAAATGCGGTAATTGACATTACTTTCTGAAACTTTTTACTCTCAGTTTCAGGACTGCCCATGTTGCAATGAGTGTCCACAATGCAACATCCAGGCTTCAGATGAACACAGCAGTGAGGACAACTCAAAGCTGAGCAACAGTTCTTCAAGAAGGAAATGGGTTCAACTAAGGGTTCCTGCCCACTTTCCTGGTGGGAATTCCATAATCTCTGGAGTCAGATTTTGTTCACATATCAACTGTGCATGTGATAATCCTCCCAATTTAGGCATTTCACCTTTCACTCTGTTTACGTTTCCCACCTCTCATGGTAGCTCACTGTGGGGCAGAGGATGCTACAAAGGAAGGATGCTACAAGAATTACCATCTAATAAAATGGCAATAAAACAGGTGATTGATCCTGTAGACTGTTACTCAATCATGAGTCTAACAGGGACCAGTCCAAAATCTGTGCTAGTGCACCACTGCCACTAAACCCCAGTGAAGGGTTGCAGAGGTAAAATACCCTGCCCATGGAATTGGGGTTGGAACTAGATTATCTTTAAGGTCGCTTCCAATCCAAGCCATTCTGTGATTCTATGAATTTTTGCTGTAGCATTTTCGTATTTGGTGACTACAGCTGCAGAAAATGAAGTTAAGTGGTCAGTAAGCAGTACATTTAAAACTGGTCTTTTTTCTTGTTTGAATTCCCCAGATGTAGACTATGTAGCTTGTTAGATCTGATGATACCTGATCCAGCCATTTCAGAGTGAAACTGAGTCAGAGGATGGGTTCAAATAGTTTTCAGGGTAAGGGACTACAATCTTAATATGCTACTTAATTTATCCTATTGGGCTGGGTAAAGGAAACATCAGAAAATCTTTCATGAGCCTGTTGAGTCAGATTAAGAAAAGCCACATGAATGCCTTTAAATGATAATACACAAAGGACCAATGGAACTGGTGTCAAATCTGCCCTCCTTTCCCCTTTCCTTTCCCTTTTGAATGTGTAGCTATGCCAGTTTGCTGTGAATTTACTTGAGACAGAACAGGACTTAAACTCACACCTGCAAAGCAAAATAAGGTACTTCCCTTACTCTTCGTCTGCCTCTCTCTGCAGGAGTGTCTGACACATGACATCTGTTAATGAGGGTTATAATCCACCCCCCACCCATCCTATAACCCCACACTAGTAGTGCTTAGACCCAGTGGTCTCTTTTCCTGAGGAAATAGGGCTTTTTTAGGAGTGCTGTCTGTCCATCTGGCTCTCCATCTGTCAATCCTGCACCCAGCAATGTATCCTGAACCTGGTGGCTAATTTCACCCCATTCTCTAGAGAGGTAAAAGCTTAAAAGATATAAATATCCTACATATATTATGAAAATCAGTGGCGTGTGAGACAACAACAAAGCACGGCCCATGTGAGTGAAAGGCCGTGGTGTAAGCTCGTTAGCTAATTGCTTGGCTCAGGCTGCCAGCTGGCCAGTCAGTACATGCAAACCAGCCAGCTCAGCTACCTGTGAGTGACTTCTTGGATCTTCACGCAATGCACCTGGCAAGCCTGCAGAAGAGAGGAGACCTTTGTAGAGGGAGTAGGTGTGCACAGGGATAGACAAAAATGGAAAAGAAGACATGCCAAGGGCTGTGGTCGAAGAGAAAATGGTGTTATTGAAAGGGAGAAGAAAAGAAAAGTTGGAGGGTGTGATTTTGTGGGGAGGGATATATGTTTTAAGATGTTGATGGAGTGACTTGGTTGTTCATCCTGTCTTGAAGGACAGGGTTCGACTTAATATCTTGAGTGAGGACTTTCCTTCCCTTTTATCTTCAGAGCTTAAAAACAACCACTCTGTTAAAAGTAAAGGTCCTTATAATCCTGTATCTGGTTTCAATTGGTTGCAATTAAGGAAAGAGCAAAAAAAAAAGAGGACATGAGCAGAAAAGAGCTTATGGAATGAGCCTTATTATTTCCTCTCCAAAGATAATAAACAGAGGCACCAGAAGACAAACTGGATTGCATTTCAAAAGTCCAATTTAAAATGCTCTCAGTAAAGGCATACAGTAAATTTGCCATAGTGTCAAAGCCAGAGCATCCAGTCTCCAAATCTCTGGTGCTGGAATTTCCCTGGTGTGCATGGCAGCAGAGTTGCTCTGCTCACCTCTGTGTTCAGCTGATAGATACTGTGTTTGGGTGTGAATTACTACCCCTGTTCTGTCAGTGGAGAATGAAGCCCTACTTCTGGCTTGGTTCTACCATCAGTTAAACAGATCCCACTGCCACTCCTCTTTCAAGTACATTTGGCATTATTTAGTACCATTTCACTGCCAGAACACTTGGTTTTCCCCATTCCCTTGCTCCCTCACCCCCTACATTCCTTTCTATGTTTGATGCATGTTCAACCACTGCCCAAGAGATAAAGAACAAACATTCAGAACAGACAGACTCCTAAAAAATCAGCTGAATTCAGGATTCCCAGTGTCAGATGATAAGGTGCCCGAGCTAACCTACTGATAAAGTATGTGGTAAGCAAACCCTGTGATCTACACAGATAGCTTAAGCCTCTGCAGTGCTAATTACTATTACAACCTTAAGCTAATATTTGAGCCTTTCTTTTGAGCAAGGATGTGTAACAATTAGATTACAGGATTTGGAGCATTACAAAGAGAGATAAAAGCAGCAGTTTCATCATGGTATGTGGTATTTTGTTTACATAGAGATAATAGCAGTGATGATAATAATAATTTAATAACAACTGTTCTATTTAGGTCCAAATTCTGATTTCAGGTGCATCAGGCCTGCACCAGAATTATCCTGAGTTTATTTGGATTGAGGCCTGCAGGTCTCTGGTCAGAGACCATTTTGAAGTGAATTTCTCTGAAGAGCCCAGCATGGTATACAACAAGTTATAGCTACTCACGTTAGTAAATAGTGAGCCAATATTTCCAAAGAAGGGCCAAAGAATATTGAATTTTTCTCTTCACTTCTGCCCTGAGCATCGCTGAGAATGGCACGTACTGCTCCCTGATCCTGATGACAGTTCCAGCAATGAAAGGGACCTCTATTTTTTCAGTCTCTGCCATCCTTATGCTTTCCTCTCTCCCCACTCCACAAGAATAAGCATATGTAAAAACACAATATGCTTGAATACAGTGGTAATGCATAGAGAAAACCAAACAACAGAGAAACAACAGTTCACTCTAGCTGTGTGCCAAATTTAATACGTGTTATGTTTTAATGTGCCTGGGACATCATCTTTAGAACTTTCTACAGTGTATTAAAAAGAAAAGGCATTTTTTGCATGATATTTGGGCATGTTTTTCTATGTCTCACTGGTTTCTTTTTTTTATTTCTTCTCCTAGGCGCCCAAGGGGAAAAAAAAATCACCCCATGTCCATGACAACAGACAGCTCTTTTGATGAACCATAAAATTCCTTGCCTCAGAGATAAGTCAGCTCATACAAATGAGTGTTTGGCCCCTGAAATTTTGTTGCTGCTGAGATCATAGAAAATACATGACAAAACCACCCTTTGCCAAAAATTGAAATCAAGATTTCCCCCTGCTTTGGAGACTAAAATCAAACTTCCTAACTATGAGAGTTTTTCAAGTATTTTGCACCATTTCCTGTAAGACAGAATCAGTCACAAAGCAGAGCTAATGTGTATATCCACCCAGGAATATTAAAAATGTTATTACAGCATTAAAAAATGAACCTATCTCCTAGCAGTGAATTTAAAGAAACTCTAAGCAGCTGAAAATCTGGTCCCAGAGTCACAAGCAGCAAACAAGCAGAGCAATTAAATGAAAAAAGGCAAGGGCTTGTTTTAGCAAGCCTTCATTCCACTTTTAGTCTATCATAAGTATATAGGAAACCTAAAAACAGACAAGGTAGCCAGATAGGATATTTTTCCTTACCCATAGGCACCAGGGTCCTTTCAGAGAGCTGCATCTCACAGACAGTCAATACTTGGTTGAAAACTTGAAAAACAGGTTTTAAGTAAAGACTCTTCTGAGAATTAGATCCAGACTCAAGAGACTGAAAGCATCACTCGAAACAGCCAGTTTAATTTATTCAAAGAAAAGCCACATAGCTCAAGGACAGGTAAGTAGGTAAATAAGGCATTGTCAGCTCCTTCTTGGCAAAGAAAGGTACCATGAAAAGCCTGCATTAAAGGAGTGCTCTGTGTGGGAAATGAGAGAGCCTCAGGTATAGACATTTGATTTATTTTTTTCAGAGTGTGGCACAGGGGAGCGTGCACTGGCTCAACCTGTTGTAATCTGACATGTGGTTTGCTAGTTGTTGCGATGAGATTGCAGCAGCCTCTTCATTAAAGGAGCTGTGCCTTTAGCAGCAATGATTAATTTTCCACATATAAAATCAAGACACTGTCACTGCTGCTATCGCTCTCTGCTGCTCTTCCCCCTCTATCACCTTTTTTTCCCCTTCTTTCTTTCTCATAGTGAGCAGGAAGGAATGCAGAGAAGGATGGATCGGTACTATATGTTTCTTATTTGCTCAGCTGACAATCCTTTTGCTACTTCATTTCACTTTAATAGGATCTTCTTGTTACCCACCTACTGTATCTCAGCCTGCAAAATCCCAGCATCAAAAGGTTGAAAGCTGGAGGCAAAACTTGCCTCCCTGCAGCTCTAGATGAGGTGAGGATGAGACAAAGTCATGTCGTTGCTTTGCAAACAATATTAAGGCAGTTCAAGGAAGTGTAGGTAAAGGACATTATCTTCCCCATGAATTAAGCTCCAGCAGGCTTCTGTTCTTTCCAAAGGCAGACAAGATGAGGGAAGAGTCACATGTATTTTAGAAGTGTATAACTGTCAAGGAGAAGTGATCAAAGGATTTCTTCCATATAAGATGTGAGTGCATTTTTGTTCAGCTCATGTAGGGGTGGGTGTGTGTTTGTCCAAAAAAGGGACCCTGTGACAGAAAGATGTGAGTGTGACAAGCAAAAGAAGAGTGGGAACTGTGTCTCAGCAGCCTCCAGCTGTGTGTTGGTGTGCAGGGATCTGAGTGTGCATCTCTGTGGGGATTCTCTTGTAGGCAGCACCAGGACCACCTGCACAAACCCAAGAAAAGTTCCTCTGCCATATCTACTGATGAGTTTCAGGGAAAAGGCAGCCCTGGTTTAAAATAGTCTCTGGAATGTAATAGTAAAACCTTACACTTAAAACCAAAACTGCTTTTTGGAGCCCTACCTGCCCCTCTATTTCCCAGCACTTATTCTGGGATTCAAAATCCAATGCTTTATGTAGTCTCATTGCAGGGGGGTGTTCCTGAAAGTTGGATGGGAGACATCTCCTTTCTTCATCTAGGGGAAGTTGAGGGTAAGATCAAGGTGACAAAGAACCAAAGGGGATTAAATCAGGCATTTGTGTTGGCAAGGGGAATGAGGCAGAGGGGAGAAATTTCAGCTCTGCAAACACCAGACCTGACATTTCTGCTGTCTGCTCTGCACAGCGGCAGCATGGAGCACGCTGGGAAGCGTGTGTGTACCACTTCCCTCTGCTGGAGGCAGCTCAGACTGTTACCTGCCTCCCTCCATCCCACAATATTTCTGCAGGTACTAAAAATGCTCCAACCCCTTTCATCTGGCACAGCAGTGATAATGCAGTGGCCAAAAATCCTTTCAGTAACTTTCATTTATATGAAAGTCTCAGTGCTAGCTGGGGGGTGGAACACAGCAGCTCTTCCAGCGCAGAGAAAAAACAGGATGAGAGGAAAGGGACGTGTATTGCAGAGATTGTTTAAGCTGACACATTTTGAAAGGAGCCAGAATACCCCAGCCTGGACATGTAACACTTCTTGAAAGAATAATGAACTGTCTGATTGCTCACAGCTTTGCACAGCCATGCACAGCCTCCCCCACCTCCAACACTGTGCAGCACCAGTTAGGGAGTGCTTTGGGGTTGTTTAATGTACTGGTGTCCATATAACCATGCACTGATCAAGTTTGTTTTGGAGCTTGTGCAAGATCACAGGTCAAGGGAATGTGGGGGACTGAATGAATTAGTGGAGAGAAGAAGAATCTATCTGCAAGCTGTCTTCCCTGTTCACCTCTTGCATCATCTTGGGACGTTAAAATACCTGGTATAATACTGTGTAACTGATAGGTCTCCTCATCTAATCCCTTACTTAGAGATTGTAAACATCAGTGGTTTTATGCACAAGGTCAACTATAGGCTGTAGAAATGGACAGCTCAGATCAAAATGGATTTTTTTTTTCTCTCTTGAGTATGCAGAACATTTCCTAATGTTTAATATTTTATATTTACCCTTAGGTATATCCTACTGAAATTCTCCAGTAGCCTTGTGAGACCAGCCCCAGCTGGACAAGTCCCAACAAGACCAGGTTAGATCGGGCTTTGAGCAACATGGTCTAGTGGAAGGTTCCTTGCCCATGACAGGGGTTCGAATGAGATGACCTTTATGGTCCCTTCCAACCCAAACCATTCTGTGATTCTTTACTCTGGGATCACCACTCCTTTAAGGCCACTGAATCCCACAGGCTTTAGGAGTACAGGTAGTGTGAAAGTCCTGGAGAGTCAGGGCTTGCCAGCAGCCTGGGGGTTTTGATACTCTGCCATTTCGTTGATATCAGCCTTGTCATTATCCTCTCATGAGAGCTCTTGTAAGAGAAGTCACAATCTAGTAGCTCTTTGCCATCAATACACTAAACCCTATAAAGTTTTTTTTAAGAATCAGAGTGCCACTGCAGGAAGACACAAACGTTACACAACAATTTACAGTGCAAGAAGAAAACACTATATTCATTACAAAGATATTGTCCATTAGAACATGAAAAAAAGAAGTCAAGTTCATGTTTTGTGCAAGAAACGTTCTTGTTTACCTACCATTTCCCTCAGTCAAACTGATTTTGTAAAGGATGTGTATTACCCCTGGTTGTCCTGCCATCCTGATGGCATGGTAGACCATGCTACCTCCTCAGACACAGTCACCCATACCATTGTTGAAACAAAGTTTGCTCTGTGATTCATATTGAATCTTAGTCGTAAATCGAGCCTCAGTAAAACAAATCAGCAAATACCTCTTTTGTGAGAAAAATAGGGAGTGAGTAAATATGGAGAGATTCCATCATTTCACTACTTACTTATTTATTCTTAAGGGGAAAGGGATGACAGTTGCCTCATAGACTGAATGATGACACCCATCTATGCCAACAGAGATGCTTGCTGCAAACAGGAGCTTATTTTTATTAAATAAGCCACCAAATAAAGGTGTTAATAAAGAGAAATCAAGTTTTCTGTGTCTCGCATGTGTGTATCTGCAGTGGCATTTAACTTTGCATCAAATGGGTGGTATTGAGCATGTCAATCTGTAGACAGCATTTTAGCATTTCTACAGGGACAAGAGGGTTAAACTAGTAGGACAGGTCTTGTTATGGTTGTGGAAAAAGACAGCTGAGAAAGACTGAAACCATTGTATATCAAGATATTCCTAGATGCCAAGGCAGAATTCCTCCTAAAGATCTGTGACACAGACAGAAGCTGTCATACAAAGGTTACAAATATAAGTGGAAAAATTAGGGAAGAATGTAATGATCTAAGTACTGTTCCTCCAGTTAAATGCCTCACACTTGAATGTTGAGAAATTTCATAATGACAGTTGTGTAAAACAAAAAATATGGATTATTAGTTCCCATTGGAAAATAATTACTAAATTTATCCCATGTACAACTGCAGTGAAGCCAAAGAAATTACAGAACTGAGGTTAGCCTGTAGTGGCCACTCATGTCTTTGAGATTTTAATCTCTTTGGAAGTTTGAAAAATTAGGTTTCCACTTTTGTATCAGATCAATGACAACGTCCATAGGCACTTCTTTATTCATATTTAAAAACAAAATTTAAAAAAATAAGGAAATAAAGAAACAAAGAAGAAGGAAAAAAAGAAAGAAGAGGAGAAAAAGATGGAAAGGGAAAGGGAAAACAAAAAGGAAAAAAGAGAAGGAATAGGAAAAAAGGAAAATATGAAGGAAATCAAGGGAAAAAATAAAAGAAAGAGAAAGATGTAACCAGAATGTTTTAAGATGGATATTAAAAGGACTGCTTTCTAAATGAATAGGAAAAAATAGATTTTTTTCTGTCTTTCTTCCTTCTGATAAGAAAATTCTTCCCTTACTTCAAACAAGGAAAGATAACTAAATGAATGAGCATACTGGTCACCCTAGAGATGCTTTAATTCCAACAGCATTTGATCTCTGTCTAATATTCCTGACTATCTCTACCCGTATGAAGCACTCTGGCAATGAATGTCCCTGCAGGTAGGGTATGGTACTGGATATGATGTTAAATATAAATCTCTCTTACTGACTTTTAAAACTATTTCCATCCTGCTTTTTCAAGCATTCTCTGTCATTGCCACTCTCCTTTGACCAGAACAAAAAATCAGACATATAAACAGAATCAGAAAGGGAATACGCATTGACTTCCTGTGCAAAAGGAAAGAAAAGGAAAATACTTTTTCCTCTCATTAGAGGAACTGCCTGGAGTAGGGTGAGCCTGAGCAAGGACAGTGATGGAGGAAGAGACCTGAGGCAAACCAAGATCTGGACCAAGAGCTTTCCAGGGATTGTCACATTTGGCTGAGGACAGAGTGGTTTGGCAGGGCTACAGCCAGTCTGTCAGCCTGCTGGGAAAAGAACGGACACATGAGGCTGATGAGGGAGGAAACACTGACCTTAATTTTGTTTCCAAAGATGCTGTTTTTTCCCTAAGTTGAAAATAAAGTAAAATAAAAAATAAATCAAAACAAATGACCACCACAACAACAAACCCAAAAATATGTAGTATGTTTTTGCAAAGGTGCAATACAAAATTAGATAGCATGTGTGATTTAGTGACAAGTGAACACTATTCTGTAACTGTTAATGCACAGTCTGAGTGGTGCTCCAGCCTCCATGGCCTCTTTCCACAGCTCTCACAGGGCTCTGAACAGAATGGCACAGTGAAGTTTGAGCCTTTAGACACTGCTGAACCTCAGTTTTCCTCATCCAGAAAAGTTTAAATAATAAATGTTTTCTGGACCTTTCACAGGTCTATGCTATCCTGTACAAGAAAGAAGGCTAATTTTGTTAAAATATTCAACACAAAGTGTTTTCCCACTGTAAGAGTGTTTTCAGAAGAACTGCAGCATTTGACCATCAGCTTTATAAAGCTCTGTCAGACCTCAATAAATATCAAGAGCTAAATATTACTTCACCATCCTTCTGGATTTTGGTTTTACATAGTAATAGGTGTAAGGTTCTCTTTACAGTGTCCCTTAGAAGGACAGGGCTCTCTATCTCCAGCTTTTTTCTATTCATCAGTGTCTTGTGCTTTGCTCTGTACAAATGTTTGCAGTGATTTGTAAGCAGTCTATGCAGAGGTAGACCCAGCAGAGAGTTATTATTACACTCAGACAGCTTTATGCATTGACTGAAGATAAAATACACTCATCTCCTTAATACTATATATACACTTTCTCTATATATAGCATTAAAATGTCCTTACTGACATTCTAACCATAGGATCAGTAGCTTGCATTTATAT